>OY744519.1:0-27500 GCA_963556195.1 Sepiola atlantica
CCAACCCTAACCCTAACCTAAACTCCACAGTTCGGTTGTAGCGGGGGGGGGTACAAAGAGCAGGGATGTCGGGCTACCGGGAATTCCTCGTTCATGGGGCCAGTGCGTGCAGCATCGCCCACCCCCCCCACACACACACGCACCGCGGTGGTGATTTTTTTTTTTTTTACTTTATTTTCCGAATTTCCGGAAATTTCGCCATTTTTTTACTATTTTCGATAATTCAATTTCCGACCAAAAAAATATGAACAACAAAAAGCAAGAAAAAAACTATAAAATTTTATATTGTATTAAAAATTTTTTATTAACAGCAATTGTATAAAAATAAAATGAAGTCGACTGCGTCCAGGAGGCATTACGGGGGAGGGGTTGGATCTGAAAAAATAAAAACAAAATATTTTTTAAAATATAGACCTCACTGATTTAAAAAAAAGCCAAACAACAAACCATACTGCAAAATAAGAAAACTATTTTGACTTCAGGCTCTTGCAGAAATAATTAGTTCCTTTGTTCTTACAGATCAATAATTTTTATAATTTGATCAGACTGCTAAAATTTCAAGAGTGCTGGTTCTTTACTCGACTTGGGAGACTGAAACGAACAATAATTCTTGAAAATATTCCATGCACTCTCTTTGTATTGACATGATACATTTATTTCCCCCAACATGAAAATTTTTGTTAAAGAATTTCCACTGAACAGTGGTATCCACTGGAACATTTATAAATCACCACGATCTATTTCTTTCAATACTCATTTTCCTCCTCTATAGCCTGCTATATAAAAAAGCGACATTTCCAACAGTGAAAGTCCTCCAAGAATAACCCGGTCAAGTCTGCAAACATCAATTCTCTTCCCTTTTGCCAGAAATGTCAAATTTCCATATGAACTTTTACACTCAATATTTTCCAAAATTTCAAAACTTCTTCAATGAAAGTAACAGTTCCTTTTCATATGAGGTTTTTTTTGTCTCTCAAATGGTTTTGGAAGAACCGCAACTTATGTTAGTTTTGATAACAAATTGATTTTTTTTCATGCGCAAAAATTTAAAACAGCAAGCAATATACATAATCGAAAAGAAAATATATACCATTTTCAGTAACCCAAAGTTTCCAACAGTATCAAATTTCTTGAATAAAGCTTGATTAGTCCGATTATTGTCACACAAATGACCTATTCTGAAACAAACATTCCGAGTTTTTGTCAACTGGGATCATCTTGTCCACCATGTAACATTTGATACAGTTTTTGCTAATGCCTCTCCAGAATCTTTGGCACAACCAAAATATGTTTTCCCCCTTGGTATCACCAAGAAAATTCAAATCATCTACCTTCGAAACTTTTGAGTAATGATCTCGGAGTTTGTTATAAGGAGACCGATGTGGCAAAATATGCTCGGACAAGCCGACTCGTAAACTTTTTTTGCCGTGCGTGGTGACAATAACTTCTATATGTTGTCTCAAACCTGTTTCTCTTGTTCAATTTTCAAGTTACTAAGGTAACCGAATTGCTTCCTCAATTTGAGACCAATGTTGAAACTTAGTTATTCTGGGAAGAAATGTGTGTGCGTATACTTGCATACGTTAAGTTTTCAAATATTTTAATCAAAAACATCGGAATACTTCCAGTAAAAAAAAATGACCAAGACTGGATGAACTAATGTGCTGGCGCAAAATCATGTCAGTATCAGCACACCAATATTGTGTACACTTCGCACTAATCACACTTGATGACAAATTATCTAAATATTGATTGGGTCGTGCTTTTTACCATGGGGGTGGAAGGAATTTCCCCCCCCTACTAAATTATTTTTTTCGTCCCCCCCCACCTCAAACCTGGTTAGAAAATAATGTTAAAAAATTTCCAAAGTCAATCTTGAAGTCGCCGAGAAAATTTAACAGCGAAAAATTTCGGTATTTTTTTCTCTTTTTGTTCCCAGACAGAAACTTGGAAATTGCACAACGCCCCTAAAAAAAAAAAAAATTTTAAAAGAAAAATTGTATAAAAATGTGCAGACAGAATCCGGTTACTCGGACTGGACTCAAGTTGTTTTTTGTCATTCTTGGAGTATTGCGCTGGCCCCCCCCCCCCAACACTCAATCTGAAAAAAGAAAATACCACCAACAAAAAAAAATAAACAAAAGTCGAGTGACATTTTGTGCAAAATGAAAAAAAAAATGAATCGTGTTGGTTAATTTGTTCCCCCCCCCCCCCTGAACAAAAAAATGACTCCGTGTTGTTGGCCGCCCCCCCCCCCCTGAAAAACGAAGCAAAAATGTAATTCTTGGAGACCTACCTACTATTAGGTTAAACTGGGGGGAACAGTACGCCCCCCCACCCACACCCCAATAAAATAAAAAGCTACCAATCTGAAAAAGAAAAAACATTCAAATCTGATTATTTGGATTGGCTTTTGAAAACAAACACCATCTCCCCCAATTTTTCTCATTTACGCAAAAACTGGAAAAAAAATCAACAGTGTTCGTAGTATTTTCTAAACCAGACAACCACACAAAAATGTAGTTAAAAAAAAGCACTCAATATTCGCCTTTATTATATCTGAAAAGAAAAAAAATGTACACCGACTAATTTGGGTGGTACGGTACACCCCCAATGTGAAGATTTTCTTTCTTTGCTACAATCTTTTAAAGAAAAAAAAAACTTGCGGTGTTTGAAAAAAAACAACCATTGTCATCGGTAATTTTTTCTAACCGATACAAAAAAAAAAATTGGTACACAAAATGGTTCAAAATATTCAAAAAATGTGGAAAAAGCACTCAAAAATATCTGAAATAAAATAATACTGTTTCAAAACCCTCCCCTATTCAAAAAGTTGTTGAAAAAAAATGACTCGACAGTTCGGTAATTTTGTTGGTGATTTTACCACCGACTAGGTTTTGAAAGCCCCCCCCACCATATGACCTATATCTGAAAAAAAAAATCGAGTTGCAAAAAAAAAAATGACGTACACACCCACTAATCGTTTCTCTTGGTTCCCCCCCCCCCCCCCAAAAAAAAGATTGGTACAAACAGAGAAATGTTAAAAAACATTCAAATGTGAAAAAAAAAAACCAATAATTTTTTTATGAGAATTAAACCGACTCACTGGAAAAACTGTTCGGTACCACACCCCTGCACAAACTGGGGAAAAAATATGAATCCAGACCCATTTACCCCCCCCCCCCGCATCTGAAAAAAATTTCATATATTCTGAAAAAAAAAATGTGAAGATTTTTTATTTTTTATTTTTTTATACCAATCTGAAAAAAGAAAATAGTGAACATCGACCATTGAAAAAATATTCATGGAGGAACACCATCTCCAAGTTCTCTTGCAAAAAACTGGAAAAAAATCAGTGTGTTCGGTAATTTTCTAACTTACACACAAATAACTCAAGTGTTTTTAATATATATATAATATATCTGAAAAAGAAAATAAATACCCCCCCCCCCCCTTCAAATCTGAAAAAGTTTTTGAATAATGAAATTTGACATTTCTGACTAGTCTGGAGGGGACACAAATTAAGTACCGACCGCGCAAACTGGAAAACAACAAGCTCGGTATCTGAAAAAAAAAATCGAGTGCAGGCAAATTGGGAAAAAAATTGTTTCCCCCCCCACCCCCCAATGAAAAAACGGACACAATTGTTTGACATTTTTTATTATGAGTTTTTTTTACCTCTCATACACAACTCCACTGACGCACAACATTACCATTATCCATGCATGTGGCAGCACGAATCTTTTCAGCCTCTGTGACAATGAAACAATAATAAAACAAACAAAAAAAAACAAGACAAAAAACCAGATAATTGCTCTTTTGGGGGAGTTGTGTACTTTTCTTTTTTTAATCATGTATTTTTTTGATCGCGTTACCTGTAAAAAAGACCGGACCCACCTATGATGACCCCCCCCCCCCCCATCACAATAGTTTTTTTCTCTGCAAAAAAAACACCCACGGTGCATTATCGTGAGGAAAAGGAATCTAAAGGCTGACAACGAGCACTAAGAGGAAGACATCTTGGTGGTCCCGGTCCCGGTCCCTCTTGACCATAGATCGGGGTACTGGCTTCGAGAGCAAAATCAAATATGGGGGGAGGGGGGTTATAAAGGACAAGACCGGCTAGTATCGAAGATCTGACGAGGTTAAATTGGACAAGGAACAGTCCTCAAACAAATATCTGCTGGAAGCCAACTGGACAAAAAATTGAAGTCCCCATTGTACCTATATATATCGCATCAGTGACACTACACTGCTCAAATAATATAATACACAAAAAGATTGTTAAAAACAAGCGGGTGAAAAAGTCGGTTGCAGCAATGGCGGACAATTCACATACAATCTTACATACAGTCTCCAAGCAGTGGAAGGATATCTAAAGGGGGGTTGTAAACTAGAAGAGGTGGAGAAGCACCAACCTACAAAAATATATAGAAAGTGAGGTGGCAAAATGTGACTAGGACAGTTTGTCAAGGTGGGGTTGTGTTACTCTCTTGGAGGGTGTGGCGGTTGAACTGAGCGGGGGAATCTATCTGCTAAAAGGGAAGCAAAGAGAAGTGAGTGTCGGGGTGATATTTTTGGTTGTGGAAGGGCGGTTGCTAGGATTCGATCTCCTTGGAATTGATGCGATTAGAGAGCGGGAACGAACAAGTAAATGTGCGGATGGGGGGACTGCATCGTGGAAATGGGCGAAGTCTCAGAGTGCCAGCGTACGACGAATGGCTATCCCAAGAAAGAACTCGGCCCTCCCAAGGCTGTGCAAAACAGAAAGTCCAGTACTCGACTATCGAGAACTAAATGGCTATGTGGATGTGTAACGTCAGGGATCTATGCTCTCTTGTAGGATCGCTTCCTCTCTCTGACGAGGAAGAAGAGGATTTTTTCTGAGGACAGAGGCTGGTCAGGTTCCCTCGGATGTCGGTGGTATGCCAGCAGATGGAAGAGAAAGTTCAACCGGTCCCCCTTCAGCCACCGAAACAAAAAAAAGACTGCGCCCGCATTGTCATTTGTGTGATCCGAAGATCAAGGAGAGTGATGATCGAGCGGTGGAGGTGGTTTCGACTTACTTCTCGCGACATCGAACCACACGGAATTAAATGAGAGGGGGAATCTGCTAAAAAGGGAAGAAAAAAACGGGAAAAAGGAGAGAAAATCTGAGGAATTTTCGTTTATTGGAAGCTCGAAGTTATACAGAGGTTTTTTGGGGGTTCCGTTTTCAGAGGGCAACAAATTGATGTTGGACCAGACCTACCCCAGGCCGACATAGCGAGGATAAGATAGCCCGAACTCAAGCGGGCAGTGACTGCCGATTGATTGGATGGTCACTTAGGCACAGACATTCCCAGCTAAGCAGGCCCTGGAAGTCTACAATGGACTGGCTAAAACCGACCGGAAGATGAGGGAGACTTACCATCAGAGAATGGGAAGGTGGAGAGGTGTGATGTTTTTTTTACCGTATAAAATAGGTGCAATTTTACAAGTGGGAGACAGGGGCAGGTGTCCGATAAGGTGGAAAAGAGGCTAATAAGCTAGACGGCTAGGTGCATGAGCAAAGTACAGAAAGGGTAACCTGTCAAATTTAAGTAGCGGGACGTCACAACTGTGAAGGGAAGCTGATGGGATGCTCAGAGTTCGTGGTGTCCATCGCTTATCTCCCAGGCAGAAGAGACGTTTGAGGAATGAGCCCTGATCGGATCGAATTTGAGTGATTAATTCACAAAATGTAGTGAGAGACGGGCAAATCGAAAAGACGATTGCCTTCTTCTTTCTGCAAGCTAAGGAAGATCGTGCTTTGCACAACAAAAAAAGGGATGGGGAGTGATCGTGGAGTGGAGAGAGCAGAGCATCAGACGAATGCTCAACCTGCTTCCTGGGCCCACATTTTTTGTCCTTCTCCAAGCCGCATTTTCCAATTCGATCAGTGTCACACAGTGCCTCCAGAATTCTTGAAGACTGGTACCATACATAGACAGCAAAAATTTCTTGTGTCCCATTTAACAGGCAGTCACAGGCTGTGTGTGGTAACTTGATGAAGAAGAGAAGCCGACTCCCCCATTATTAGGGGTGCCGGACAATCTAGGCTGATGGCGAGGCACGGGAGTAAACCGCCTGTCTCAAACCGAAAACACAAATGCCTTCCTCTGCGAACTTTTAGGGGAGATGGATGGGGTCACATTTTACACCCCACCAAAAATGTCGGAAATGACGTAAATGATTAGGCTATTCCCCCTGGAGCAGCTGGCCGGAGGATGCCCCTGAAAAGTTGGGTCACCGACAATGGTCCCGAAAAACGTAAGAGCACTGCGAAGGTAGAGAGCTTCTACCTTGCATAAAGTAATATAGAGAATTTGGACCTGCCTGCAGTGACGGTTTTTCTTCCAATGACGAAGCCTCAACTTTTGGCCGAAGGAAGAACATGGATGGGGGGGATCATCCTCGAACCAGGCCATGGATCAGGCGTCAGTAATAAAAATATAGGAGAGAGGTGCAATCATATAATAATTGCCTGAACCCTGTCCCTACAACCCCCCCTACTAAGACAAGCAAAAGTTCTTCCGTCGCAAGGTCTAGTCTAGATAGAGTTTATTCGAACAGGTCCTGCACCTGTAAAATTTTATATAGTGGGCAGTCACACAGACTGTGTGTGTACTTGAGTTGTTTAAAAAGGGAAAGCCAACCGACCCCCAATATGTGATGCTCAGTGTTCGAGGTGTCCATCGCTTATCCCCGGCAGAAGAGAAGTTCGAGGAACGAGCCCTAATGGGAGCGAATTTGAGTGATTGGGCAGAATTATGGGAACCGATAGAGAAGAACACTTGAAGGAGTTGGATAATGAGCTGGTCAGGAAAGTAACGATGGGGGGGGGGGGGGGGGGGGGGGGTGTCGACATTTTTCGCTATTCCCGAAGCCGGATTTTCGATTCATGTCACACACAAACAGTTACTCCCATTTATTGAATAATAACATATGTGATGGGATCTAAGGGGGACAACATCAACGCCCTCCATCAGGACTCACATATTCTTTCTCAAACAGGCAAGAGTATACTGGCCTTCTCACTGAATCCTCAGATGAGACCAGGCACATTTCCCACCAGTTAACCTGAATATCTTCTGGCACCACCCTTGTTAATGAATGTCTTCCTCGCGTTGCCAACCATTCTAAATTAACGAGGATATTCCACTCAACACATATTCAGTTGCAACAATGTGCGGACCTAAAGGCAACAGAAGCGTATATCAGTCCAAAGAACTTCAACCGATACCATGCATCCATCCTCCTAGGATCTGATAGCTTCGTCAGATCAAGGAAAGGAACCGTCTGCTGAATCTGTAGCTGCCGCATAAACCCGGGTACGTGCATTTACCCAGGAAATACAACAACGACAAACCCGCTAATTTGATCGGCTTCCCACCAAGTCTCAAGTTGCCTTTCCCTATCTTCATTCATAACTTTATTACTATGCACTTCCCTTTTTGTATGTTGACTCCCATTCATTCATTACACTACCCTAGTTTCACTTACTCTCTCCTTCTCATTTCATCCTTCCACCTGTCATAATCATCATGCGTTGCTCCTCCCTGGCAAATTTTGTGCTTACAGAGTCCTTTTTTGAACTCCCTCCCAACACAAAAATTCTAGGCTGGGGAGACATAATGAGAACACTCTTACCTTTTTGTGTGGTCTTTATTTGTCCTCCGGGCAGCAACTGTCATATGAGAAAAATTATAAGACAAATTGCAATATTACAACAACTTTGTGTAGTTGTTTCATTTGCTGAGTAAAAAAAAAAATTTCTTGTTTTATACAAAAAATAAAAAGACAATAGAACAAAAAGGTACATCACCACTTGTATGCTTAAATACTAGAGTGAAAATGCTAGTGTATTATTATACAAGAATGTTTTTAGAACAGTATCCCTGCCATAAGGCAAAGCTGGTCAAGAACTAGACTGGCCTGCTCAGAGTCCTGAAATGACCCCCTATAGAAAACTTATGGAACTGTGTGACCCAATAAGCGAAATCCTGCAGTCGTAAGATGCACAGCAGTTACTGAAAAACAAAGGTCTTTTGCCTTTTTAATGTGATTTAGTTAAAAATGATTGTTCCTTAATTTTGACACTTGAAATCTGTAAAATGGTGGATACTTTAAAAATATTATTTTCAGATTTAATTTTTTTGACCGTAAAAAACACAATTTTTTTTTACCCTTTTTACTGTGTAAAAAATGTACAAACTTGTTTTTTTTTAAATACAACTTTCAACCTCATCATATTCCAATCTAATTTAATTGATTTAAAAAACAAAACAATATTTTAAATCTGAAAAATTTAGAACAAATTGTAAAAATTTGAAAGACGCGTGATGTTTGGGGTTATTTCGGAATGGGGCGGAGTGATCAAAAATTAATACAGACAGATACATAATCGCCATTTATAGATTTAGAATGAGGATGAGGGGTATGAGTAGGGAGATGGACGAGAGCGACCAACTGGACGTAGAGCAGATAGAGGCCCGGTTAAAGGAGGCGTTTACGGACGGCGCATTCACAGCCTATAGGAAGTTGACCATGGTTAGATGGGCTGGCGAGCAGGTGGATGTTTACGCCAATAACATCAGACGGTTGGTCGGACTAGCAGGTTTCGATGGCGTCGGACTTGAGAAGTTTGTCAAACTGGTTTTGTCACGGGATTCCCTGAGGCCATCTCTATTGGACTCCAACAAGCGCCAAACATTGAGACTCTAACCATGGGAGAGACCTAATAGCGAGAGCAAGGGTACTAACAACAGTTAGGGACCAAAGCCAACATGTGATTGCAGCCGTGTATCCACCTGGCAGTAAAACAGCAGTTCCCAAGAGCTGCCACAACACTGGTATAACCTGCTACAGATGCAGCGGCAAGAGACTGCCGAAGACGTGAAACACGTTGCTACCAATGCGGCAAGGTTGGACACTGGGCCCGGAACTGTTCGGGAAACGAGCCAGGGGACGAAGCATCAGCGCCAGCCTTCTCCCCCACCAGGATGTAAACAGGGCGCTCCCGGAGGTTATTATCCATGTTGATGGGATGCAGTGTTCGGCGTTAGTTGACACGGGATGTGCACAAACAATAGTGGATGCGAGCAGATGCCGATCCTGGAAGACGGCGAAGGTGGACATCGTAGCCATTGGAGGCGCGTCCGGTGCATGCTGCGGCAGTGGTGCGGTCACCATTGCCACAGATGAAGGCAATGCTGTCAGGATAGATGTTCTGGTGGTGCGTGGTAGACCACTGGGATTTGATCTATTATTGGGGATCGATGCGATTAAAGCGTTGGGAGGTGTCACTGTGGGACCGACAGGAGCGGTTCGGATCGGCGACAGGAAAGTTTATACGTGTGCGGCTATCTCCATCAACGAACCCGACTTTACTGCTACGATCATGGACCGCGGCGTGGAAGTGGGCAGATAACTGCGCACCTGAAGAGCTGCGTAATAACGTGTCCGAATATCGGGTGGCTGCGGAAATTCGACCAGAATATGATCAGGAGCTCCGCACGTGGATATGAATAAGGGTTGGCTCGTGCCATACCCGGAAGAAAGGCTGGGACCTCCAAAGGGTTTGATTCCGTTGATGGCCGTGGTACAGCGGAATAAGGCAAAGGTGCGCCCAGTGATGGACTATCGCAAACTTAACGATCATGTGGACATATTCACGGCAAACGCTGATGTTTGCACTGCGTGAATGGCGCCAGAAAGGAGCTAACGCGTCTCTGCTGGACCTCAGGAGAGCGTACCTCCAAGTACGAATCCACGAGACACTGTGGCCGTACCAGACTGTGGAGATCGATGGAAAGAGGTACTGTCTGACGCGTCTAGGATTTTGGATTGAATGTGGCTCCCCTTGTCATGAAGGCCATCGTCAGCACGGTTCTATCGCAGGAGGAAGCCATGCATGGACCGCGCAACATCGGCTTACATCGATGATATCCTGGTCGACGAAGATGTTATGCCCGCGTCTTGTGTCAGGGAACATTTGGCTCGGTTCGGACTGGAATGTAAGGACCCGGAGCGGTTGGGGGACGGCACATGCATGCTGGGATTAATGGTCTGGAGGGAGCGCGGCGTCTTGCGCTGGAAGCGAGGACACACAGTTCAAGAAGTTCCCGACATCGTCACACGACGAACTGTGTTCTCCTTATGTGGAAGGCTTGTTGGGCACTTCCCGGTGTGTGCATGGCTTCGGGTGGCATTCGATCACAAAAGGCTGGGATGACAAAGTGACTGACCCCCTCCTCCGGAATATGATATGCGAGACTATGGATGCAGTGAAGCGGAGTGATCCAGCTTGTGGAGACTGGTGCGTGAACGGCCGGGAAGTGAATGTATGGGTCGATGCCAGCTCGCTAGCAACTGGGGTAGCATTGGAAAGACAGGGGACCGTGTTGTAGGATGCTTGTTACTTGCGACCTGAGAACTATGGCCAGCAATTTAGCCGAACTGGACGCCGTGTTGAAGGGCATCAACTTGGCTCTGCAGTGGCAGAGCAAGGTATTGCATATAAAGACCGACTCTGCATGTGTGTACCACTGGGTGTCGGACACTCTAACTGAGAAAACACGAGTTCGCACCAAGGCAGCCAGTGAGATGCTAATTAGGAGACGGTTGAGCACACTCAAGGAGCTTGTGATGGAGTACAAGCTCTCGGTGGACGTAACGTTCGTTGCATCGATTCAAAACGTGGCCGACCAACTGACTCGCGTGCCACAGCGGTGGTTTGACGCAATGAAAAGGGAAAAGGGGCCCGAGCCCCTGATAGGTGCTGTACACGTAGATGAACTGGACGCGGCCCAGATCATGGATATTCACAAACGCAGTGGACACCCAGGAGTGCGACGCACAACTTATTTCGCCAGAAGAGTTTGTCCTGCAACGACGAAAGCAACGGTTAAGTCGGCTATACAAACCTGCGTAGAATGCCAATCAATAGATCCAGCGCCGGTCTACTGGGAGAAGGGAAAACTGGAGGTGAGCAGCAATTGGCAGAGGTTGGAGATGGACATTACACATTACGGTGGTTATCATTTCCTAACTATCACAGATTGTGGCCCGTCACGGTTTTCTGTGTGGAGGCAGTTGGCACGACAGGACTCGGCAAGCGTGATTGGTCAACTGAGAGTTGTCTTTTTTGAGCGTGGCCCACCGCGGGAACTACTCACCGATAACGACACAGCCTTTCGCAGGAGGGAATTTAGGATTTTCGCAGATGAATGGGGCGTGAACCTGAGATTCCGTTGCCCCAGCCGGGAACGGAATTGCAGAGCGGTGCCACCGTACCGTAAAACGGATTGCGGCTAGAATGAGCTGCTCCATACAAGAGGCTGTCTACTGGCATAACGTCACACCAAAAGACGATGAGTCACATTTGACCAATGCGATCTACCGTTACGAAGTGAGGGTAAAAGGGGTTGACGTGGTGCCATCATTAGCAGGTCCTGAACATGGTCCTTACCAGGTTAGAGACTGCGTGTGGGTGAAGTCACCGGAGAATCGCTGCACCACGAGTTTTGGCCAAGGTCGGGTAACAGAACTAATCAGTCCACAATCTGTCGCGGTGAATGGAATGCCCAGACATGTGAAGGACCTGCGCCCACGCTACAGTATACTCTCGTTAGAGGAAGATTCTGACAGCGCAACATCTTCAGAGAGTCTGATAACTGACGACGACACGGAGTCGGATGATTTACCCGAGACAAAAGTAGAAGCCCGCAATCCTGAAGAGTCCCACACCCCCGAAGAAGCCCACGCCTCTGAAGAAGCCCCACTTTTGCGAAGGAGCACCCGGCAAAGACGACCGCCGAGGTGTCATCTTTGTGATCATGAGATCAGGGGGGAGTGTAGTGACGGCTTGGAAGGAGACAGTCGTAACACCGAGGCGCGAACCCACGCCCATTAAATTACGAGACTGAGAGGGTTGCATTATGCAAATTAGGTGTAGCAAGAAGACTACATAAAAGGCGGTGTCTTTTGGATCGGTGGCAGTCGAGTAGAGAACGTCACGAAGATCGGATACGTTGGGAGAAGACGGAGGAAAAATAAGGAAAAAAAAACGCGTTGCACGGTAAGGAACACAATTCACAAAATTACTATTACAGTTTCTAAATACAATTTTCTGGCAGATTGGTAAATAAAGTTATCAAAATCCGTTTTGGAGCAGATTAGAGTTCTATATATTTTTAGAAGTGTCTGCTCACGACTCGCGGGAGCTGTTTGGCTGCATTTTTTTTAACGTAATTTATATGGGGTGTAGTTTCCTGTCAAAGATTGATTCCCAGATTGCAGAAGTGTGTTTTTGGAGAATTTGAAGCTATTTGTTGATTTTATTTATGTTATTTTGTAGTTCTTTCTAAGGTGTGAATGTTTTTGGAGCGGGAATTAAGCAATCATCTACATATAGGGAGTCAATGGTGTCGTTTGAGAGTTTTTTGTGATATTGTTTATTTTGATGTTGAAGAGGGTGGTTGAAATGATACTGCCTTGTGGTACACACCCTCTTCTTGAATTTTTTGGACTGATTTTCGGTTTGTAAGTAGTTTTGTATGCTTTTTCTTGTTAATAATTTTTTCCAATGATCAACCAATGAATGCAGTTCAGAAGTCTTTGTGTGCCAATGTATATTTGTTTTGTATACAAGATTAGTGTAGGTTAAAATGGATGTCATCAAATTCTCTCAAGCAGGAAATAAATTGTGGCAAGCAGTCCGTTTCCAGCAACAGTGTGATGTTATTTATACAAGTGGCACACCGACTGCAAATTGCAACATGTTTCTGCAATTTACTCATGACACACAGGTGACTACTGAGAAACAGACGACCAATTCGCCAGCATTTTGAAATTATTGGAAAGGGTTAATTTTAGGTTACATTTACTATCCTGGAAACCGTCATAGGGGGAATTCAACTAAGCGGGACGTTCTCCATCCAGTTAGCAACGGCATCCAGCCAAACACGGCAGAATGTCTCTTTTGGGGTCTCCGTTAATGACCAGAGTGTGAGCTATTCCAACAATTTGCTGGAGTTTTCCAGATTCTGGAGGGTTACACGCTGCCTTCCTAGTAACGTACTGTGTTTTATTCTTGTATGGAAAAATGTCTGTTTTTATGCAGGATAAGGCAATACTATGGCAAGGAATCCGGAAAACATCGAAGACTTGTTGTGGCTGAGATGTGCAGCAATTATTGAAAAAACAAAGGTGGCATTTTTTGTTCCTGCAATTCTGTGGTATTAATTCATCTGAACAATGTCAGTGAGAAATTTTCACAAAAATTTTTGTTTAGATTCATCAGATTTAATTTTTTTGGATGGAAATAAACATTTTTTAAACAAAATTTACCCTTATGTACAAACTTGTTTTTTTTTCATCTTTTTTTTATCTCTCTTTTTTGAAATACATTGTTTTTTATTAATTTTATTTATAATTTATTTTTTATTAAGATTCAATCGAGGAGAATGACACAGGGGAGGTACCTCTAATACATCATCATCCCACCAAGGTTTCAAACTTGCTCAGCATGGAAGGGCACCCCGTGCAGAGTGGCGCTGCTCAATGGTGTGGGGAAGCAGACTCTCGAGGGTAAATCTTGCACTTCTTTTCATTGTAGACATGGTTATATTGATTCACTCACACCTTTCCTCAGGTTAGGTTGTTTTTCTTCGGTTGTGTGTAAAATATATATATATATATATATATATATATATATATATATATATATATATTTATATATATATATATATATAATATGTACAGTAAGTAATACATGAGTCTGGGGGGTTAAAAAACAAGTTAGTTTTTGCATACTGATTTGTAACCTATTTTTTTGCATCAAAAATGAATGCGCAGCATGAGTGAGGATTGATAATTTTTATCATTTGGATACAGCAGGGACAAAGAAACTACGCCGGAAAGGAATTGTGCGAGACGGGCGGCTTACGCCCGAACTTCTTGCTAACTGGTAACATCCACCAGTCTTCAGGCGTCCTGATCCGCATCTGTGACACACGTCTATGAACCAGACTACATGGAATGAGGGGGCATAAGAACCGCTCGCATGCTGGTGGCTCTTTGATTCCAGTGGGGATTGTCATTATCCACAGTAGTGGAGTCTCTGTACTGGTCAGAGACATCCTGTCTGCGGTGGCTAGCATGTGCATGTCGGTGCGCTCGATTGTTGCGGTTTATGCGCTGAACACACCTGGGGGAGAGGGTTTCCTTATGCAACTCTCGACCCCAAAATAGGTCGGGGGGGGGGGGGTAATAGCGGGTCGTGCCGGTGTGAAAACAGCCTGTAGATTCCATGTCGATCACCGCATCCTATTCGAGTACTTACATCAGATTTTCTATCTTGTCAGACCATAAAATAATTAATTATGGCCAGTTTGAATTTAAGCGCTAAGCCTAGATTAGATGGATACTGGATCTGCATACTGGAGATACAAGACTTCCGGGGAGCCTTACCAATGGGGAGAAGGTAACTAAGGCTAAGTTTAGACACTTTACTGTCAAGTATGCCCAAGACCTCGCCTGAGATAAGGCAAAGGGAGAAAAAGCATTTAGAGAATAAGCTAACCAGAGTGGTGGCTGGTAGGGGCATTTCCTAACTGCAGGGGGAACCTCAACCATTTGGCTAGTGAGTGATACGATGGTCAGTTAGTTAAAGCTAGTTTATGAAGCCGTGAACGTTGACGCTCGGATCCTGTTCTCTCACGTCGAGAGCATTTGGAGGAGCCCTCCCCCCTGACTTGTGGTGAAAAGCTTGTTTTTTTTTTACCCATTCACGTCACGCCAAACACGGCAGAATGTCTTCTTTGGGGGTCTCCATTAATGACCAGTGTGAGCTATTCCAACTCTGGAAAGGTTGCCTTCCTAGTAAATAACCTCTCCCTGTGGGGATTCTTCTTCCGCCCCACTGAGATCCTCTTGGAACTTATTCTCACCGACAAAACTCATCCTGGACATCTGGGTCTTTTTTTTAACCAATTCATATAAAAAAATTAGAGATAACTAATTTCTGCAATATATTCTCCTTATTTCCCACATCCCTCTATTTTTTTCTACTAGCCCTGACACTATCTATTGAGGGGTCAATTCTATCCGTTGTGGAAACAAACTCTTCTTACCTTTCAGATATCCGCGTTGAACTTGAGCAGGCCAACTTGTCAGAATACGGATGCAGGATGAATCCACTCCACTGTTGGTACTTGTGGGTAGCGATCGACATGAAAAAGAAAATAATCAAAATAGACAACAATTGGCAATGATTACAAAAAAAATAATCAATTATTGAAAAGACTATCCCATCAGAGGAAGATTCATCACGCGGTGTTTCTTGCCTCTCTGGTCAATTCACATAACCCATGTGGAGTGGTGGCCTGAATCCAGAGTTACAATTTCCGTTAGATGATGAGGGAACTCCACCTCGATCGCTCAACAACCATTAACGCGGATATTTTATTATTTTATTCCACTCATCACATATTTAGTCACAACAATGTGCAACCATTATTCATTTACTCCAAAACTAAGCCTAACCCCTAACCCCGACCCTTCTAATCTCCAAAAGGCAACAGAAGCGTTATCATCCAAAGTCTTTTCCCAGGTACCTTGTGTCCATCCTTCCGAGGAGTGACAGCTCCGTCAGATCATGGAAAGGTCCGATCTGCTGAATCCATAGCGGCTGTAAAACACGGGTGCATGCACTCACCCGCGAAATACGATACTAATGAACCCACTAAGATCGGTTCCCCACCAAGTCTCAAGTTGCCTTTACCCTAATTTCGTTCATACTTCATTCATACCTTAACTAAAACCCTACACTAGTTTTATGATACCACACTCTCATTGTTTTATGTGATTCTATGTGGTCCTTCCTACCTCCCTTTTCTGTATATATCATTTTCATCCTTCCACATTTTTCACCTGTCATACATAAAACGAACTTTTTTAAACCATATTCTTCGGGTCCCCTTCTCCTTTTTATTATTTTTTTTTGGGGGGGGGGGGGGGTACCGAAAATTAGGACATTTTTAACGACAGCTAACAAAAAAAGACTCACAAATTCAGTTTGTTGCGTGTTGTTCTGTTAACTGGCGTTAAAAATGTCAAGAAACTTACCTTTCGAACCGTGAACAGCCTCTCTCTCGGTCTCTTTTTTAAACCTTAAAAAAACAAAAAAAATTTTTTTTAACGATTTTAATTGGAATAAAATTTAAAAATAAATCTTTATCTTTGTTAAAGCAAATAAAATAGATTTTCAAGTGTTCGTAATCGATGCATTTCGGTTTCTAATTTAATGAGCAAAAATAATTAAAAAATTAACTTTCAACGAAAAAGCAAAATTCAGAAATTAGCATTGTCGATTTCGCCTGCGAAAAGTCGTATAATATTAGAATGACACAGGGGAGATAACTCTGTGTTATCAGAATGACACAGGGGAGGTAACTAATTTTACATCATCCCACCAAGGTTTGGTTTCTTCATCAGGGTCGGACTTGCTCAGCACGGAAGGGCACCCGTGCGGGGTGGCGCTGGTCATTGGTATGGGGAAGCAGACTCTCGAGGGTAAATCTTGCACTTCTCATTGCAGACATGGTTATATGGATTCACTCACACCTTTCCTCAGGTTAGGTTGTTTTTCTTCGGTTGTGTGTAAATATATATATATATATATATATATATATATATATATATATATATATATATATATATATATATATATATATATAAATATATATATATACAGTAAGTAATACATGAGTCTGGGGGTTTAAAAAACAAGTTAGTTTTTTGCATACTGATTTCTAACCTATTTTTTTGCATCAAAAAAGAATGCGCAGCATGAGGATTGTACAGCAGGGCAGACCGTACTCTGAAACGTCAGCTCACCCACTCCTTTTACAGAGAAATTAACCTGTCGGAGGAATTGTGCGAGACGGGCGGCTTACGCCCGAACTGCTTGCTAACTGGTAACCTGCGTCTGTGACACATGTCTATGAACCAGACTACATGGAATGAAGGGGGCATAAAACCGCTCGCATGCTGGTGGCTCTTTGATTCCAGTGGGGATTGTCATTATCCACAGTAGTGGAGTTTCTGTACTGGTCAGAGAGACAACCTGTCTGCGGCATGTGCATGTCGGTGCACTCGATATTTGGATTGTTGCGGTTTATGCGCCCAACACACCTGCGGGAGAGAGGGTTTCCTTTCTTCGGCAATTGGAGAGGTACCTCAAGAGTCCAGAGCGAGTATGCTTAATGGGGTATGCAACTCTCGACCCCGGGGGGTAATAGCGGCTCGTGCCGGTGTGAAAACAGCCTGTCTGACTTTGATGGCTTTATGCGTCGACAGATTCCATGTCGATCACCGCATCCTATTCGAGTACTTACATCAGATTTTCTATCTTGTCATACGTCAAAGTGGTCAGACCCATAAATTATGGCCAGTTTGAATTTAAGTGCTAAGCCTATCTCCATACTGGAGATACAAGACTTCCGGGGAGCCTTACCAACGGGGGAGCAGGTAACTAAGGCTAAGGTTAGACACTTTGTTGTCAAGTATGCCCAATGCCTCGCCTGAGATATAAGGCAAAGGGAGAAAAAGCATTTAGAGAATAAGCTAACCAGGGTGGTGGCTGGTAGGGGCATTTCCTAACTGCATTTGGCTAGTGAGTGATACGATGGTCAGTTAGTTAAAGCTAGTTTACAGAGTCTTGAACGCCGACGTGACGCTCGGATAGCTATATTCAGAAAGTCAAGAGCCTGGAAGAGGTTCTCTCACGTCGAGAGCATTTGGAGGAGCCCTCCCCCCTGACTTTGTCGATTCGCCCCCATCTGGAGGCGGCCCGAGCGGCTAGCAGGTCGGCCCATTGGTTTTGCTCATGGCTCCATCATTGGACAGGTTACATTGATCGGCATGGTGGAGAAGGCTTTAGGCCCAACACAGAGTTAAAGATTTTTGCAGACCGTTGTCGCTGGGACTGGACCAGAGTTTTCTGTGAAAGAGAGATTGATTCAAAACGGCCTGCATTTGATTCGCACAATAATAGAGGGTGTAAAAGACATGGAAGCCGCACTGATCGACCATCGTTTCCTGGATTCTGTCCTGGAGGCTGCCAGTTTTAATACGGACTTCAGCAAGTGGATTTCCATCCTGTATCGCCTCTTTTGGAGTCGTTTGTGGTCTCTCGGTCGGTACGTCAGGGATGTCCGCTGTCGCCCCTGCTTTATGGACTGGCATTGGAGCCCTTACTCCGCAAATTATGGGACGGGCCGGCGAAGACGGGTCCTGCATGGGATCTGACGGAGGACGTGTCAGGGTTTTCACATTTGCTGATGATGTCACCATTTTCGTGTCGAGCCGCATTGACGTAATAACGGTGGTTAAGGCGCTCGAAGAAGTTACAGGGTCGCAGCAAGTCCACCAGCCTGCGGTTGGCTGCCTAAAAGTCGAATCGTCAGTCGCGATTTGGATTCGAAGGACACTTAAAGTGTAGAGCCGAGGCGCCTTTTGATTTTCACCTGCCTGCTCTTCTCACTTATTTCGAAGAGGGGAGCCATATGGCTACAGACAGGTCTGTACTCAACGTCCAAGCAAGGGAGGCCTAGGAATGCCGGATATGGAAAGTTAAAGGTCGAATCCCGCCGTAGGAGGAACCAAAATTTCTCTCCGGATGCCGAGCCGCGCTTAAGGCATTGCCGGGGGGCCCAGGGCTCTTAAGCAGCCGACGGAAGTTAGTGAAGGGGTCTGCTTCGGATGGGATGGTCGGAGGAGGAGATCCGCTATCAGTGCAGTCTGGCACCAGGCTTAAGTTACCTCAACAACTCTGAGACAGAGTGAGGACGGATCCTTACTGCCAGCGCTGCGACGATCACAAAAGAGAAACTATAAATATAGTTTGTTTATAATAGTGTCTCTTACACCGTTTTAAATGCATACTGTTGTTATTGTTTATGAATTATTTTTATGCAAGATTATTTTCTCCGGTGAAGAAATTATATTTCTATTTAATATAATTTCGTTCTTTCTATTTTTTATACCGTAAATTTTCAGTTTTTTTTGTATTAAAAATATTTTTTTTTTTTAAATACTCTAAAATCTAAAATATTGGATAACTTAATTTTTGGCGCTTTTTACGTTTGTTTTCGCATTTCTTACGGACTACGCAATAATTAGATTTTAGAGTCGGGGATAACGATTAATGATCACCACAGTAAAAAAAAAAACCCAACACTTTTGCATTTTTTATGGACCATTTTTTTTCTGTGTAAATTTACCGATTATGTCGCTAAAGAAACCTTTTCTTATTGTTTTTTTTTTAACCAATGATTTTTAGAGTATTTTTTTTAGTGTGATGATCAGTTTACACTCTAAACAGTCTGTCATTCAAAGCCACAATTTTGCTAAGCAAAAAAAAAAACTCCATTGTCCAGAACATATAAATCATTTCAGAAAAGGACGTTCTGACTCGCAGTAAGAGTTCCAAAAGATTTGTCCTTTGGATAAAACGGAACCCCCAACTTTATGACAAAATCCTCACTTTTCAAATTTCCAAAGGAAATATTTGGCAATCAGTAAACCCACAATTGCCTTTGTTAAGGAAATATTATATATATATATAAGGCAGAAAGAAGGTGAAAGTATTTTTAACAGGAAAACTCTTACTGCACAAAATTGCCAAACAAGGCATACATACAGTCTGCACTTGTCCTCCTTTTTTGTTTGCATTTTTTAATTTGAACTAATTCATGTCTAAAAATTCCGTAATGTCATCTACATGCACCTTTTGAAATTTCAGATTCCCATTGAAGAGAGAGAGTATTTTAAAAAGATCAGAGAGAGAGAAAGAACCGAGACAGTCAGTGTTTTAAAAAAAAGTCCCTAGAAACTGATTAGGTGATATATCTAACCTTGCCTTGCTTTGGACTTTATTTACAACACATGTATCTTCTTCATCGAACCATTATTTACAAGATATTATTATAGATAAATTAGAAAATAAAGAGTTAAAAGGAGGTTACAGGGGGAAATGGTAAAAAAAATATGATTAAGAAAAAAAGCAAGGAGGGACCAGAGCGCCAGAGAGATAGGAACTGCAAGTAAATATCTCGCTCATTGATACCCAATATTGGTGCAACTGGTGTTCTTCTAGCAGAGGATGTTTGCTGCTGCTGTTCTAGAAGAGTACAACAGTGTAAATACTGTTACGGCAATTTGGGTGCACAAACTAGTTGTGAAACAGGGATGGTTACAGCTTTGGAGAAAATTTTTTAAAGGAATGGAACTACAAGCAGTTTCACTGGTCCTCTAGGGGAACTTTGTGGAACACCAGGATTTTGCCCCAGGTCTTACTGCAGAGGGCGACTACTTTGGGATATGATGTAGGCATTTCTAAAGGGAAAATGTTACCTTTTTTGGTAAATTTTGTACAATTTTTACAGTTGTACCTGATCTTTATTTAAAACCAAACCCCCGCTTTCACCGCCACAGCAGCGTGATTTCTAAAAAAAAACTCAACCTGCCCTAATGGGACAATGAGGTCCTGGGTTTGCCACATCCCATCGAGACTCACTTTTTTCTTTTGATACCCCCCTTTGTTCCACTCTCAATTTAGAGATCGACCTGTTTGGTGAGAGCGTACGGTAACGTCAAATTGTAACTACCCAATGTATATATGGTGCCCGGAAAACTCGTCACAGGAAAATTCGTAAACGGAAAATTCGTCACTTTTGGCCAAGTAGGAAAATTCGGCAATTATCGAATAAATATCGATTGAAAATAGATTTTAGAACCGTTTTTACAGCAGATATACTTGTAAATACGAGGCTACCCACCTCCCCAGTGGAGAACATTTTTTCATATTATTTTTTTGGTACTTGTGCAGTTACGAACCGGGCTATTTTTTAGATAAGATTTTCAAGTTAAATTAAATTTTTACGATATCTTTTGTTTATTAAATTGTTAGGTAAAAGTACAGAATAGTTAACCCCCCCCTCACTCCATGTTAAGAATGGCTTTCTAAATAATGTTATTTCAACCCAGTTCGTAATTACGAAATTAAAGGTTTTAATCGGGTTATTTTTTACATAAAATTTTCAAGTTAAATTCAATTTTTACGATATCTTCCGTTTATTAAATCGTTACGTGAAAGTACAGAATAGTTAACAAAGCACCCCCCCATTCTCCTCATGTAAAAAATCGTTGTCTAAATAATGTTATTATTTTAAGCCTGGTTCGTAATTAAGTTACGAGATGAAATCCATCATAATTCATTTAGATTTATTCGTAAACAAGTCAGCCATTTTAATTGACAAAACATCAATTACTTCGTGTGTGTGCAAAACTTGAAATGAATAAACTATCGAGTAACTGGCTTTAAATTCTTAGAACATTTCCATGTATTTAAAAAAGCAAAATTGTTTTCTAACTAATTCAGTGTTTTTATTTCATCTTGCATAAAACTTGTTTTAACTAACAACTTTATTTAATACTTAAAAAAAGAAATTCTTCTTTCAAATAAATCGTTGTATGGTCGGAACAAAAAAATCAGAAAAATACAGCCAATTCATTGTCTGCCATTTTAGTTGTGAAACGATGGATTAACCACTTTTTCTCACAGTGATTTTGAAGTAAAAATTTAATTTAACTTGAAAATCTTATCTAAAAAATAGCCCGGTACGTAAACTGCACAAGTACCAAAAAAATAATATGAAAAAATGTTCTCCACTGGTGAGGTGGGTAGCCTCGTATGTACAAGTATATCTCCTGTAAAAACGGTTCTAAAATCTATTTTCAATCGATATTTATTCGATAATTGCCGAATTTTCCTACTTGGCTAAAAGTGACGAATTTTCCGTTTACGAATTTTCCGTTTACGAATTTTCCGTTTACGAATTTTCCTGTGACGAGTTTTCCTAAATTCGTATATATATATATATATATATATATATATATATATATATCGACCAATATTTTGGCGCTATAGAAAGTAACCGACCTGCTGAAACAAGATAACTTTTATCGCTGCAAAATTTTATTTTGTATCAAAAAAAAATTTGTATAAAAAACCGTAGTAAAAATATTTTGTTGCGTGTCCGCCAACTTTTTTATTTCAGGACAAAAAACGAGGTTTCTTTGTTATATAAAAAGATCGATAATTGTAAAACTTTTCTTCTATTTCGCGACCTTTTTCACTGATTTGACTGGAATAACTGTCACGGATTAAATATATACTATACTTATTCAAGTACTTTTTATTTAAAAAAGAAATTAAAATTTTCCCGATCACGTGGAAATACAACCGCCATTTTCGAATAAGGGAGATAACTGAGACTGAATTTATGCAAGGAAGTTAGAGTTATGCCACTTTGACCGTCATTTCATTTTTTTCAGGTGTCGGCCATATTTATTTGAAATTTTTCAACACACACATGATAGGTACACGGAAATATTTAAACATCGTTAAAAACACGGACAAGGACCAAAAAAATTCCGCCAAAATCTGTGCGGACGAAAATAAATGGGTATTTTTTTGTGATTCAATTATTTCAAAAAAATTCCATGAGGACTTTTTAAAAAAATACAAAATAAAACAATTTCCACATAGCAATTTTTTCTTCAATTAATGGGGAGAGGCTTTGTTAATTATTCTGTACTAACACAATAGCGGACAATTGCATCGTCTGCATTTTCCTTATATTTTATCCAGTGTATATAAACCAAAATAAATTGTTTCGGTCTAATTTTCCAACTCTTATCTTGAAACATTTTGACGCTTACAGACAGAGACAGAAAGAGATTTGAACTTTGCCCCCCCCCCCCCCACCGGAAAAGTTAAGCTAAGTGAATGCTTATATATATATATATATATATATATATATATATATATATATATATATATATATAAAAAATCTTGATTGGGACAAAAATTGAAAATAGTCTTCTAGGATTTCCTATTTCAATGACGAGCGAGGACATTTTTTTTACTTAAATAATAAAACCATGATAACAAAATATTTTTGAAACTAACCTAAGAAAATATTTTCAAAGTTTTCATTTTTTTTCCTTCAGACATTTTTCTGACCATCTTGGGTGGCCAATAATAAAAATAATATTGCAGTTGCTTTATGAGGCAGTTAAATTGAATTGGCCGGCCACGCGCGAACAAAGTTGACGCCTTAACTTGTTATTTTTTTTCACTTGTTTTTATTTTGTCCCCCCCCCCCCCCCCCACCAGAAAAGTTATTTTTAAACATGATGAAATTTTTAAAAATCAAAGAAAAATAAATTGTATTTAATTTTTACTAGATATTTTTCTCCAAATCATACTTTTTTTCATTGAGAATCTGAGGAGGGGGGCATAAATTAAAAAACTTCTACTAAATATTAAATTAACTCAAATAAAGGCAACACTTCCTTGAAAATAATTTATGTACCCCATAAAAATTGATATCTCTTGCCTAATAAGTAAGCTGAATCTTTTTTTTTCTTCTTTTACTGGATGAATTTGCATAGTTTGCTATACATTTCTTATGGTTGTGATACTTAATTTTTAAGGTGCTTAGATACCAAAGGGGTCCCCAGATTTTAGTCTGCAAACAGGAAGTAGCATGATTAAAAGGCACAGATTTGTTTGTCCCTTTCCCCAAATAATACCGGACGGAAAACATTTTTGGCAACGGAAAATGTGAATAAATATATTTACAAAATCAGAAAGAATCTTTTTTTTCATGAAACCAGTAATTTATTAAAAAAAATAAACAAAAAAGAATAAACAACGAAACGTGATTTTTTCCCTTTTGACTTTTTCAAGAAACAAGTAAAAAAAACGAAACTTTTATGGGAAAGGGACCAAAAAAGCGGCGACTTCCTGTTTGCAGACGACAAAAATCTTTGGACGTAAGCAGCTAAACTCACTTGTGATTTAATTTATTTTTTATTCTCTTTATGTAGGCAGCGCACGTCAACTTCCGTAAAGGAAAAAGAAATAGAGTGTTCGAACGACGGACGGTTTCAATCAACAATAAACAACCCCTACCTACCCAGGGGAAAGAGAGTGAGGCGTTTTATTGGCGACTCACCAAGCCCCGTAGGTTGATCAGTGCAGAAAAGTTATGTTTTTGATACATGATGAAATTGGCGCCAAAATTGTAAGCTTTCCTGGTAAAGTTGTCATTTTAAAATAGTTAACTAATAACTGTTAACAAACGCAAGAACAGTTACTTTTCTATTTACCTGACTGTTTGTATTAGGCGCCTCGATGTCAAACTTCCATTCAAAAACCGAAATTGTCACCAAACGAATTTCTCACAAGGCTGGCGTGCGCAAAACCAGATTGGTCTTTTTATGGCCAATTTTCACACATTTGACGTGTTTTGGCCATCGACAATTCAGTTTGGCCATTTTTTGTGAATATTCTGGAGTTCACTTATGCGCGGTTAGGCGTATCGCAAAATTGAAAACAAACACAGAAAATACATTTTTTAAATAAAAACAAAAATGAAAAAGTGCCCTTTTCTCGCCAAACAGGAAAAGGGATATATGTTACGACGCTCAGCAGAGGCGCGAACGGAGTCCAAAAAAAGAACGAGAAAGAGTTTAAAAACATAAATTTGCAACAAGTAAAGTTGACTTATGTCTAGAATAGACATAGATGTTAAAAAAATTTCTTGTTTTTTAAAAGATCTAGTTTCTAAAAGAAAAATGACGGCCAGTCCCTCTATATTATTACGTAGAGCGGCCATTTTGAATTCTTCGAAAACCGTCTGTCGAACATAAATTTCTAATAAATAGCACTTCAAACGGGTTTAAAATACAAACAAATAGCACATGCAAGTTTGAAACTAACTTTTACAGCTTACAGTTACTTTTATTTGTTTTTTTAGCGTTTTTACTCTGCTGAGTCTCGTAAGAGATGCCCGGGAAAAGAAACATTTGACTAAAATAACTAGCATTGATTTACTCCTCTTCAGGAGTTAGGCACAAGGCCAGTTTTTTTATCCTACTCCCACAAGTAAGATGTGACCCAAGGTCGGGTCGGGAAAGTGGGGTTTGAAAAGCCAGCGCCCGAGAGGTGAGCCATCTGACCATTTAAAAATTGCCTGGGCAGCCCCGTCGGCATTCCCCGGCAAGGGCGCCTCAGACAGTAATAAACTTACTCCATCCCTAAAGAGGGGAGGCAAAGCCTAATTTTTGACTGAAAATAATTTTAATTCAGTTACTTACTGAGTTTTGTGTTTAGACTTTTAATCTATTATTAGTAGAATTTTAAATGATTCATTTTAAGTTTCTCCTATTTTTTCTTTTATTAAGATTATGTCCGACACGACCAGGTTTACAAAAATGGCGCTTGCTCGCAAGCGCCATTTTTTTGGTCTTAAAAAAAACGAGTAAAAAATGAACAAGAAATTTTTTTTACAGCTAATAAAACCCCATTTATAGTACGTAAAAATACAAACAAATATCATAGGTAAGTAGACAAATATCTCTTCTCGACGTAGGTTAAACTCACTTGTTGCATATTTATTTTTATAACCCCGTTCTCGTTAGTTTTTTGGACCCCGTCCGCGACTGTACTGATCATTCTGAAAGATACCCTATATATATATATACACACACACACATCTATAATCTATATATATGTGTGTGTACGTATGTATGAGTGCCCCACCAGGGGCTGCCCGCGCGTGAATTTGTTATTGCAAGGGTTGCGCAATCTCAAACAACCGCTCTCCTGAGTCGGCATTGCTTGATTCCAATGGCAAGTAGTAATACAACACGACTGGAAACAATGCCGAGATAAGCAGAGAGCACATACAGCACCTGGTATTCCCAAATGGTCACGCAGGCTCGACACCGCTTAACTTCGGTGATCTAACGGGAATCGGTGTGTCAACGTGATTGTGCCGTATATATACATTTTTAGTCAAGTGACACGAGTATTTATATATATTTTTACTTTTTGTTTTATTTAAAAAAAATTATTTTCTGTGTTTTCTTCATTTTTAGCGAAGTGTTTGTTTTCAATTTTGCGATACGCATGGCTGCGCCTAAGTGAACTCCAGAATATTCACAATTAAAAAGGCCAAACAGAACTTTTGATGGCCAAAAAAACACGCCAAATTCGTGAAATTTGGCCATAAAAAGACCAATCTGGTTTTGAGCACGGCCCACTAGCCAGTCAGCCGGCCTTTATTCTGCGTTTTTAACTTTTTTTTTTAACTATTAACAAAATGGCTGACTTAGAAAACAAAATGCATTCTAGTCGATTAACAGAAAGATCAAAGTTAATAAAATACTTCTTTTCAAACTATGCGATGAATATTTTATTAAGTGGATTAAAAAATTATCTACGAATATTTAAAAAATTAATGAAAAAAAAGATGAAACATTTTTCAAGTATTGACATATATTAAGGTTTAAGAGTAATTTAAGATTTTGGTATAATAGACAATTAAAAATATATGGAATGTCGGATTTTTCAATATAGAGAGAAAACCGAAGAATTTCGAATAATTTTGAATTAATGGAAACAATTTGAAATGAAAATTTTCAAGAAACAAAAATGTGCGACTTACGATCACATCAGCTCTGGGAAATGGCGAAGATGGAATTAGATTTCGTAAAAGAGCGCCAAAAAAAGAGCGCGAAATTGGAAAGGGACGATGAGATGTACCGCAATAAATAACGAAAGTGTGTGGGTGTGAGAATAACAGACAGGGGGGATGAGAAATAGAGAGAGGGAGATGAGAAAAAAAGACGCTTGCCCACGAGGACAAAAAGATAGACACACACACATATATATATATATATATATATATATATATATATATATATATATATATATATATATATATATGTGCGTGTGTGTGTGTTTCAGAATATGCAGGAAAATCACAGTAAATGCAAATAATTTATATTAAAAAAATAGATAGATAGAGATAGATATGAGATTTAGTCGTATTACAACCAAATTGGCCGAAAAATGAATCGGTTGCTTTTTCCCCCATCATAAATGAGTAAGTAAACCCAAATAAATGGATTTTTTTCCTAACTGTATTTTTCTTTAGAATACGGTAATGGTGGTATCATGACAAAAGAACAGATAAGCCTGGGAGGATTACCGTCATCCCCTTAAAAAAGGAGGTAATTCCTGGGAGGACAGAATCGATACTAAAAATAAACGTATTCCGATTAAAAAAGATAATAATATATAGTAATGGATTACATAAACAAGTTTTTATAGTTTATTGGCCCTTTTCTGTCAATAAATGTATCTATGACAAAATGTTTTCAACAATTTGGAGATAATGACTAAGGATTATTACCAAAGACCTCCACTGTCCCCATAATTTTGATGTCCTTTTTTTTATATTTTGTGCAAATAAATAAATAATTTATTAAGTGGATTAATTTTTTTTAAATGTCTATCTACGAAAATGATTATATATTTCAAAAATGAATGAAAAAAG
>OY744519.1:32500-470000 GCA_963556195.1 Sepiola atlantica
GCTTTTACGTTGCTGTTCCCGGCAGCTCAAGATTTGATAGTTCGGATCCGAGAGGTAATCTGGGTCGGTGGAAAAAACTCCCCACTGCACCAAACTCTCGCCGGGCTTTAACTGTCAGCCCGCCTGGTCGTAGGCGAAAAGGCCGCCTGCCTCCAGGAGTAAGAGCGACTAAGTCGGTGGAGTCCCACAAAAAAGGGGCCACCAACCCAGATCAGCCGCCAGCCCCCAGTGACCGGGACTCTGCTCAGTGCCGCATTCTGGACCTGCACCAGGAATTGTTTGGCGGTTGCAGCAGCAGTGAAAGCAGCTACAGCAGCAGAAGCAGCAGTAACAGCAGCTTGGAAAAAGTGCACTTTGCATCCAAAAGTTCGGCCCAGACTGGAATGCGGCAGTCCAGGCCGAGAAAGATGGGGGTTGCTCGCACCGTAAAAAAGTCTGGAGCAGCGGATGTCACTGGGAAAAAAGGGACTAAGGTGGCCACTCCACCTGTTACAACCCCAGCAGCATCACCAAAGGAGTGGCCGTCCCTTACAGCAGCCCCAGCTGAAGAACCAAGTGTTTGGTCGATCCCTCCCGGGCAGAAGACGCCGTCGCCGCCGAAAGCTTCATCACCATCAACTCCGGCGGCAACCAACACTCCTGCCCTATCACCAACTAAAGAGGACAAGTGGGGACCCCAGTTACAAAGAAGCCCTTCGGAGTACCGTTGGTTGTTCGAGACAACCTATAAGGAACTAACCGACGGTAGTGTTATCAAAGCAGCTCCGAAGCGAATTGTTTCGCTAGTCACCATCGACTCTAGAACAAAAGGGTTGGCTGGGGTCCAAATAGAAACAATAGGAGAAATCATGTGGTCCCTCAAAGTCCCGGCAACGTATGTTTGCCGGAGAGGCTTTGCAACATGGGACATCCTATTACCAACAGAAGAAGCAACTGAAAAGGTGGCCAGGGAAGACCTGAGGCATAAACATCTAATCCTCAGGCCGGAGTATTTGAGCAGGAGGAGGACACTAGTCACTGTCCTGCTATATTGACTCAGAGCAACTAGGTGCAGTGATGAGTCAATATGGGGACGTCGAAGCCATAATCCCTGTCCGTGGTCCCCATAACCTAATGGTAGGGGACTACAAAATTAAGATGCGTCTGGACCGGGATGGCTTCAACAACATCCATCCCCTGCTCAAGTGCGACACCTGGTCAATGTCGATCATCATAGAGGGCAGGAAGCCACATTACTGGCACTGCGAGCAGAAGGGGCATATGGCGAAAGATTGCCGCAAGAAGGCGCCAACCAAGAAGACCCCTTCTGTTGCAGTCCCGGGAGATCCAGTTACATCAGCAGCTCCTTCACCATCGACCAAAGGAGGCGTGGATGAGGAGGGATTCAGCCCGGTGGTCCGCAAAGGAAGATCACAGAAGTCCTCCTCTAAAAAAGTGCAGCCCTCTGATGAAGGAGGGATGCGGGGTCCCACAAAGTCACTGGACGGAGATTTGCCCACCACTAAGGCGCCGCAGCAAGCCTCTGTCACGGCAGCGGCCACCAAGAGAAAGCCTGGGGTTCCCCCGACAGTTTCTTCATCATCCGACTCGGAAGGGGAGAAGATGGAGGATGACGCTACCCCGGCTCCGGCTCCGGCTCCGGAGACAGAGAGAAAAGAGACAAGGGATAAAAAAAAGTTGCCAAACGCACAGGGAAAAAAATTAAAGAGGCTGGGCCCCAACGCCCGAAGAGATAACTATCTTTTCTGCTCAGTACCCCGAACCCCCAAAATCCAAACCCACCACTGAGCAGAAATCCCCCTTCCCCACTGAACCCCCCCCCCAGCTGGCTCCCGCTCTCTGTCTCAAAAGAAAGAGTCGGTGGCCAAAACAGCAAAACCTGCCAAATCGGCAAAAAAACAAATCACGAGAAACGCGTCACCCTCTCCGTCACGAACGGAGAAGACAAGAAAGCTCCCCTTCCTGCCAGGGGACCTCATCTGTGATGCAGACTTGCATCACGCCGCTGCCGAACTCACACCTCGGCAGAGAAGTGTCATCAAGCCGCTGCAGCTCCTAACGAAAGACCAGGGTCTGGACACTACCAACCCGACCAACTTCCCGAATGCCCCCTTGCTGATCACCTTCGTCAGGAAGACGAAGGTGGGCCGCACCAAATACCTGTGGCGATTGATCGACGCAGCCAAGGGGGCGATCCTGGACCTAACGTTGGTGGAAGAAGGGCACGACTCCCTCGACGATCTGAGGGACAAATGCGAGGGGAGGATCCCTATATAAGTCCACCCCTCATTTTATAGAGCCCTCAAAATAACCTTTCCCCTGGATGTCGGAGGCATCTCCCGAGACGGCTGCGCGCCGTCGGAATTGCTCACTGGCAATATCGGGCATGCCAACGGCACCCTCACAGATAAAGATTTCAGGCCGTTGATTGACACTGACTAGTGTAATGGCCACGAACTTGAAGTTAGGAAGCTTGAACGCGAGAGGCTTGAGATCCTTAAGCAAGGCAGCCCGCATACTGAGGGATCTCAAGGCTTTTGAATTAGATGTGGCTGCGGTACAGGAAACTCACTATGTTTCGATAGACGATCACCGACTGCTGTCGGAGCATTTCGATGTTTTTTCAGCATTCGGTGTTGTTCACGCGGATGCTGATGACAGACTGGTCGTGGCTGATGTTGCCGTGAATAGTGCCATGTTTCGAATCGTCGCGATTTATGCGCCCAATACCATTCGTGAGAGGGTTTCCTTTTTCCGGGGGTTGGAGGGGTTCCTCGGTGGTTCGGAGCGGCTAATCTTAGTGGGTGATTGGAATGCCATCCTTGATCCCAAGATAGATAAGGCGGGGGGACCTAGTGGGTCGGATGGGTGTGAGACAAGTCTGTCTGATCTGATGGCACAATGCGATCTGGTCGACAGATTTCGTGTCGATCACCCGAGGCGGGAGATGTGGACGTGGCTAGCTAGCAGCACTGTCCATTCAAGTTTTTACTTGGATCGATTGTTAGTTAGAAGAGGCAACGTAAGTTATATCTCTTGTCCCACATTCCACTGGTTAGGCCATTCTGGCCACAAGTTACTTGTGGCCAGTCTGGATTTAGGTCCTAAGACACACAAGGTAGCTGGGTACTGGAAGTTAAATACCTCCTTACTGGAGATACGTGACTTCCGGGAACAGCTATCTCTTAACTTTCAAAAGGGATTAGTGGGGGCAGTGACCGGGAGTAAGTGGTGGGTTAACGCCAAAGTTGGCATTAGGCGCTTTTTTGTTCAATATAGCCAACGCCTACCCTTTAAGGCCAAAGCAGAAAAGCGTTTAGCTGGCCCGGGCGGTAGCTGGGGGGGGGGATTCCCTAGGCATAGTACTAGCTAAGGGGGACCTGAAACGTGCGGCTAACGTGCGGTATGAGGGTCAAGTTGTTAGATCTAGGCTAAAAAGAGTGTCCAACGAAGCCGTGGATGTTGACGCGGCAGAGCGTAGAATTCCACTTCGTCGCAACTCGGTCGGTCTCATTCGTCAAGTCAAACACCCGGAAGGACACACCCTTGTGGCGACACGGGAGATTTGCCGGGGATTTCGTGAGCATTTCATGGAGCGGTTCACCCAACTGCCCGGACTCCGCGTCGAGGAGTTTGGCAGATATTTAGCTGGCTCGCCCCGCCTGGAGGCGGCCCGAGCGGCTAGTTGTGATGGGCGCGTTACAGAGTGTGAGGTTTTGGCTGCACTGAAGCAGGTCGGCTACGACAAATCTCCGGGACTAGATGGTTTGCCCTATGAATTGTTCTAGAGACTGTCGCACATCTCCGTACCTATTCTGGTCAATCACTGGTTTGAACAGGGTTCTATCCCTGGTCAAGTCACCAAGGGAGTGATCACATTGCTTCAGAAAAAGGGCCAAGATGGTGGGGATTTAGATGATTATAGGCCCATAACTCTGCTAAACACAGATTTAAAGATTTTGGCCAAAGTTCTTGCAAATCGGTTGCAGCTTGTTATCGGTGAGTTGGTCGAACCTGATCAGAATTATACTGTGAAGGGGAGATCGATTCAGAACAACTTGCATCTGATGCGCCCGATCATAGAGGGGTTAGAAGACGACACCGAAGCCGCGCTGATCAATTTAGATCAGTCCAAAGCTTTTGACAGGGTCGACCATCGGTTCCTGGGATCTGTTTTAGAGACCGCCCGTTTTACACCGGACTTCTGCAGATGGATCTCCATTCTGTATCGCGGGCCGACGGCAGTGGTGCAGGTGAATGGAATGCGATCGGAGTCTTTTGCCGTCTCTCGGTCGGTACGTCAGGGATGTCCGCTGTCTCCCCTGCTTTACGTCCTTGCCTTGGAGCCTTTTCTCCGCAGGCTTAGGATCGGGGAGCCTGGACTGGCCCTACGCGGTATTGCTCTTCCTGGCGGTGCGCGAGCCAGGGTTTCCGCGTATGCCGATGATGTCACCGTGTTCGTGTCGTGCTTTTGAGACATTATCGCGGTGATTAGGGCACTCAAAAGGTACGAAAAAGTCACAGGGGTCGTAGTCAACCTTAGCAAATCCAACGGCCTAAGGTTGGCTGCCTGGAGCGGCGCGGCTGCGCTCCTGGGCCTTTTCAACTGGACAGATGGCCCGGTTCGGATCCTCGGCGTATGGTTCGGACCGGGTCTCCAGCTTGATAAGAACTGGTCGGAAGTACAGTCTAAGGTCGAAGCGTCTGTAAGGATTTGGCTTCGAAGGGGGCTTTCCCTTAAAGGTCGAGCTGAGGCGTGCGCCACTTACGTCTTTCCGCTCATCCTTTACTGATTGGCTGTACTACCTCTGCCTGCGGACCGTCGAGCGGTTTTGACGCGTCTCCTTTTCTCGCTTTTGTGGGCAAAGGGGAAGCCGCTAGTCCGTAGGCAGGTCTGTACTTGCTTTCGGTTCTTACCGGAAGACAGCGAGCAGTTCATACCTTAGATAGGATGCGGGGACCCTACTAACTTACCATAATTAGCATTTTATTTTGTTCTTTATTTTTATCATCCCTTTTTATTTTTTTTTTATTTTTGGGGGATTATTTAAGGCTTAGTTTTTTGTTATCCCACTCCCATCATCTCATATGTACTTTTTTTTGTGTATTTTGTAAATAAAATTAATTTCAAACACCTGGGGATATTTTATATATATATGTATAAGTCCATAGATTGAATGTCGTATTGTGGTGACTGAAACTAGTTTCTAGGGTATTTTAGACCAAGTGGACGACCCCCGACCCCCACTTCCCCCCCATACCCCTCTTTTGGCCTTGTGCCACATCTTATCTTTGTACATGTACAATTATTATAAGATAAATAAATCGCTTCAGCCCGGGGGTCAGGAGGGGGCCACGTCCGACTTGGTCCACGGATGGACCAGTCGTCGGCAGTCTGAGTTCCTGCACACAGCGGTCGCAATTCCTGCCCCCCCCCCCACGTCGGCAGTTCCGAACTCCTGCATCTGCAGTTCTGAGTTCCTGAGTTCCCAGCAGTCCGAACGTCAGCAGTCCTGAGTTCCTGCACACCGCAGCCGCAACTTCTGCACCAGCACCATGCAGCTCCGTCCGAACTCCGACACCAGCACCCTGCAGCTCCGACTCCTGCATCAACACCCTGCAGCTCCTGCACCAGCACTCTCCTGCTCCAATTGCTCCAGCACCCTGCGGTCCCGACTCCTGCATCAACACCCTGCAGCTCCGACTCCTGCTCCAGCATCCTGCAGTCCCGAGTTCCTGCACCAGCACTCTGCTCCAACTGCTCCAGCACTCTGCAGTCCCGAGTTCCTGCACCAGCACTCTCCTGCTCCAGCATCCTGCAGTCCCGAGTTCCTGCACCAGCACTCTCCTACTCCAGCACCCTGCAGTCCCGAGTTCCTGCACCAGCACTCTCCTGCACCAGCACCCTGCAGTCCTGAGCTCCTGCACCACTCCTGATACAGCGACGCCATCTCAATTCACTTCACTTGTTATTACCATATGGTAAATAAACATCCTTTTCTTGAACAGTTCACCAGCGTTTGTCCTCTCTTCTTTGCCATTGTCGTTACTTGCCTGTGTCCACCTTTTCTTAGTTGTGTGGCCGATCAACACCCGCCCGGTCGGTCCCGCAACAAACTTAATTGCGAATCGAGATGAAATTAATAACATTATTTAGAAAGCCATACTTAACATGGGGAGAGGGGGGCTTTGTTACTTAGTCTGTACTTTCTGAAGGGGGCGTAATCTATTTTCAATCGATATTTATTCCATAATTGCCTAATTTGTCTTACTTTGCGAAAATTGTCGCGTGGAACGTAGTAACTTGTGTACGTGTGTTCGTGCAGCAGAGAGAGAGAGGGGGGAACAAATACGATGCAACAACAAAAAGTAAATACATGTCCTACGCCGAAGTGAAAAAAAACGATTTTCACTGATCCGTTCGCTTATTTATAAGAAAAAGAGTCATTTTTCTTTATGGCCCCGGGCAACGCCGTCTGCGTCTACGTGGCTGTAACCATCAACTTAATATGAAATTGTCCTCAAATAACAACCGTCGTTCTAGTTATTAAGGGAGGGGGGGGGGCTTTTGAAGTGTGTCAGCAGACAATTCCCCCTGCGCACACCTCCACACACACTTTATGGGACATTTCCGCTGGTCGGCGAGATCAATGGCGAAGACACACTCATTCATTCTTGCGAAGGAATAGTTGGGGTTAAAAAATTTGAAAAACCTGACTCAGAAAGCAAAATAAAAGAAGAAAACAAAAGAAAATGTAACTTTGAATTATCCGTTAATACTCGGGACTAACTCCGTAAGTATTGAAATTCCAATTTTACCCATGCCGGGAGTTTTATTTTTTTACGAAGGAAAAGACACTCGATGATTGAATGGATCATAATTAATGGAATGAACAATGCTATTTCATACAGACAGACGAAATGCTATTTAATACTATAAAGTGTGACAGGCAGATGAAAATGCTATTTCACAATTAAGCGTGACAGATAAACGAAATGCTGTTTAATACGTAAAACGTAACAGATCGACGTAATACCATCTAATACTTAAGCGTATGAAAATGCTATTTAATACTTAAGGCATGCTATTTAATACTTGGGCATGACAGACTGACACAATTATATCTAACATGACAGACAGATGAAAATGCTATTTTTAATGCTTCAGCGTGACAGACATTGTATTGCTGTTGTGACAATGTTGAGCAGCCTAATCGAATTAGGAGCGGGCCTACGAAGGCCTTCAGTCAAAGTATCGCGCTAGTATTCATTAAAACCAAAAACCGATAAAGGTCGGCAACAGCATCGAGCTGGATAAGAATTTTCAGCTTGGCAAGCTCGTTAGAACGACGACCGCAAAAGACGACAGAAGAGTGGATAGGTTGTCTGTGGTGTTTTCAACTTTGCACGAAGTTGACTTTGCACGAAGTTTTGTTAAGAGATAATCAGAAGAATGAGATCCGATATTGTTGGGAGTTTAGCCGAGGAGGGGGTAGAAAATATTACCCTTGAGGTAGCAAGAAAAATGGAACAGATATCCCCGTATAAGGAAGATGCTGCCGGACCACGAGATTGGCTGGCAGTAATCCAAAAGAAGAGGGTGGTTTATGGTTTGGCAGATCATGAGATGGTACTGCTGGCCCCTGATGGAAGTGGCAGGTCGAGTCTCAACAAAGTTCATTAGTGAGATTTACAAGAAGAACTCGGATATAGCTTGGACGGAGCTACGCGAGCGGTTGGTGAAGCACGCCAGCGAGTGGACCAAGATTGAAGTTGTACGCAAGCTAACCAGGCGCTAACCGAAGCAGAGGGACTCGACGAATGGGGCGATCCCAAATACGGGTCCCAACCAGGCCATTCTGGTGGATGCCTTTCATGAGCGGGTTGAGTGACAAGGAGACCCGGAGCAAGGTCCTACTAGGTGAACTGTTCACTTTACTGAGAGCCCAGTTGGCAAAGAGATAGCATAAGGCTAGGAGAGAACGCGTGGAGGGGAGCGAGAATGAAAAGAATGTTAGAGCTAGACAGAGAATGGTGGGGAGCAGAGCGAGTCTGGGGTCCCCGAACAGAACGGGGACGTAAAGGATTGGGAGGCAGTGTCTAATCTCCTCCCATGTTTTTTTCCCGTAGCCTTCCCCTGCCAACTTATCCTGCTTTTCGACATTTTTTTATCCTTAGCAATGGATTTATTGTCCTGACAGAAACTTATCGTTCCTTCAGGAGTTAGGTTCCGTTTGAAAGTTTTAGATGTCGTCTGCTTCGAGGCTTTCTGGCAAACGTAAAACTGCAGGTCCCACTGTAATAAAGTGCTCAATTTTTGTTTCGGACCGCTTTTACTACCTCCCTGATATCTATGCCCTCTAGGGTTCATATTTCCCCGGAGTCCTTTTTTCTTCGAGGACTTGATATGGTTACCGGGTAATGAGGTTTGATCATGCCGATGATAGATAATGTGTGGTTTTCGAGGGTACCCTCGTCTTTCTTTTTCCTGAATTGAAGTTACTTACTTCTCCCTCAGATGACCATGGTCAGTCCTGTTCTTGCCTCTTATGGCTAAAATGCCCTCGCCGCGGTCTCCTAGATTTTGCCAAAGCATACGCGCCATACTTACTCTTTACAGCTTTTGTTGTTTGCTACAACTGAACCATGGGGTTTCTTCGACCTTTCACGCTGTAGAAGTCAGTCTTGGGTAGCCTACATCTATTAGAGGTCCCACTAGGTACCTGCTGCCAGTAAATGCCTTTGAATAAGAATAACTTGTTCCTTTTCATGGCCACTTCGGATTCGCTTGTAAAGGACAAAGCCTCCGATAATGTTGTCGGATAAGATCTGGCCACATCCTCCTTAATGAAAGGTGTTAATTAAAGCATATATGAAAAATTCAGCTAAGTGCACTTGCGCAGTCGAACTTTCCTTCATATCTGCGTCCTTGTATGCTAGCTTAACAAGTTGGTCCATCCTTATTAGCTAAGTCTGCGAGTGCCTCACCTCGATTTTGCCTTATTTTAATTATTAGGGCCCCTAGTAGCATCGGCGGTATTCGGATTGTCCTCCGATCCATTCCGAATGTAGACCGTCTGAGAAGTCATATGCCAAGTTTACTAATTCTGGATCTGTTAGATTGTAGACCCGCTCTTTCTTTTTCAGAGCAGCTAGCCATGGCAGCTAGTCAGCAGCTAGTCAGACGATTTCCCAGTAAATATTGGGATTTTCGATCCACCGTGAGCACTCCATTCAAGGATGTTGGGTTAGTGATTTTTTTTCTATGTATTTTTTTAAGTAGCAGACGTTAACAAAAAAACAGGAATAATGTTTATAAATTTTACGGTGTGTTGTCTTGTTAGAATTGGATTGTGTCCGTGGGTTTGTTTTTATTGTTGTTTTCAAATTTCGTTGTGATCGTCAATTTGTTTGTTGAGCCGTGGTGTCCGTGATCGTTATCCTAGGTCACGCTGCATCAATGTTATCCAATTGGCTTGCTTTGACCGAAGGGGTATATATATATATATCTTGGTCGCGGAACCGATAAATGTGATCCAACTGTTTGGCGGGTGGATCTTGAGACGGTATGTGACGACAAGACGATGACAACATGTATGCAATGTCTCGTTTTATTATCGCCAGTGAGCAATCATCGTCTGACGATAGTCGCCGTCGTCTGCTTCTGGGACTGGCTGGCTGGCTGACTGGGGACGATCGTGCTGCAAATCAAACATTATATAAAAATGGAACAAACTTTTAAATATAAAAATATAATTTATTTTTGCCGAGGAACATATTTAAAACTGTTCGGCTGAGTTCGGCGAGAAGCACGTGTTTTCCTCATCCTTTCAAAAGCCGACTCCAAATTTTCAATCTCTTTACCAGAGAGAGAATAAAGAGAGAGAGAGAGTGAGAGAGAGAAGGAGAGAGAGACAGAGGGAGAGAGAAACATCGTTGTACGCCTTGTCAAATGTTTTGTTTTGAGTTTGATAACTGATTTTCTCGACCGACGACTGGTTTAATCTCTGAACCCATCACATGCACCTGTCATTTAATTAGTTTGACACCGACCTTCAGTCCTCCAAAATATAGGTGCACTCAGTGATCTCAAAACGCAGAGAATTACTGTTTTTGAAATAAGTCTGGCATAAGGATTATGAATATAACGTGGAGCACTTAGCTCCCCAAAAGGTCACGCATTGTGCCACAATACGAACCAACTGCGAATAAAAGCAGTGTTTGTTGTGCCGTCAGAGAGAAACAAAGCAGATGCTCAACCCCAAATGAATAAACAGTGGGTAGTTGAGATAGAAGAGGTTCGTCCTGGTACTAACTCTCTAAGAACCGGAGAACTAGAAGAGTTTCATGACATGCACTACATGGGAGTGGATAGAACATTCCACTTATAAAACGAGAGGAAGTTCAGAAGGTGGTCAGGAACTGCGTTCGATATCAATCAATATATACACGATCCTGCCCAGAATATACACGATCCTGGTGAAATTGGGACTGCAAAAAATTGGACAAGATTAGCTTTATAAACACACTATTGTGGGGCACATACTGTTCAATGATTGATTGTGGACCTGGGAGACTAGCAATGTGGAGGGAGTTACATGCAATGACGGGACGGCAGCTGCTGTTACAAAGGAATTGAAGGAGATGATGGAGGTTATAATGGACGATGGCATCGTTTTTCGCCCATACAATGCTAAAAAGATGGAAGTTATTACAGGGCAGCGATCGGACAGTGAATAGAGATACGTGATATCACCTTAAGAGGCCACATTCTGCTCCAACATGGCACCGAATGTCGGACAGAGGCACCCAAGAGATGTACGACGTAATGGGAAAGAGGAGTAATTACTGGAGTGCAATCTCCTAACAACTTGATCGTCGATGGGATGTCGCAGCATATTTTGTATGTTTTATGGTGCCGTACTTATACGACAAACAGTTGGACTCGTCAATTCCTAATAAAATACTGGAAACATTTAGGCTTCTCGCAATTTGATTCCCCTCTTGCGTATTCTTTTGAATTGTTACCATTGTTGATTACAATTGCTGTTGTTATCGTTGCTGTTGTGGCTGCTGCTGTTGTTGTTGTTGTTGTTGTTGTTGTTGTTGTTATCGCATTGGAACTTATTTTTTGTGATGAAGCTTTTTTTTTGCTTTTTTACCACTGTTGTTTTTTTTGTTTTTTGTTTACTTAGATTAGGAATGTCCACTAGTAAACCCGTATAGATGTAGGCACTTTTCGCCTTCTCAACAAATTCACCGACATTAATGGCAACTTTAGGAGGTTTTTTTAAACTTTTTTGTTATCAGTTTTGATAACCATAATGGTTATCAAAACTGATAACAAAAAAGTTTTTAAAAACCTCCTAAAGTTGCCATTAATGTCGGTGAATTTGTTGAGAAGGCGAAAAGTGCCATAATGGTGACGGCTACTTGTAGCCCGAAGCCTTCTGATGTTATGGATATTAGCGAGGGGCAGAAGATGCCGGCTGATGCGCTCAGAATGGGGCAAGCCTCCTAAAGTTGCCATTAATGTCGGTGAATTTGTTGAGAAGGCGAAAAGTGCCTACATCTAGTAACAGATACGGGTTTACTAGTTAGTGGACATTCCTAATCTAGAGAAAATTAACAAAAACAATCATGTTTGTCGTCGACAAAAAAGACTAAAAAAGTAATTAGATCGTCTACAGATCTTATTTCTTAGTTACTAGCAACAGCAGGGTATAGATCACAAAGAATACAATACTTGGAACACTTTGTTTCCAAATGAAGAAACATGCTTGAAACTTTCCCAAACAGAAATAATCACAAGGAACATATACTTAGAATGGAATACATGGGCAAAAGACGAACGGCTGTTCCATTTTTAACGTTCCGTTTCATGTGGACGGGGAACATTTAGGAGCTTTCTTCTTAAAATATGGGGCATTACGTCCGTAATGAGCACCCAGGGATATGGACATTTGAAATTCTTTTGGAAAAAGACGGCATTCGAAAACATTCCATATTATATATGGTAATTGTGGCTGGAAGAAGGCCTGTTTGTTGGGCTTGTGAGGAAGTCGGTCACCTCACTTTTGAATGCCCACTAAGAAAGCTTATGATTACGAAGACCAGGGTGAGCCAACATTTAGAAGTGCCAATGAACCAAAGAGTGGGGACGCCCATTAATTCACCCCCATCAAAATCATCTGATAATGACTACCGAGTACTCCCTGATCTAAGTAAACTTGATGACAGGGAGAATAACAGATGGATTTTGGTTCAGGGAAAACACCTGGTCGTCTAGCCCTGGAACAAATGAGAGAAGAGTAAATGCTATCAAAGGATCCTGGTAAGGATAAATATGTAGAGGTGCGTGACCTAAAAAAAAAAACTTGATAAAGAAAAAGTACCAGAAAGTCCTAAATCCCCCCAAAATATAAGCTCGCAGTCACCCGCTCCCCTGAAAGGGAGGGAATACAAGTTAATTCCTTTTAGCCCAGTTAAAAAAACAAGAACAAACCCGTGTCCTCTACTAAGCCTTCCCCTTTAGTCACCCCAAAGCATTCCCTCATGCATCCCCTGCAAAACAGTTCGCACCCGCCTCTCCCTTTCTACAAAATAGAAACACGACTCCTTCCCACTCCCCAGTGAAAGAAGACATGCCACTCCCATCTCCACCTCCATCTCAAAAAAAGGCAGAGAAGCCCTTCGTTGGAAAAAAAGAAGGAAATAACTGCTTTTCTCCCAGGAATAAGTATGTGTGTAGTGAATGAGGTACAGGAGGAGACTATAAAGTGGCTGATCTGAAAAACTACTCGCGTTTAGGGAGGTGGGTAACAAGTCAGTTGAAGATCCCCTTAACTTCCATAAAGCTGTAAGAGTCTTTACAGTTGTCAGAAAACACGAAGAAGCAAAGGGGCTCTGGCAAATGCTAAGGGAGGTCAACGATAATTTTCATTTAACACAACCCATGGCTATTCTAAAATAATGAAATGTTAAAATGTTTGTGTTGGGAGTGTCCCTGTTCAGTTGCACCCTTCTCTTTATAGAATAGTCAAACTAACGTACCCCTTGGATGTTGGGCAAATCAACATTCGATGTTCGTTTCTGGAACCCAAGCAAGCATAGATGTCTGTGGGCTGACTCTCGGAAATTTCGAGTTGCTACAGACCTTCAGCACCTTGGAGTGAATATATGTTGTATTCAGGAAACCCACTTAATTCCAGGTGACCATTTAGGTGCGCTGGATAGGGGGTTTCACGTCTACTCAGCGTACTTCGATTCTCGCTCAAGGGGTGTTTCCTGGCTAGTAAATATGTCTTAAGATGCGTCGTGTGACCCTTGTTTCATGGATCCGGAAGGGAATCTGTGCGTTCTGGGTGTTACCGTAAAAGATAAGGCATTCCGACTCATTGGGGTTTGTGTGCCCAATAATCATTCTGAGCTTGCTCCTTTCTTTCGACGGATCGAGCAGTTCATGGGGTAGTCATCTTAGCGGGAGACTGGAATGCGGTCCTGGATCCCGATATAGATCGTAATCGGGCTAGGGGATCTAACAATGATCGGGATTTTGTCGATAAGTTTGATCTTATCGATAAATTCCGGAATTAAAAGCCCCGTGATATGAACTTGGACAGTTTTCGAGGTATTTTGACCGGTTCTTAATTATTAGAATGTCCAAGTTTTCATAATATAGTTTACTCGGATCATAGACTTGTTCGGATTCGAGTAAACTTAGATAGACCTAAGCCTAGATTGGCTTGGTACTGGAAGCTCAACACTTCGTTGTTCGATGGGCTACCAACAACAGCTATTACTAACCTTACAGCGAGATTTGACGGAGGCTGTAATTGCGAATAGGAAGTGGGTTCATTTTTTATTTAAGGGCATTTACTGCCGAGCCGACGACTCAATCTAACAACTAGATCAGCTAAAGTGACACTATATTCTAGATTACATCGGGGATAGTGCTATAAAGATACTATAATTAAGGAAAAGCTGGCGTGTGTGGCCTATGCACCAAGCTTTAGTGATTAGGTTAGGTTAAAGAGATGCCTCAAGAAGCAACAAATATGGCCGTTGAATTGGGTGTAGAGGAACGTCGACAAGCTGCTGACTGGCATATCGCACGTGTCTCCTGGACGTCTCGTGACCACAAACGAAGGTATTCATTCTCATTTCCAGGATCTCTTTTACCAGGGAACCCGGTCTGTCATTAACACAATTTGACCCCTTTTTAGCTGACTTTTCTCGTCTCTAGGCAACCGAAGCATCTAGGTGCGAAAGCCTTAAAGCGGGTCGGCCTTAAGAAGTTTGTCCTACGAGGTGTATTTTTGAATGTCGCACATTTTTGTTCCCTTGTTGACAGTTTTATTAAACTCGTGGTTGGGACTATTATTCCCCAGTACTTGACCACGGGTATAGTGAGCAAAAATGGTGGGTATGGTTTAAATAATTTTCGGCCCTTAACGATGCTAAATGCTGAGTTACAGATTTTTTGCCAAGATAATCGACTGCAGCTTGTTTTGGCCCTGAATAAACTAGTGCTGTAAAGAGTCGGACCATTCAGGATAATTTGCACTCGATACGCCTGATCATAGATAAAATCGACACAGAAGCCGCGCTGATCAGTTCAGAGCATTCGATAGGGTGGACCATCGTTACTTGGAGGCTGTTTTGTCTGCGGCCGGTTTTGATCCGCAGTTTCGCTCTTGGATTCGCCTTTTGTATGCGAATACCGGCGTGCGGGTGGAGGTGAATGGTCTGAGGTCTGAGCCCTTCAGATTATCCAGATCTCTTCGTCAGGGATGTCCGCTTTCACCGATGCTCTATGTGCTTGTGTTGGAGCACTTCCATCAGAGGCTAAGGGTGAATCCGGTCCTAAATTGGATTACTTTGGCAGGTGGTTGCACCACGTTAAAGTACTTCGCCTTTGCCGATGACTTGACTAACGAGCCGTGCCGAGATTAGTTTCGCGACAGAAAAATCAGAATGTATAAAACGATAACAGGGGCCAAAATTAACTGTGACAAGTCTGTGGGCTTGTGCATTGATGCCTGGAGGGGGTGTATCCTTGCAGGAACCCTTTAGCTGGATTTACGGGCCTTGCAAGCTATTCGGCGTCTGGTTTGGTCATAATCTTCAGCTGGGCATTAATTATGTTTCTTTTGCAATGGGATTCTTAGTGTTAGTGGTAAAAAGAGTTAGAATGACCCGGAAAGGGGGGAACCTTTTACGTTAAATTTATAAGTGCAACTATTCCCCTACTCTAAATTTACAGAATAATTGGGGTTTTTTTTCAGTGTTCACACGTCATCGCATAAAAAAGTTAGAATCACATTTTTTTCTTTTTGCTGGGAGGGGGGGGGGGTAGTTACTTTCATTCGTTCCCTTTACGTATTGTTCTGCTAAATTCATTATATTTTTCTCTTGTACCATCTTTTCCTATTTGTGCCATTTTTAACGGTTCCATTTTAACTAAATTAGTTGAAAAACAATGCATAGAATTTATCTCTCATCGCAAAAAAATATAAAAAGTTAGAATGGCCCTGAAATGGTAGATCATTTTATGTAAAAATTATATGCAAATCTGATCCCCCAATTTCAATCTAAAATAATTGTTTTTCCTTTCCACAATGTATTTTTTCGTGTTACCACCGGACTTAGGGTTAGTAGTAAAAAGGGTACGTGTTTTTTATGTAAAAAAATGCCGGAAATACGTTTAAACATGAAATTTAAAAAAAATTGTCACGAAAAAAGAAGTTATTGATATATTAAATATCAAAAATATATTTTTTTAAATTTTTAAAAATTTATTTATTTTTACGTTGGTTTTGTCCGGTGGGCTTTCGTCCGGTGGGCTTATGTCCGGTGGGCTTTTGTCCGCACACCAAATATACACTCACAACAAGACCCGTTTCTCTACCTGCAAGATCAAACTCACCCCACAAAATGCCGCCTCCGGTCACTGCTCCCATAAAAAGCTAATCCCCTTAAGCCCATTTCCTCCAAAAATAGAACTAACCCCAAGAAATACACCCAGTGCTCCCTCCCCTGTCACCTTTCCTCAAACAAACCCTTAAACCTCACCTCACTCTCCGATGAAACATACTTCAACATCCATCATCCCCGCCCCAAATGAGTGAACTACCTGTGTGACAAAGTAGCCGGGGCCGACGAGAATCGGGTGCCCTGGTTACGCGCTAGTATGCATCTTAGTGATGATGCTAGACACTACGTAGAAACGAGGTGGTGATATAAAACTAGTACCTATATTGGACATGAATCGACTATCCAAACACGGCGAGAAAATAGCGTCGAAATGTCTACGAAAAGTCATGTAATGGTCAGTTTTGATAATCGTTGCAAACGTTAGTAGCAGATGTACCAAGGAGATAACGAAAATCCCATTTTAATACAAAGTTAACTTAGGGATCGCTGACTGGATGAGATAGTCATCTAAGTTTGTTGAACGACCCATGACCACACAGCGAGAAAATAACGAGTAATTGTTTTTTTTATCATCATGCAAAAAAAACAGAGAGTAATCTCATTTATCTGTGAGAGTGGAAGAAACACAGAGAAAGAGACGAGAGGAGAAGAGAGTGTAGCGATGGACATTTTTCAGTAAGAAAAAGTACTTTGAGAGAGAACGACGAGAGACGTCTGGGACGCGCACGCCGATTCAAGGCGTGCGTGGCAAAGTAAAACCCATTGTGTTCCTTAAACATAGATTAGTGACTTAAATAACAACTTGCGAATGAATTCACACACAGAGAGACAACGAATAGTTTAGTGCAACAGTCAATTATTATACGGTAGACATTAATTCAATGTAACATCAATTCTTTTCTTTCATTGTTATTAATAATTACTATTTCATACAAAAAGACCCGATCGAGTTGTTGACAACCTTTCGCTTTGTTCTGCTTGAATAACCTTTGCCTTCACAGAATCAACGAAGCCATCATCATCATCGTCGTCATCCCGGCCTGGAGGAATTTCGATCGACATATCTTTGTTTTATTGCCACCACGACGATCGGCTGAAGGGTGTTCACGGTCTGGCAAGATCTCTGTGTAGAGAACCAGAGGCGTGAGCAGCGAGACAGAGACACGAGCGGGGTACATGTTTATATTTGGTTCTTTGACGCAGGATCGAGTGGGGTACCTGTTATACCTCGCCAAAGAAAAGAGGCAGAGACGTCAACTTTTCTTCCCCAGAGAGGATATTTGCAGAATATCGACCGAAATATTAGTGCAACAGGACATCACCGTCGACTTAAAAACATTCTTGCGTTCACAGAGGTGGAGGGCAAGGCAGTTGAAGACCCCTACAACTTCCCAAATGCACCCCGAATTTTGACCGTTATACGGAAAAGAGAGGAGGCCAAACCAATTTGGCGAATACTGGGGGAGGCAAACATCACATACGACATATAATCATAGCGAAATTAATCTTCCCTCTAGATGTCGGCGGCTTGTCCCGGGATGGCGTCATCATCACTGAGATAGGCCCTTATTCCATGGGGAAAGGCTGTCGGCATCTTGACACCGTCAATGTTCGTTTCTGGAACCCAACCCTTAAAGTACCACAATGTCACTCAATCTAGGTAGTGTGGATGTCCGGGGTTCGAGTTCGACAGAATCTTCAGCAGCTTGAAGTGGATATATGCTGTGGTCAGGGACCCACTTAATTCCAAGTCTGGGTGCGCTGACTATGGATTTTCGTGTCTATTCAGCGTACTTCGATTGCGAACCTTAGATGTGTCGTGTGTCCCTTGCTTCATAGATTCGGAAGGAAGGCGTTACCATAAACGATAAGGAATTTCGATTAATTGGGGTTTATGCGCCCAATAGCCACATTGAGCTTGCTCCTTTTTTTCGGCGAATCGTGCAGTTCATGAACACTTCTCGGACAGTTATCTTAGCGGGAGACTGGAACGCGGTCCTGGATCTCGATTCGTTCTAAGGGATTTCGTGAGTTTCTTGATAAGTTTGATCTTGTCGATAGCTAGCCATCGCGGCTCCAATTCCTTTTCGAGTTATATCGACCGGTTCTTAATTAGGAGAGTCGACATAACCCTTCATAATATAGTTTACTCGGATCACCGACTTATTCGGGTTCGTGTAAACTTTACTACACCTAAACCTGGCTGGTTACTGGAAACTCAACACGTCGTTGTTAGATGTGAAGGGTTAACCGGGAAGAGCTTTTTGGGAATAAGCGGTGGGTGAAACTTAAGAAAGTAATTTGGTCCTTTTCTCCCGACTCAACTAGGGCAGAAAAAAAAGATCGGGCGGTTGAGGTAGGGGATATAGCACTAACATAATTATACTTAAGGCGAAGCTGGCCTCCTTGGCTAACACGGAGAACCAGGCTCAGTAGTTAGGGCTAGGTTAAAACGAACCTCCCAGAAAGCAACAAATATGGCCGCTGAATTGCGTGCAGAGGAGCGGCGACGTGCTACGGACCGACATATCGCACGTGTCACATTGCCGGATGGACGAACCGTGACCACAAACGAAGGTATTTTCGAGGCGTTTCGGTCTCATTACAGTCCGGGTTCCCTGGTGAAAAAAGATCTTTCAAGATCTTTTCACCAGGGAACCCCTATTTAGCGTACTTTTCTCGGCTTGATGCGACTGAAAGGAAGGAGAAGTTTTGGAAGTCTTGAGTCAGGTCAGCCTGGATCGATCTCCGGTGATTGATGGTGTGCCCTACGAAATTAGCAAAAAATAATTCCCAAAAATAAATATAATAATAATCTATTACATAAATGTCATTTGTCCCTGAGTGTGTGTGTGTGTGTGTGTGTGTGTGTGTGTGTGTGTGTGTGTGTGTGTGTGTGTGTGTGTGCCCAGCTAAAAGTCAGAAAGTACACAAGACGAGAAATGGAAGTGTAGAGAAAGATAGAGGTTTTAAAAGTATAATGGGTTAGTTATTCTACAGAATTTGAATCGAACCAAATCGACTTTTGCTGAACTACACCTAAAATAGCGAATTTAGGAAAACTCGTCACAGGAAAATTGGGCAACGGAAAATTGGACAACGGAAAATTCGTAAATGGTAAATTCGTAAACGGAAAATTCGTCACTTTGGGCCAAGTAGGAAAATTCGGCAATTATCGAATAAATATCGATTGAAAATAGATTTTAGAACCGTTTTTACATGAGATATACTTGTAAATACGGGGCTACCCCCCTCCCCAGTAATGAACATTTTTTAATATTATTTTTTGGTACTTGTGCAGTTTACGAACCGGGCTATTTTTTAGATAAGATTTTCAAATTAAATTAAATTTTTACGATATCTTTTGTTTATTAAATTGTTAGGTGAAAGTACAGAATAGTTAACAAAGCCCGCCCCCCTCACTCCATGTTAAGAATGGCTTTCTAAATAATCCGGTTCGTAATTACGTTACGCCAAAAGTGACGAATTTTCCGTTTACGAATTTTCCGTTTACGAATTTTCCGTTGCCGGATTTTCCTATGACGAGTTTTCCGGGCACCAAAAAAGCAGTTCGGTAGAACTACCGAAGATGTTGCACACACCTTTTTTTTAAACACTATTGTGTTGTCCGGTGGTAGGACAAAAAAGCCCACCAAAATAATTCAAACACGGACAAAAAAATTTTAAAAATTTAAAAAAAATATTTTTTATTTTTTTTTTTACAATTATCAATACTTTTCGTCTGTAATTTATTTTTCGTGCCAAAATTTGTTTTATTTCCCCTTGAAATTAATTAAACTAATTTTCAATTAATGGAGAATTCGAAAATTCATTTCTCAATTTAGTTAAAATGGCACCGGTAAAAATGTACAAGTTGGTAAATAGGAAAAGAATGGTACAAGAGAAAAATATATATGAAAATATCAAAATCTTAAAAAAATATAAAAGTAACCCCCTCCCCCCCCCCCCACAAAAAAAATGAGATTCTACATTTTTTAGACGATTTACGTGTACACATTGAAAAAAAAACAAAAAAAACAATTAGGGGGTCGTAAAACCACACGTAAATTGCTTTAAACAGAAAAACCCACCCACCCCGCCCGAAAAACAATGCATCAATTTATCTTCTGTCGCAAAAGAAAATTCGTTAGCGCCCTAAAAAGTATGTATTTTTCGTTTTACCACCTGGACTTAGGGTTAGTAGTAAAAAGGGTGCGTTTTTGTTATGATGCAATCTTTAAAAGTACCGGAAAATGTTTCAAAATGAAATAAATAAAAAAAATTATCAAGAAAAATAAATTACAGACAAAGAGTTATTGATAATTGTAAAAATGAAATATAAAAAGATTTTTTTTAATTTAAAAAAAATTATTTATTTTTACGTTGGTGGGCTTTTTTGTCCGTGTTTGAATTATTTTTTTTGTTCGGTGGGGTTATGTCCGATGGGCTTTTGTCCGCACACCACTTTCCCCTACAAGTATCTTTAAATTCTGAAATACGCGAGCAAATCCCAGCAAAATTGTCGTCCGTCTTGAAAAGCACGCTGGCTTGGCTAAGTAAAAGTGATGCTAACAAATGCAGTCAGTAAAGCCAAGGCAAAATTATATAGATAAGTAGAAATGTCAATTTTTTGCGTTTGGTAACAGTTATTTGTTGTATATATTCGGCACAATCGTACAATCGCACAATTTTAAGGACATTTTTAAAAAATCCCTATCAACAAACAAAATCAAAACGAATCGGTTCAAATCGGTAGTATGTCTCGACACGACCAACGCCGGGTAACACGGGTCGTCGAAAGTTAGTTTTTTAAGCTGGCGCGAAAGTGTTAATTCAAAGAGCAACGCTACAACTCTTTGATGTCCACATTAACATGTCGCCATACTGTCTGGCCACCTGCGTTTATCGAGTTTATCGACGGGTGAAAGAAAACTTCCAAGCTAATAAAATTAGTTGCTTCTTTCTGAAAAAAAACCCCAACAAAACAGCCTCTGTAAATTTAAAAATATCAAAGTGTAATATCTGTTCAGCAATTCACTAAAAAATTAAAAAATAGATTCTATTTTTTAGGCGATTACATATAAAATAGTATGAACAACTTTTAAATTAGCGGTAGTCTTGCATTATAGTCAGCATCCGAGAAATCGATTAAAAAATACGACTAATAACTGTCACCAAACGCATTAAAATTTAATTTTCTACCGACCTATATACTTTTAAGTTTTGAAACTTTTAAAAGTTTATTTATTGAAAACAAAAATTTCGTTCAATACTCTATTTCAGACCCAGTAATAATTTAAACATGGCTACCTAGATTTTTCGTTCGCCTTCGATATCTAACAATTAACCTAGACAGCCATGTTTAATTTTTTTACTGTGTTTGAAAGAGAGCTATTGGCGCAAACTTATTTTGAAATAAAAACTTTAAAGCAGTTTCCGTACGTCAAATGTGTACAGGTCGGTAGAAAATTAAATGTTATTGTTTGGTATATATATATATATATATATATATATATATATATATATATATATATATATATATATATATATATATCTATATGGTGCCCGGAAAACTCGTCACAGGAAAATTGGTAAACGGAAAATTCGTAAATGGAAAATTCGTAAATGGAAAATTCGTCACTTTTGGCCAAGTAGGAAAATTCGGCAATTATCGAATAAATATCGATTGAAAATAGATTTTAGAACCGTTTTTACAGGAGATATACTTGTAAATACGAGGCTACCCACCTCCCCAGTGGAGAACATTTTTTCATATTATTTTTTTGGTACTTGTGCAGTTTACGAACCGGGCTATTTTTTAGATAAGATTTTCAAGTTAAATTAAATTTTTATGATATCTTTTGTTTATTAAATTGTTAGGTAAAAGTACAGAATAGTTAACACCCCCCCTCACTCCATGTTAAGAATGGCTTTCTAAATAATGTTATTTCAACCCAGTTCGTAATTACGTTACGAAATTAAAGGTTTGGATCGAGTTATTTTTTACATAAAATTTTCAAGTTAAATTCAATTTTTACGATATCTTCCGTTTATTAAATCGTTACGTGAAAGTACAGAATAGTTAACAAAGCACCCCCCCCTTCTCCTCATGTAAAAAATAGTTGTCTAAATAATGTTATTATTTCAAGCCTGGTTCGTAATTAAGTTACGAGATGAAATCCATCATAATTCATTTAGATTTATTCGTAAACAAGTCAGCCATTTTAATTGACAAAACATCAATTACTTCGTGTGTTTGCAAAACTTGAAAGGAATTTATAAACTATCGAGTAACTGGCTTTAAATTCTTAGAAAATGTCCATGTATTTAAAAAAGCAAAATTGTTTTCTAACTAATTCAGTGTTTTTATTTCATTTTGCCTAAAACTTGTTTTAACTAACAACTTTATTTAATACTTAAAAAAAGAAATTCTTCTTTCAAATAAATCGTTGTATGGTCGGAACAAAAAAATCAGAAAAATACAGCCAATTCATTGTCTGCCATTTTAGTTTTGAAACGATGGATTAACCACTTTTTCTCACAGTGATTTTGAAGTAAAAATTTAATTTAACTTGAAAATCTTATCTAAAAAATAGCCCGGTTCGTAAACTGCACAAGTACCAAAAAAATAATATGAAAAAATGTTCTCCACTGGGGAGGTGGGTAGCCTCGTATTTACAAGTATATCTCCTGTAAAAACGGTTCTAAAATCTATTTTCAATCGATATTTATTCGATAATTGGCCAAAAGTGACGAATTTTCCGTTTACGAATTTTCCGTTTACGAATTTTCCGTTTACCAATTTTCCGGGCACCACATATATATATATATATATATATATATATATATATATATATATATATATATATTATTCTCTAAACCTAATCTTAATCCTAAACAGCAGCCCTGTGTCACCATTTTGAATTAATTCTCTCTCGGCCCTTGGCTGTTCGTTTTATTCGTGCGTCGTCCTCATTTCCGTTATGAAAAACGCAAATCCGCGTTAAACTGTTCAGATCAACGTACCTTCAGATTCGGCTAGTTCGCAGCGGCGGCGACAACCCTTTGACGCCGAGATATTTGCTTCTTCACTCGAGGATGTGGCGGCGTCGGGGAGGGGGGGTGAACAAACACAAATATAACAATAACAAAAAGTTTATAAAAAGTTGAAATTTCAATCCCCTATTCCTTCTCTGTCTGTTTCGCTCTCTAAAAAAAAATTTTTTTTATTTATTTATTCATTCATCACGGCCTCTCGACTTGGAAAGACAGCCGGCGTCGATAAAGTTTTATTACAGTCACATTTCCGCTTTGATCTAAGCGCTAAAACTTGTACTTAAATTCACCCTATAAAACGTCCCGACCCCACACAGACACTCTCTCTTTCTCTCTCTCATACTTTCTCCCTCCCTTTCTTTCTTTGTTGCCTTTAGAAACCTACGCCATTTCCCTATTTCATGTTTATTTTGAATCGCAAAAATTTCCTTTCCAAGATAAGTTTTTTACCCCGCCTAATAAACCGGTATTGTCCGGGCCTTTGGGTTTGGATTTACGTCGGTCTATTGGGGGGTTGTCGGTCCTGTGCAGTTCTAGGATGTGCACCCTCCCAGGCTTTGCCTCCCCTCTTTGGGGAGGAGTAAGTTTATTGCTTACTGCCTGAGGCGCCCCTACCGGGGAATGCCGACGGGGCTGCCCAGGCAATGGCCAGAGTGCTCACCTTCTCGGACGCTGGTTTATCAAATCCCACTTTCCCGACCTTGTGTCACATCTTACCTTGTTGGAGGTAGATAAATATATATATATATATATATATATATATATATATATATATATATATATATATATATATATATATATCGTACATGTAAATGTAAATCCGTAGAAACTCAAGTGTTTATAAAAAGTGCTCAATACCAAGTAGAGCTGTTTATAAGTATAAATTTTTATTTATACAAACATTATTGGTTACATATGTGCATACATGTTAAAGTCAACCCTCATCAGATCTGAAAGATTCTTGGTCTGATGAGGTTGACTTTCTTGGAAAAGTGCAACCGAAACATGTATGTAACCAATAATGTATAAATAATATAATGTATAAATAAAAATTTATACTTATATATATATATATATATATATATATATATATATATATATATGTGTGTGTGTGTGTGTGTGTGTGTGTGTGTGTGTGTGTGTGTATCTATATTATACGAAACTAGTCGTCACTCTAAATTCTAAAACATATATATATATATATATATATATATATATATATATATATATATTAGTACAGAAAATTAGTACAACATCAGTACTGTCGGTTTCAAGCTCAGAAGACTTAACCATCCGGCTCACAGAAATATATATATATATATATATATATATATATATATATATATATATATATATATATATATGTTCAAATATATGTATATATATATATATATATGAGAAAGGAAGGGTGATCGTAATCCGACGTAATCTAACTGAAAAAAGGAAAAAACCAAGATATATATTTTTATATATATTTCGTCTTTATTGTCAGGATTTGAAGAAGAATGAAATGAATATGGAAAGCTTTGAATGGGTACCATTAATGAAATAGAGCAATGAAATGAGAATGTCATGGGTAAAGAGGAAGGAAGGGGGATCTCTGTCATACCCGCAAGTACTTTCGCATTTTTAAAACACAGCATTTTCCAAAAATATCTAATATCATCAGCAAACTCTACTGAAACACAAAAAAGCTCATACCTTTTTCACGAGGCCAGAACATTGGCCATCAACATCCAAACAAGCCCATCACGAAATCTATCAAAATATTCAACGCACAACATACAGCGAAATTAAAGAACAAACTCACTAGACTAATCCTAGACAGCAAATGGAAAACCCTAAGACTACTTATAAACTTTCAGACATAGAAACTGAAGCTCTCAGTTTCCGCTTAAAATTCGCTACCGGAATACTGACACAGACTTTACTAAAGGAATAATCTCTCAACCACAGCAACTCTATCAAATGACCTGCTTTTATACACAGACACTCCTAAACACCTATCCAATAATCATGTCACCATCAGATAAGGGAGGGGTCAAAAACACGTATCTTAAAAATATATATACTCTATTATCCGACGAAAACACATACACTAAAAAGTGACCAAAACTATAGAACATTTCAACAAATCACCTAATTAAGAACAATAAAAATGGATATTGAGTATATCACTCCATTATTCCTACACTATACGGGATCCCCAAAACCCACAAACAGGACATCCCCATGCGCCCCATAGGCAGTACCACACACAAAATCGAACGTGCCATAGCCAACATTCTCACTCCACTAATGGGCACCATCAGCCCCTCCCACATAAAAAACTCAGGCGAAAAAACATGAAAGTAGAAAAGAAAAACATACATAGCTTAGAAAGTCAAAACCGACTTACCATTCCCCCCCCCCTCAACACTTTAATAGAAATAATTAGACTCATCACTGACGTAACATATTTCCAATTCAACGACGAATTCTACAGACAAAAATTTGGACTCCCTATGGGGCCTGCCTCTTCTTAGAATCCGGCCCCATCGAATACTTCAGATACATTAACGATATTCTTATTTTCTTCCCCGAAGACAACAAATCAATAACCTCAAAGACAAACTAAACACATAAAATTTACACATGACACTGAGATAAACAGCTCGATACCATTTTTAGACACACTTATAAGAACAACAAACTAGCATTCAAAGTACACCGCAGAAACACTTACAGAAACGATTATATACATTTCTACTCGCACCATAATAACCATATAAACACAGGTATGATAATAGGCTTTTTCCTAATCTGTAGTCCTAAATATATAGATGAAGAAATTAATTCCTTAAAAACATTGCAATACACCACACATTTCATACTAAATTCTAAGAAGCCTTTCAAATATTCTCAAAAAGAAATACACAAAAACATCATCAAATACCAAACACCTCTCTCATAGACAGACCTCTTCTCTTATCCACGCATTCCATCTGCAACACACTGTAAAACTAGGTACACAAATCATAAAACAATACCGTCCCATGTAACAACTGCCATCAAATTTACGTGAATTGAAAGAAAAAAAAATTGAGCGAACACAAAACGGAACATAAAAGATAATAGCTCTCTCAGTGCACTTTTTTCCCCCACGTATTAGAACACGATCACGCTTTCAAGTTTGAACAGGCCCAAATCAACTAAGTAATCATCACAGATTCTAACACCATTTGACAACGAAATGGTTTCTACAATCTATCCCCCTTAATAAGCAAAAGTTATATCCTGACCGAACAAAAACTAAATCTCTCACTTGCACACAACCCCCCGCATACACACTTACGTGCTGACTCCTTTTCTCACATGAATCACCCACTACGAATCAAAAACTACTTAACCACAAATAACAGCTTTACAAATTAACACAATTTACACATCCTTACAAATGTTTAGATATTTAAAACTCTTTTTTTCTCTCAATTTACTCTCAAACCATCAACATATCCTGAACGTAACCACATTTTACTGATCATTCCCCCAAATTTTTCTTTCTTCTCATGCTCACCCCCTCCTTGTTCCCAGCACACTTCTACGCATTCTTTCAAACACACATTCCTGACATAGCCACCTCCTCCCTCTCTCCCGGCCTAAATTTCACACCTGACCACAACAAAAATTTCACCTCCTACTTTCATCTCTTTTGACTATTTTCTTCACACTCTTACCTTCCGCCCATTTTCAAGTTATCTTCATTTCTTCAAATATTTTTCTAAAACTAAACACACAGAATTTCCCCCTTCCCTCCTCTTTCCCCAGCCTCTCAAAATCCCTGCCACACCTCACCACGACAAAAATCTCAGCCTCTTCTTTAGGTTTTCAATTCACTAATATTTTCACCCCCCTACTGCTGCCTTAATTCATTTCACTATTCGCCACCACTGACTTGTCACAGCCTGGACTCCAGCGCTCACAGTAGCCAGCAGGTTAGCTTACGTACAGCCTCAATCGCGGTCCGCTTGCTGGCGTATTGTTTCACCAGCCGCTTGCAGAGCTCCGTCCAATCTATATCCGGGTTCTCCCCGTACATCCCCCAATGAACTTTGAGGCAAAACCTTCCGCTCCATCAGGGGCCAGCACAAAGGGCTATTTTCTGCCCCCCTCGGCGGCTAAACTTTCAGCCACTGACAGTGCAAACAAAAATGACAAGAGAACCAAAAACTGTGGTTCGCTCATTCTGTCGTCTTCTGCTGTCGGGTTACCTTTCTTCTCTTTTTTTAACGGGTTCGGTTAACTCTCGGTGTATTTCTTTGTTTCCCGATCGAGTGAACAAGCAGAACAAGTAAAATAGTAAAAATGAAGTCTTCACAACAGCCCGTTATCGGCATAATCACGCATTTAATCTTTAGTTGTCTCTTTCTACTTCCCTTTCTTTCTTTTTCTAGCTTGATAACTTAATGTTTCTTGTAGAGGATCTGACCGATTTTGTAAGTGTGTGTGTATATGGTTATGGTTATGATTAGGTGATGCGTGTATGTATGTACATACGATGTGTACATATATTTATGCTTACGCGTGTGAGTAAGATTGTGTCAGATTTCATTTCTTGAAATTACATTTATCGCTAGCCGGGAAGTGTCATAATGAAATGAGAATTAACACTTGATTTGAAAAACAGGGCTCCTCCTCCTCACTCCCCTTCGGTGTCTGTAGTAAATTATGTAATTCCCCTCCCTCGTAAGGATTAGATAGTCGCCAATTTCCCCATCTCTCAAAGATGTATCGGATGGGTTGTTACCACCTCTCTCTCTAATTGTATTTGAATTGTCCTGTGTAAATTTAATTATTTCCTTTCAGTCTCAAAAATGTAATTGTCTGGATTAGATGCTTGAAAAAACCACAAGTTTGAAATAAAAATTATTGCATCGAGAATTTTCGTGTTATTTTATATTTACATCTACAGATATATATATATATATATATATATATATATATATATATATATATATATATATATATATATATATGTGTGTGTGTGTGTGTGTGTGTGTGTGTGTGTGTGTGTGTGTGTGTGTGTGTGTGTGTGTGTGTAAAATGAAAAAAGGAAAGTCAACACCTATGGAATTTATGTATTCATCAACGTTTCGTCTTTATTGTAAAGAATATATATTATATACTAGAGATGAAAGATGATAATAAAAACATATCCATGGATTTTCAAAGATGAACTGTTTTCATGAGAGGATAGAGAAAACCCGTACGGCAACATTTAAATTTAAATTTGAAAATGTTTACACCTTTTGGTCTTTATTTTGTTTTATTTTGTTTCATTTTATGTAAAATTTTCAAAGATATGAAGATCGTGTTCTGAACTTTTGATGTTCTAATAAATAATATTGTATCTTTACAATTTTTATTCCCATCCCTAGAATTGATTGCTATACTATCACGATATTCAATTATCTTTAATTTAATTCAACATTTAAATATTTTATTTCAGTATTTTTATTGTTATTCACATACTCTAAAAAACATAACATTTCTGTGTGATGTATTTTTACGGTCCGTTTCATTTGTCGTGAGCCAAACAACATTTTTATGTCTCTGCAACACTGATCATCAGAAAAATTCACAAAGAGTAAATGAATATATATATATATATATATATATATATATATATATATATATATATATATATATATATATATATATATATATTAGGAGGAAATAAGTTACAGTTTACTTTCAAAGATCGTCGCCCTGTCAAGAGTTAAAAATACTCGGTATTTAGATCTCTCATATTTAGCTGCATCAAATATGGAAAAGCTGTATTTTCCGGAATATTAGCGAGATGATCCCCTGAAAGTAACATGTTTTGTTTATTATTTTCGTCTTAATGAAAAAGGACGAAATAAGTTTGATTGTTGCCGAGTTTGTTTTGTTTTTTGTTTTTTGTTTTTTATTTAATGACGGGCTGAGAATGTATGTCACATCTACCAACACAAAGAAGAACATTTTTAATTTTTCGTAAAACGGCCGGATGTTTCTAGTGCAGGTAAAGGCGTCTGAACACTTATTGTCGACAGCCTCAAGGTTTTCAATCCAGCAAGTTGTATTCTTGTTGAATAAAAATCTGCGGCTTATATTTTTTCATTTTACGTACAAAGATTAGTGGGTTGTGTGGTCTGTATATCCAACAATAAGTTGCACTGAAGCTGAATAATTAATAGCTGTCGGACATTACTCTGAATGGAATATTTCTCGCTTTCTCGCCATTGCAGAACTTGCTTTTCTCTAAGTTTAACCCCTAACATAGCTCTGTCAAACACTCTCCACAAGGAGAAAAAGTGTTCTTCCAAGTTTACGATGTCGATGCCTGGTAAATCTTCTATGTATCTGGTGGGGCATAAAGCGAATAGATGCAAAGTTTTCTCTAAGAGTTGAATTTCTTCGTGATGCACAAACAAAAGGACAAAATAGGTTTTGCTTTTTACCCGCCACGCGAAAGTTAACAATGTAAAAAACGTGTGCCTTTTTCTAGTCATCCTAACTGAGACGAAGCTATTGTGATAAGAAAAGGCGGGCAAACTGCCCATGCAATTTTTAAATGGCCAGAGTGCTCACCTCTCGAGCGCTGGCTTTTAACCCCACTTGCTCGACCCGATCTTGGGTCACATCTTACTTGTGGGAGTAAGATAAAACTGGCCTTGTGCCTAACTCCGCGAGGAGTAAATAAACATAGCATCTCAAACTCGTCGACATTAAATATATTCGAAATAAATCCTCCACTCTACAGGTCAACGGATTGTGTTTTTTGTAGATCATCAGAAATGATAATAATAATAACTTTCATATGAAAACTAAAATTACTCACGTAACTCGATAATTTTATATGAATATTAGCAAAATATTTGGATGAATAATATAGTGAGTGCGAACACTGGAGAAACATAATGTTTTCCGTTATTGTTACGGAAGATGGTAATTAATACTCAAATCGATATTATTGCGATTTTTACCGTTATCAGGGTCGTGAATTCGTTGTTTCCTTCGTCGTTTGGATTATACATATAGTTGATCATTGGTGAAGCGAACAAATTCTCTTGAAAGCGGAAAAGATCAGCCACACGGAACAATTCATGACTGGAAAATAAAGGAAGAAGAAGAAAAAAGATGACAAATATAAGCAATTCTAAAAGTTGTTATTAGTTCTGTTCTTCATTAACAAATAGCCGATTACAGTATTTTGTAAATAGCGATAGACACGAATCAAATGTCTTGTGATTCGGGGTTTGCCTTAATTCATATTCGTTGGACAAAGGTATGAATTCACCATTTGACCCATGTTAACGTAACTATAGTTGTTTAATAGCTTGATATGCCGTAAAACAAACCAGCCAGAATGAACTAAAGTCATTTTGTTTACCTCCACCAAGGAAGTTATGTTTTCGGTAGAATTTGTCACAGAATTCAATTCTCTTTGGTTTGGCTACATTCATGCGTTAAATGGTATGAACCTACCACTTGACCCCAGTTAACTTCACTATTTTTATTTAATTTTAAAATATCGTTCATGCTCTCACTTAAAACTGATTTAATTTCGTGAAATCTAGGTCAACGGTCACTGTTCGTCGTGGAGACTGACAACTTGGTTCATATTGTAGACAATCAAGGCCTTTTCCATTGACTTTTTGGAAAGTTTGCAAATCAGTGTCGCAAATGATCACGGAGTTTTTTTCAAACTTTTCTAAATTTGATGATGTATGAATCTGATGCTTTTTGATAATTTTAGCCTGCTCAGATTAAGTTTTTTTTTAACTATCAACGTTTCCATTGCATAACTTCAGGAATACTTCATACAATATGGAGAAGTAAGGTGCAGATAAAACTTTGGCTCATCCTTCCGTTGTCAGACATGTTGTAATCCCGTGCGAACGCACGTGGGGCTTTCTCTCTAGAAATTCATAAAGTGTAATATATGTGACATGGATTACTGCTTACAGTTCTGGGATATAATGCTTTAATCCAATACTAGTTGTTCCAAGAGATGCATAATAAAAGAGACAAGATGTATGTAGATTGACAGAACACGAGTATGTGTTTGCTGTCCTTTATTTATCTTTCATTCTGTGTTACACACGCCACTAGCACCGGGTTTCTAGATTGCCGGTGCCCAGGTCTGAATTCTCCTATTAATATTATAACAAGATAGAACTATGATTGATGTTCTGGTTCTCATATCGTTTTTATCGCTGAAACGCAGTTTTGTTAGTATTTTAAATGTTTTAATGTTCAATGGTCCATACAGAGGAGTAGAATCTTTTCGCAAAAATATCTTTCTTATTTGCTCAGCATCGGCATTTCAAGATATAGAACTTTTTAAGAACAGCCATTGAATTGCCGAATATTGACGTACAGAAATGTTATAAAATTGTCCGCCCGCTCTCTGTATAGCGGGTACTGACCGTTCATGTTTTGTTTATATGTTATTTGTTTGAAACCTGTATATAATATTTTATTGTTCGTTTGTAAAAATGATATATTTTTTTGTTAGGGGCTGTTTCGAAAACTGTTCTATCGGTTTTATCTTGTTACAAGGGTACGTTATAATGTTTGAGGCCCGCGTAGGGAATAATATACAACTTTAATGTTCTCTCCTTTGGGAAGTTATGTAAATAAACTCTCTTATTCTTTTTCTCTAGAAGGAGACAATTCTAGTAATTATTTCCTTTTATTATTATCCTTTTATTTGCTCGTTTCAGGTTCGTCGGTTTTATTCGGACAAAGAGCAAATATCAATACTATTGACTAGAAGGCATCGTGGAATTTCAAACACCAAGGATGCAAATTTCAGCCATTCAAAATCGAATAAAACGTTATGAATTAAAATCTGCCGGGTTAGGGTTAAAATGTGTAAAATGTGGGATTCGTTAATACAATTGAGCCCAGACAATGAGGTTACTTAAGTGTTAAAACTCCAATCGTGTTAAAATCAAAATCATATTTGCAAGTATGGAGTTGAATGAGAAGCTAAAATATAAAAGTTTTCACACGTTAGGAGGATTAAAAAATGTGACCTATGAATTGAGGAACCAACAGCTGATTTTTTCGATTTAAAGTAATACATCAGGAGCAAATATCTCAAGTTACGCTGATGTGCCACTCTCTATAAAACGAATCAGCAGCCGACAGATATAACAGATTGATTATAGAACAATGTAATATCAAGAATATATTTCATTTGGATAAAGCTGCATTGTGTTCGTGTTCAAAACACTTTTTATGTCTTCGAGTTAAGACTAAAGGTGTGTATCTGTTGTGTCCATATTCCATAAAACAGAAAGAGACAATTTTAATTTTTGTCCCAAACCAGTATGCCAATTTTGGGGAGCTAGATTTCTCCCACAGCTGATCTTGTGGTTAGTTATACCTGCCCTTGTGGACAGACAAGTAAAAAAGCAGACTGGCTATAGAGAAGCGTACTGGAACTTGAAAATGAAATGAAGACTGATGTTTTGTTATGAAAACTTCACATTTTTATTTTTTATTTTAAAATTCTAGGAAAAAATAGGTAAGATCTGTGCGATCAAATCCAATTAAAATAAATCATATGTTAAAGTAGATATACAACATTGGTATTCCTTTTCAAGTGCGGGGGGCACGATGGAAATATGATTACTCAAAAAACTAAGTAGGATGTCATGTGATTTATCTGTAGTAGTCATGAGAAGGATCTATTTCCGAATGCAGAGAACCGATATTTTTACAAAGCAGATTTGTACGTAATGTACACTGGGCAACGTCTAGTAATAAAAGCTTGTATATTATAAGAAATAATGTGTTGAGTAGCGTTGGAGCTATGGTGGGTGTATTTGATCTTGCAGATATCTATCAAGTGTTAAATAGATCGTTGCCATATAGAAAGAAGAAAGCAACAGTTTATTTCTTTAGAAGATGCGCTTCTTGCACAGCGCATATCTTCACGTTTGACCTGAGATGACGTTATAAGGGTTGAAAGGTCGCTAAAACCAACAAACAAACATATCTTCACGCAGTACTGAACAGAGTTTTCTGAATTGGACAGTCATGTTAGGAAAGGCGTAGCAAGTTTTTTAGTGAAGTCAGATTTGCTGCAATGCAAAAAACTCTTTTTTAGAAGCCGGTAGAAATTAATTGCTGAAGTGACACTTGGCTCCCCGGATATGCAAACAACAGGAGCACCAGGTGAATACTGGCAGGGCGAAAGGTTCACAGAACTTTCTACTTTAAGTATCGAACTCTGAACATATATTTAAATGTAAAACTATACAAGTGTAGATATATTCATTAATCTTCGAGCTGATATCATTTCATGTTTCTGGTTTGGTCTGTTACTTAACACAAACTAATTTCTTTGTATGTATGACTCATGAAATATTTGCTTACATAGCATTTAGTAAGTCGTGGTAAAACATTAGGAAAATAAGCATAGCTGAATTTTTTTCTTGTGGTATTGTTTTCCAATACTTTGACTGTTCAGAATATTTAAGTATCTCGTTTTGCCCCAGGTTCCACTATAAGCATTGTTGAAACTTATGAGAATTAAGTGGAAGAACTGGTAAAAATACTAAAGAATTAACAAGACTCAACGTTGTCTGGCCACACACGTCAGTTTACGGATTATTTCATATGTTGGGAATCTCAGCATTTTAAAGACAACGTCGCTAAGATGGATCGTCGTTGTGTTCCTGTGCCAAACTTGCCATATCAAATAGTAACTGACACTAGAACTCAATGTACTTTTCAGTGTCAAAATTACACTGTCTGTGAAAGCTTTCCATTTCAGACAGATTGTATATATGTTCCGTATATAACATGTTCATCTGTAATCACGGACAACGCCGAGTAGCCCTGCTAGTTACATCGGCTCTATGTCTGTAAAATCTGGTCATAAATTGCCACCAGTCGGACTTTCTTCCCACTAATCGAGTACAAAAAATAACATATTGCCCTCGCCGTAGCAATATTCCACTCCCTTTCTCCGAAGGAGGAGTTAATAATGCCTGGGATGAAGCATCTCCTACAACCGAACCACAACCCACAGCTCACTCCGACAACCTCCTCAGCTGGTGTGACAACTAGGGAAAATCCAATTATCCGATGCGTTAGAGCTAAATTTAAAGAAACTGGTCTTTTACAATAGTTTCCTTATATTCAATCGGAATAACATATATTTAATGTCCCAAAATCTGTTGTCAGGGAAACGGCTGATGTGATTGATACGTGTGCAGAGAATACCTCCTGCCTAAGTAAAAAAAAACATCTAGGTTGTCCCCGATGGACAACCAAGCAACATGACATGGTGTACCTCTACTGTTACCGATTTTCATAAACGATTTCCTTGATGATATTGAGTCTGAGATGGGGATATTTGCTGACGACACTACTCCTCCTCTTCATAATGGATGAATCCTTAGAAAGTGACCTACAGTCTGTAGTGAAAAATGGATCATAAATGGATGGTAACATTTACTGCTGCACAGACAAAGCTCCTTTCCATCAGCAACTACAAGAAACCTATTCAACCACCGATTGCCATGGAAAATGACACCCTACCTGAATGTCCAACGTCCAAACTCCTCGGCCTAACCTTCACAAGTAACATGAATTGAAGACATTGCCAAAGCTGCTGCAAAGAAGGTGGGCCCCCTCTACCGTGCCATTAAACTTTTCACACCTGACATTATTCTATATCTCTACAAAGCCACCATGCATGGAATATTGTTGCCACATCTGGGATGGTGCATCATCCACTGGTCTTTCTCTCTTAGAAAAAAGGTTAAAAAAAAGAGTCGCTAACTTAATAGGCCTCTCAATATTCACCAAGCTCCAGACCCTATCCCATCGCCGCAATGTTGCATCCTTGTGCTTGTTTTACAAGTACTTCAATGGAATGTGCTCCGATGAACTTTTGACGTAAATTCACTAGACCAACCCGACAATCTGGCAAATCCCATCCATTCACTGTGGAAGTTCCCAGATGCTGAAGAGCTTTCCTACTCCTCGTGTTGCCGGCCTCTGGAACTCACTCCCTGCCCCCTCTTTCCCAGACTGTACCGACATGCACATCTCGCTGCACAGCTCGTAACTTAGGATGACTCCCAAAACTTCCACCCTAATTCTCAGTAGCACCTTACGTCTACAGTGGCGGCCGTTGGGGTGAAATCCTGGACTGGTATATTTACTTGTAACTCTACGGAACTATACACATAATGGAGTACGAATCCATACGGACCAAGTGAGATATTTCTGAACCCTCTACCTGTAAAAATTGTTAAAAAACTTTCTCCAATTCTACAAACTTTTGCTATTTTACTATCTTACACCATAGCGCCCCCTTTTATCTTCAAAAATGGCTACTCAATACTGCTAATTTTTCCTTCCCGGTCATTTATTTCTAGTTATATTCTTCAATTTTTCAAAGTGTAATGGAACTAAGTAATATTTGTTTATTATAAATACCACATTACCAAATTTTATCCTCTGACGAGAAGAGTGTTATCTTTGAAAAACCATCGTTTAAAGATTAATGTAACTCCTTGCATCTGAACTTTCTCGATGTAATAAAATTTGTATTAATTTTATGTAACTTTATGTAATTTTATGTAATTTTATGCAATTTCTTTCTTTCTTTAAAATATATATGTGTATATATACACACATGTGTATCTTTACACATGTGTATGTATATATACATATGTGTATGTATGTATGTATATAGACATTATATACATATGTGTATGTATATACACATGTGTATGTATTTATATATATATATACATTTGTGTATGTATTTATATAGATATATATATACACACGTGTATGTATATACACATGTGTATGTATTTATATATATACACACGTGTATGTATATGTACACGTGTATGTGCGTATATATATATATATATATATATATATATATATATATATATATATATATGTGTGTGTGGTATGGTCTGTAAAAGTCTGGCAGGCTTGAAGATCCACACCCAAGCCTCTCAGACAGCCACCATATATATATATATATGTGTGTGTGTAAATGATTCCATTAATTTAAAAGACTTTATGACCGGGTAACCTGACATTCTGGAGTTCACTTATGCAATATTCACTTTTGCAATGTTCAAATTTGTGTTGACACCTATTTGCTAAGTGGCCATATAGCATTTCTTTGGTTGTAATTAAATCGGCCCAGAACAATTTTTATTTTACTTATTGCTGCTGGCACACCTTGTCACTGCCCAGCCAGGTTATATATAAGACTTTTTGGTTAAGAATAAATAGAACGACGTGTTTTTTTCTCCAAATAAACAAGCAAATTTATTTACAAGCTTTCGACTTTTAAAAAGTCATTATCAAGTTGGGACATTTTTTTAAATTTTCATGAACGCAGTAAATATTCAGGAAAATTATATTTGTGTGGCAGTATCTGTTCGTTGCACTTAGTTTATTCTTTCCTCGGTCAATAAAGGATAAGTCATTCTAGACTCAGATATTTTAGTTTTTGTTCCAATCCAGAGTTCCCGTTTGGTGGGGGGGGGGGGGGCTACATTTTCTCCAGATTAAAACCCAACCTCGTGTCTAACTCTGCCCTAGTGGGAAGGTAACTAAATAGGAACGACAGAGTTCAGAATAGTTACCAGTCGAGAAATCCTAAACTAAAATTACACAAAATAATACTGTTTGTTTTTATTGAAAAAATAATCTGTTTGTTCATCATTTTAGCGAAGTGTTTCAGTTTGTTAAGCAATAGACATTTGAATTTTGCAATAACGAAAATTTAAAAATACGCTAAGAATTTAAAGTTATATTTCTGAAAAGTCAAATTAATCCTAAAATTGCAATGTATTATGCCAAATTTATTAGATTTAAAGTATTATTTACTCCTCTCCAGGAGTTAGGCACAAGGCCAGTTTTATCCTACTCCCACAAGTAAGATGTGACCCAAGGTCGGGTCGGAAAGTGGGGGTTGAAAAAGCCAGCGCCCGAGAAGTGAGCACTCTGACCATCAAAAATTGCCTGGGCAGCCCCGTCAGTAAGCAATAAACTTACTCCTCCCCAAAGAGGGGAGGCGAAGCCTGGGAGGGTGGACCTCCTAGAACTGCACAGGACAGACCCATAGACCGGCGTAAATCAAGCCCCGAAGGCCAAGACAATACCAGTCCATGGGGTGTAGTATCCATCAGAACAGATTTTAATTTAATCGACTTAAAGTAATCCCACCTGATCGAATAGTGACGAGGTCAGTGACTCAATATCACGTGATGAAATAACTACGGTCTGCTAACACGTGACATGTAAATAGTGCCGAAATTAGGCGCCAAATTGTATTCAAATGTTGTTGTGTATTCAGTTTGCAATAAATGTTCGTGCAAGTCGCACATGTATTGTTTCTTCTCTTTTCTTACTCGTCTTCGTGGCTCACTATCCCCCAAATTGTAACATGGTACTTATATGAATCGCACTGAACAGAATAAAAAAACAACAACAAAAACCAATGACTACGAAAAACAAAAGCAGAATTATTCCAATTTTTTTCTTTTTCAGACTTATGAAGAAATTTGAAAAGTAATAATTTCCAAATTTTCTTCAATAAAATGTTCCATACTGAAATGTAAAAAAACATTCTTTTCGGTTTTCTGGAGATTTTCTTTCCCGATTTAGCTGGTTTTGAAAAGTGGGTCATTGGCCGGCCAGTGACGATGCCGCGTTCGTGAAAATTTAATTTGGGGAAAGGTCTAAACACCATTTCTTAGCTTCTTGGCTTGGAACAAAGTGCAGTATTACATTTTTTTTAAATTGAAAATTGATTCAATTGCTTTCAGAGCACTGAGTTTAAAGAATTTGAAACATTTATTTATTCAGTGGGGATGAAAATCTGTCGGCAGCGAGAGTGCGTGGGTTTGGCGGCGGTTTGCGGAAAATCCATCAACCTTCATTCTATTTCGTAAGGTAACAAACAAAAAAAATGTATTGGCGGGGGAGGGATGTATGCTAAGTGTTAATAACGAAGACTATTCTGTTTATAAATATTGTGTCACGTGAGGCAAAATGCTGGCGCCCGCCGGGGTCACCGGGGGGGGGGGGTGCGGTAACCCTCAAAACGATGCGGTCTCTATTCCGATTCCGAACGGTCGCCATTTGTTAGAAAAAAACTTGTTTCAAATCTAAAGGAAGGAAAAAAACAAAAAAAGCTATCTGGGTTTTGCATTTCGCGGAGAGGGCATGGCTTCCGACTCTTTTTCGCGCGGTTTTTTCACATGTGCGTGAACACGCCGCTCTTTGTGTAGCTGGAAGAGAAGAACTCCTTGTTTGTTTGCCGATGTACGCCCCCTCCCCCTTTGTGTAGTTTAGTAAACAGCGGAAGATAATCCACAGGACGTAACGACCAATAAGATAAAAACATTTTAATAAATTTATTTATTTAATAAAATATAGTCGTTTCGCAGTCAAAATGGCGGACAATCCGTCTGATTGTTTTTCCGACCTCACAAATGTGTAAGTAAAACCCAAATAAATTGTTTTGGACTGTATTTCTTTTAAAATAATTTAAGGTAAATTTGAAATTAGTCCAAAACAATTTATTTGGGTTTACTTACTCATTTGTAAATACTGCCAAAATCTCGTTAATAATCATACCATGACCGACCGAGTTGGCCTAATGGTTAGAGTGGTGTTCGCGCGCCGGGAGACCGGGGGTTCCCCACATTAAAATAAAAACCGACCCTGTGCTTGAGTCAGCAGGAGGCAAGTAAATAGGGGCCTTGTTTTTTTAATACGATAGGGGCGCGTGAGAAAATCGATATGAGCTTTTTCCTGATAATAATCGTCGGACATTTAAACGAGTTGAAATTTTCAAGCTTCTGTTTAAAAAGACAAGTATTATGGTTTATCTGTGCTGATAAACTAATTTGTCCTGTGTGTGTGTGTGTGTATGTATGTATGTGTATGTATGTCAGCGAAGGCGGCGTCGGAGTCGATGGGCGACAACTTTTTGTAAACGGCTGACGAACACACAGACAAAAACGCACGACATTAAGACGACGGCGTCGAAGACGGGAAACTCCGAAAGTTTTTCTTCAGCAATATCCTTAGACCCTGCCTATTTGATTTGGTAGACGCCGTCAACCGTGCATGGCGCCTCTAGTTTAATGGATGTGCACTGGGACAAGCCACTTCGTTTTAATAGATTACGTCACCCTTTTGTTACTTCTTTCTAATGTTGTGTTCATGGAGAAGCAAACAAGATCCATAAAGTAGTATGATGGATCGATTCCTATTTCAGTCACGTTTAATGGAAGACGAAAACAATTAACGTCCGTAGGAAGAAAGTAAATATGAAAATTTATTCAAAACGTCCTTTTTGCATCAAGAAGTTTCATCGGATATCCTGCTTGCTGACTTGTCAGGCCGAGAGCAGGCTCAAGGCGTTTCCATGAATATTGGCGATGAGAAGCGCTCGTAAAGCCAAGTCAATTCATGATTGTCCCCGGTGTGGCGCGTCATTAACAGACCAAGGCTGTTGAGGAAGTCCTGTGTGGTGGGGCCAATCGCTCCACAGTAATTAATTAGAACACAAAATTATCAAAAAAATATATAATCTGAAGCTTTTTTTAGTTAACCCCAAAAACAAGGCAAGTTGCCACTGTAGACGTAAGGATCTACTGAGAATTATGATGAAAGTTTAGGGGGTCATCCTAAATTGGGAGCTGTGCAGGAGCAGGGAGGTAGTTCCGAAAGCCGACAGCATGAGTGAAAGAAAAGGCTCTCCGGCATCTGGTGACCTCCACAGTGAATGGATGAGATTTATTTACGTCGAGGAGGCACCAGGGCAACAAGTTCATCAGAGCACATTGGGCAGACTAATGGATAGTGCACCAGCCCAGATGTGACCTATATGAGAAGAAGAAAAATATCCAGTAATAATACGTATATACCATATAAAAAAATTATACAATTAATACATGGACGGCGGCACCGGGGGGGACAGGGGGGGGGGAGCTGAAGCCCCCTCACTTTTTTACTTGCCCCCCCCTCACTTTACGGTCATCAATAATTAAGTTGATATGCATGTGTTTAACCGGTCCCCCCACTTTTTAGGAGAAGCCCCCCACCACTTTCATAACTGTCCCGCCGGCCCTGTAATAATATATATATATAATTAATAATATATATAATTAATATACCATATAAAAATTCATAACATCTGACAATTAACTTGAATAGAAATGTTAATTAGTAACCAAACAAACAATTTTGAACAACCTATTATGGCCCAAATAATATCTCAAACAACCAAAAAAAAAGCATTTCAAAACATAAAATTCAAAAAAAATCACTTATGAATAGTCAAATTCCACACTCTGTGAAAAAACAACTTCAGAGAAGACATTGGGTGAAATAAAACTTTGACCTGGGATGACCTTATAATAGTTGAAAGGTCGTTAAACAAACAAACAAACCTTAGAGTTAGAGTTAGATACGCCCACTTCTTTTGTTCAAGCTTGTTTGTCTCGTTGGTCTAGTTAGTAGTCTCAATTCGCTGTTGTGGAACTCTCTTCTTGCTGACTGTTTTTTCCTCGTACCTTGGTCTTTTCAAGACTACGGCCAACAGGCTCTAAGTGGCTTCATGTCTGGAGAGATTCCCATAAAAAATACTGTTGCCACATCTGCTACAGCCGTTTCTCACAGAAGAGACGTTGCTAGTCTTTCTCTACTCCATCACTATTTCCATACAAACACAGCAAGAACTCATCTTCCTACCACCACTGCAATTTCTTTTCTTCCGCATTCAACGGAATTTGCATGAACAGAGTTTCTTTCCAAGACCGTCCCATCTGTGAGCATGGCTACAACTTGATAATCTTCAAATCTAATGTCAATAAACCCTTGTCATAAACCATTTATTAATTCAATTCATTATTTTAAATCCTCTCATAATATTTATCATCATTCAACTAGGGGTATAGAATTGCCCCCACCTAGGAATTCCAAATAAGTAGGTTTAATCGAATCGTTGTAGTTTCTCATCATTTCTTTTTTTATGCGAGAAAATGTTGAATTAAACCTATTCTCACGGGGCCATCGAATTTCCTTATTTTGGTATAATTAGTTTTATATCGAAAATGACATAACAACCTTGTTTGAAAGTGATGATGATACACAAGTTACCGATGCAAACTGTGGACTTAAATAATTTGTTAAACCTTCATGTGGTTCATTCTGTGAGTAAACTATTCTAAAATAGAATTGAAGCAGCAAATGACGACACCAGAATGAGATTCATTCATGCTTTTTTGTATGGATGACTTTCTTGTCCTTGTATCTTAATGTGTGTGTTTATTTGTGTATTGGCCTGTAAATGTGTGTGAGAGTGTTTGTGTGTATGTACAGGGCTTTACGGGGAGCCCTTCAAAAAGAAGCGCGCTCCAGGAGCACGCTCCTGTTTGCTGGAGCAAAGGAGAGGAGGGCTCATTTTATATTCAACGGGAGTGGAGCGGGAGCAACTCCATTTGGGACGAAAGAGTGGTGGTTTACGGTTAGGGTTACTCCACGCTTCCTCGCTCCAAAATTTTTTTTTTTTTTTTTTTTAAACATTAGGGATTTTTATTCAGAGGGAGACGCTTGAAAACAGAACATCAGCATGTTAATACATTTTTGATGGAACAGTTTTCTTAAGGCAAGAGACAATTTGGCACCAAATGTCTTTAAATGCGCCATATTTTTTAGGGTGATTTTTTTTTAGCATATATCAAAATTGAACTTTTATGCCACGTTTTTTACCCGTCGTCTTTTCGGCGACATTTTTTGTTATTTATTTGTTTGAAAGTACTTGCTCGTTTCTCTGTTGTACAATAATATAGTTACGTTCTGGCTGTCTCTCCTCTCCCAGAGAAATGTTTTTTTTCTTTAAAAAAAAATCACTAATAATGTTTGAAAGTAAAACTTTATTTACTTAAAACCCTTTAAATAGAAAAAATATCTGGTCAAATTTTCTTTCCCTGAAAAAATAGGTTGTAATGTAATGAAAATGAAAATTGTTTTAAAATACTTCAGTGATTTTTTCCATTTCTATTTTGATACCTCTGAAAACGGAAAATTTACGTATAATCCTATACTTCAGACGAGATCCTTTGACGCCCACCCCTATCCTTCGATCACTCATTGGCAGAATGGAACGTTTATGAAAAAGAAGGTCTATTTTCATTATGGAGCGCTGAAAAAGAGCAGCTCCTCTCCTTTTTGAAATAGGGAAGCGTGAGAGGAGTTAGCTCCAATTTTGAGCGTTGGAGCAGGAGCGGGAGCAGCTCCAAAAGTAGTGGAGTGCGTAAAGCCCTGTTAAAAAAAGGAAAATGCAGTTTAAATTCCCAAAATAGTGCAGACTTAACATTCGTTGGAAAATTCATAAATAAATAAAATATATAATAGTAAGTAAATAAAAAAGCAAAAACAGGAGACCTTAACGTACGGGGATCATCAGCTGTTTACCATGTAATTGTTTCGGAGATTTAAAAACAGGACAGTTATTATGCATACCATTTCCCCAATAATCAAGTGTCGAAATAATTCAGCTTAAAATTTTACTTATATATACATAAATAAATAATAATAATAATCAAATAATAATAATAATATACTAAGACTTACCGTGTGATATGGTAATTTGCATATCAAATAAAATTCTTTATAACAATAGTAATAATAATAATAATAATAATAATAATAATAATAATAATAATAATAATAATAATAATAATAATAATAATTAGTAATAATAATAGTAGTAGTAGTAGTAATAATAATAATAATAATAATAATAATAATAATAATAATAATAATAATAATAATAATAATAATAATAATAATAATAATAATAATAATAATAATAATAATAATAATAATAATAATAATAAAAAAAAATAAAATAAATAAAAAAAAAATAAAAAATAAAAAAAAAATTTAAAAAAATAAAAATACTATCTAAACACTACACCCAAGAACCATTCTGCGATATGGTAGCTAGAAATATATAGGAATTAAAGTTGCATTAAAAAAAAAAAGCTTAGGTACCAGAAAGGCAATTAGAAGGAAACCTAGCCATACAGATCTAAATACCCAATATATAGTCTAAAGAAGCTTTGAGTTAATATATATATATATATATATATATATATATATATATATATATATATATATATATATATATATATATATATATATATATATATTTGTAGTTTGCTTGAAACATTGCTGGTAAATATATAAATGTTAGTAATCCGAGGCAGGAACAATGTGATATAGGTACCGGAAGATGGAACAGGTGAACAAAAATAAATGAGAAGAGAGAATATGAATGGAATCTCAAATCAATTTATTAATATTTCACGGTAAATGTTTTAAATAACAGAACAGTAAATAGTTCACTGTCAAGCAATTTAAAAAGGTCCGGAAAAAGGTAACCTTAAATTTTTGAGAGTGATACCTCTCATTATCATCAAAAGATAAAAATAAAAAATATGACCGAATGGTCAAAAAACGAGGTAGCAGATACGCAGAAAATTAGTTTAGGTAAGCTAATTGAATATTAATATTAATTAATTTCTATCATTATTTATTTACTTTATATATTTTTTTATTTTTTTTTTTATGATTCCGTTTTAATTTTTAATTATAGTTAGTGAAGTCGTTACGATTTTACAAGAAAATGCTTAGAATTAATTTGAATTCAAAACTGAAATCAATTGTGAAACAAAGGGTAACATTATAAAATTCAAAGACGATCAAGACTCAGTTGAATGAAAAAGGGATGGTTGGGGGGGAATTAGAGATTATGAATATATATATATATATATATATATATATATATATATATATATATATATATATATATATATATATATACATATATATATACATATAAATATACATATATACATATACATACAAAGTGTATATTTCTAATTCTTATTTATTTTATTGATATGTAATGTTAGGGTATAATAATTATTCCTAAAATTAATTTATTTAAACTTTATTCTATGGGGAGAAGAGAATTAATGTTCTCCACTTCTTTACTAACTCAGCGTTTGACAGGTAAAGGAGAACTTTAATAGAATACCGGCTTACTGTCTTAAAAATGCACCAAACATTTTTCCTCTACAAAACAACCAAACGAAAAACTTTTACCAAAATGACCGAATTCGGCATCACAAATAACCCGTAAAACAAAACAACCAAACATTTAATAGAATATTCGAATATCTATGTATCTCATTTATAAAGTGTTAGTCCCAGGAAGGGGTCCCTTGATTTCTGAGAACTTCGACTGAAGTAAAATGAAAAAAACAAAAAAACACACGCACACATAGTACTCTCCGAACGTAGCACACAACAAAAACATATGAATAAACACAAAAAAGAAAAAAAAACACAAATAGTTTCACACATATACATAAGCACACACAATCGTACACGCACATTCTCATATAGACATAGGCACACAGACTCATATACGTACACACATAATCACGCAAATATACGCATAATCAAACATACAAGCAAATATACACATATAGTCACACACACATACTTAGCAATCAAACGCACACACACACACACGATTATTCCCGTATTTGCCTTCGTAAATTTCTCTTGCGTAAAGTTGATAGAAGAACGAACGCTTTTATTATTATTATCATCATCATCATCATCATCATCATCATCATCATCATCATCATCATCATCATCATTATTATTATTATTATTATTATTATTATTATGATTTGTACTCACTAGGAGTTCTCACACAGATCATCGTTAGTGAATGCTCACCGACAACAACCAGTGGTATTTCCTGGAGTCTGAGTGACAACAAGCCTCCCCAGATTTCAAGTATTCTTCACCTCTTTTCGATAAGAATGCGGTATCGCAACAGCCTCTTACCATTGATTTCTCGCTGGTAAGGAGACAATTGGTATTCTGTGGGATTTTGGTGGCAACAAGCCTCCCCAAGGTCCCAGCATTCTTTGTACTTTTCCAGTGGAGGTCTGGTTTGTGCTGTCCCTCCTCGGTCTTCTCATCCTCCTCGACCCTCTACAAATATTTTGTCTGGTGTCAGCCTAGGCCGGCACCATTAAAAATTAAAAATAAAAATAAATAAATAAAATAATTTTTTTTAATTAATTAAAAGAAAAATTAATTTTTTAATTTTTTCCTTTTTTTCCTTTCAATTAATTCCTTAAATTTTTGCTTTTCTCTTTCCTTATTTAAAAGTTGTTTTTTTTTATTCTTTTTTAATTAAAAAAAAAATTGGGGGGAAATAATAGGGAGGAGCTTATAGTGTTTCTTGTAATTTCTGTTTCTTTGGTTCATTTTTGTGTAGTGATAGCTGAGGCCGGTATAATTTATTGGGGGGGGGGGGGATTATGAAGTGCTGTTTCTTGCAGTCTTTTCTCCAGGTTTTTTGGGATTGTTCCTAAACTTTCTTCATACTCCATATTCCTTTCAGTTCTCTGGCTAGTTCGGTGTATTTACTTCGTTTTTCCGTGTCTGGAACAGCGAAGTCTACAAGATTTTTCGTTGTTGTCTATTATAATAATCTGTTTGTCCATATCCCAGAGGATTTTGTGTTTTTCGTTTTCCAGTACTGTTTGTCGGCATATTCGAAATTCAATTGTTTGCACAGTTCCCAGTGTATTACTTTCCCAACACAGTCATGATGATTTACTGTTTCGTCTCTTTGTCCACACAGTCTGCATTTATTGTTTTCCTGGGTTTTATCTATTTTAGCTTTACTTAATCGCATTGTTCTGTGCAGCCATCAGTAAAGATTCCGTTTCTCTGTTCAAGTGTCCTTTTCTAAGCCATGTCCAGCTATTTGCGTTGGTATCTTCTCTTGTGAGTCTTATGAAGCGTCCATGTAGTTGTTTTTCTTCCCATTTTTCTTTTCTTGTCTGTTTGTGTCCAGTTTCGATGCTTCCTGTGTTTGATCAGTCTTTCTGTGTTCTGGTTTATGTATTTCTCCAGCTCTTTTTTAGTGTCGTTCACACAGTCTTCCATACTTACCAGTCCTCTTCCCCCTTCGTTTCTCTTCACGTAGAGTCTGTCTGTATCGTCTTTTGGATGTAGTGCATTGTGCATAGTCATTAATTTTATAGTCCTCTGGTCGGTGCCTGAGTTCTTATTATTCGTCCAGAATATCTTATTAGTGATACTGCCCAGGTATTTTTATTCCTTTGATTAGGTTTCTGCTATATAATTTTGTTTCTAAGAGCTTTCTTGTTCTTCTCAGGTATTCTTTTCCAATCTTCTCTTTCATTTCTGTTGATTTGATTGTGTCTGCTTCCAAAACTCCCAAATATTTATAGCTGTCTTGTTCACCTAGCGCCCTCGGTTCGATGTCCTCAGTCGTCTTCAGCTTTCCTTTTTTAATGTCTAGCAATGCACTCTTTTCCATTCCGAATTCCTCCTGACTGAATGAAGATTCTGGTCGTATTAATCAGCTTTTCCATTTCCTTTTTGCAAATAGCTTCAGGTCGTCCATGTACATGAGATGGTTTATTCGTTGTTCTCTGCCTCTGAACCCGGCATCACATTTTCTGAGTATGTAGTTGAGTGGCATCATGGCTATGATAAATTAGTAGTGGTGATAGGGAGTCTCCTTGGAAATGCCTGTCTGTATTTTATCTCCGTCAAGTATTGTCCTCCAGCTGTCAGTTCTAATCTCCATGTTTCCATTGCTTTCTTGATGAGATTAATAATCCTGTCGGGTATCTTGTACATGCGTCTCTCTTTTCTTTTTCTGGCATCCTTTTTGTTCCTCGGGAAGTAGTCCACGACTGTTCAGGCAATGGTAAATTTGCTCTCTCAGTTGTGCCGTTATTGTCGGTAAACAGGTTATTGGTCTCTAATTGCTTCGGGTCGTTCTCTTCTTAGCGTCTTTTTGTATGAGCGTTGTCCTTCCTTTGGTCATCCACTCTGGTACGTCTGTTTTATGGATACATCCTCTCAGTTTCTGTGCTAGCCTTTTTTGTAGAGTTGTGCATTTTTTGAACCAGTACGCATTGGTGCCTTCCAGTTTGCCATTTTCTTTAGTGTTGTCTTAATAGTTTCTTCATTAATTTCTGTTTCCGTTCTTCTTCAATTTCTAGAAGTTTATCTTTCATGTCTTTCAGCCTTTTCCCATATCTTGCTCCAGAAATGGTTTGTTTTGTGTCGGGTCCGGTTGTTCTGTTGTTGTTCTTTCTCCGTTTACGTTTTTGTAAAACTGGCTTTCATTGTTTTCAAAGGTTTTCAAAGGTTTGTACTGTTCCGATTTGTATCTGTATCGTCTCACTTTTGCTGCTATCTTTTGTTCTTCATGTTTCTTATTTAGTCTTTCCTTGCGATTCGGATTTCTGCTCTTCCATCGTTTACTGTTCTCCTTCATCCTATTTACGGTTTTAGATTCCTTTTGAAGTTTGATGATCTGAGTTTCCAGTCTGATCTCCCATCCAGATTTCGTCTGTCCATTTTGTCAGTCTTCTTTCCCCCTTTTTAGTTTCATACTTATTGATTTTGCCCCCGCATATCAAGTTGTTTAGATCTGTGATAGTGTCTGTATGTGAGTACTCTGTTTACTTTCTCTGTTTCAACTTTTAACTTCTTCCAGTCTTCGTTCCTTAGGGATGGAAGTTTTGTTTTGTTCTCGGACATTAATCGTTTGTTGCACTTCTCTTGCTTCTTCCTCAGATAGTTCTATAGTTTCGTCGTCTTAGCCTTCTTTGGTTTCTGTGTTTATGTTTTTCCCGTCTTCTTTCTTCCTGGGAGGTAGGTTCAAAGTGCACACGAAAAAAAAATACATAAATAAAATTAAAAAAAAAAAAATCAAATGAATAAATAAAAAAAATAAATAAATAAAAAATAAAAATAAATAAAATAAATAAATAAATAATAATAATGAATAAATTAAAAATAAATAAATATATTAATTATTAAAAAAAATTTTTTTTTCATTTCACTTTGCGATTTTAAATTGTAAATCACACTGACTTTATAACCGGTGTATGTTCTGCATAAACGACGTTTTTCGTTCTAAATATTTTTTTTATCTGCCCATGTCAACTCCCACTAAAATTTAAATGTGGGGGAGAATTCAAGGGCTACTCTGGACGGGTAACAACATTTGCCATGATCGGCCCGTCGACATTTTCAGGTGAGGGCGCCTCACACAATCGGCAATAAAGAAACCACAAGATAAATGAGGACTTAATGCCTGGGAGCACGATCTCCTGAAACTGACTAGAACAGATACTACACTTTGATCCGTAAAGCCATTGTCCATTTTAACAGACAGGTACAATAGCGAAATGAACCCCGCTTAGATAAATGTGGGTAGGGGTGACATTTATTTTTTGATAATAAAAAAATAGCCCCCAAAACGATGCGGTCTCTATTCCGAACGTTCGCCATAACTATTGTTAGGGGGAGGAAAAAAAACGTGTTTCAATCTAAAGAAACGAGTAAGATTACTTTACTACGACACACAAAAATAAAAACAAAACAAAAACAAACAAAAAAAATGTGACTTGATATCTCCCCAAAAAGCTTTCTGTGGTTTGCATTTCGCGAAGAGGGCGTGGCTTCCGACTCTTTTTCGCGCGCTTTTTCTACACTCCATGTGCGTGAACACGCCGCTCTTTGTGTAGCTGGAAGAGGAGAACTCCTTCGATGTACGCGCCTCCCCGCGAGGGCGTAGTCAGGCACAAGATCAAAAAATAAATAAATACCTGTCGGCACTCTTTCACGAACGAGGGTACCGAAAGAAGACGACACCCCGAAAGGAGGAGGTAATCCTGGGAGGATAACCTCCTCAGACTGAACAGACTATACTTTGATCCTAGTGTTGCAGAGCACCGCTCCTGTCTGGACCGCGGCAGTTCTCTTAAACCACTTAAACAATTGGTTACGGTCCCAAAAAGGCATTTGTTACATAACGCTTGGGAGGCAAGCGACATTTTTACAGGCACTTTTAATACACATTTCCTTAGGGCGATTTTATGGCACTGTCAACATATTTTCAACAATTCTCGTTAAAACATGCTCTTTAAAGATTTCAAATTACGCATTTTAAACATTGTTCGTTAGGCATATTCGATTTTTAGTTCTTTTCGTTTTACAGATTAGGGCCCAAAATGTTATGTACAAAGAAAGTTACCTTACATTTCTGCCTCCGCTGGTTGTGGGTACTCATCTCCGTCGCTGGCGTGTGATCGCAGTGGTGTACCTGTTTTGTGGGCAAATTCTGCACGGAGACAAAAACATTCGAGAGAGAGTTCTTTTCGTCGGTTCGTTCATTCAAACTCTGTCTTTCTTTCTCATACTGTTGTGTGGAAAATGTGACGGATGCAATCGGCTATTTTCTTCTACATGCCACCCAGACTACGCATTGCAGAGCTCAGTTTATGGACGTCTGTCCATGACGCGCTTCAAGGATCTGTGACGTCAGACAGAACTCAATAACGCTTTTTTGTGTCTAACCTTTTGATCCGAGGTATGTTATGATTCCCAGAATGACTCACTATGAGACATGTCAGTTTGTCCCAAATTTGTACTGAATACTAGCTACTTTACTCGTTTTCAAAATCGAAAGCCAGATAAAAAGTTTTGTTGTTGTGTGTTCTCTCAGCTATCTTCGGTAGGGTTTGTTTTTGTTTTCATTGCCCCCCCCCTCACACACACACACACCAATGAAAATTATTTCTGTTTTGGGCATATTAAGACCAAAATTATCGAGAAATAAATTAAAAAAATGACGTATACGTATTTCGATGCACTTCGCTCATTGTAAAATGAAAATGAGGAATTTTAATTGCATCGGCTATAAAGCAAGTGTCGCTTTTGCAGTGGAAAAAATCTGACACTTGTGCAGTTAATGAACGTCTGCTAATTTCTGATTACAAATTTTGAATATATAATTTGAGGTAATAATAATAATAATAATAATAATAATAATAATAATAATAATAATAATAATAATAATAATAATAAGGTAAATTTGAAATTAGTCCAAAAAAATTTATTTGGGTTTACTTACTCATTTGTGAATTCGGAAATTAGGAGACGGTTAATTTGTCCGCCATTTTGGCTACGAAACGACAACATCGCCATATAGTTTCTGATTGTAATAAAATAAAGTTTATTTTCAATAAAGTAAATCTATTGGTGGTTACTTCCTGTGGATTATCTACAAGTGCCAAAATCCTCGAGTCATACCAAAGATTTTTAAAAATGGTACCTGATGCCCTCAGCAAAGAATCTTAGGAAAAAAACTATGGTCGAATACTTTACTTATTCTTTTTTAAAGTCTTAATTTAAAATGAAATTTTTAAAAAATCTGTATTTTTAAAAACAAAATGAAAAAATACCCCCCCCCCCAAAAAAAACGGTGAGGCCTCTATTTCGAACCTCTGCCAAAATATCCGAATTCTTCAAGGCCTACGGGGCTAGGATCAAAGTGTAGTATCTGTTCGTTTGACGAGAGAGAACTGGATTTATTTTCCACAAGATAAGATGTGACACAAGGTCGGGAAAGTGGGATTAGATAAGCCAGCGCTCGAGAGGTGAGCACTCTGGCCATTTAAAAATTGCCGGTAAGGGGCGCCTCAGACAGTAAGCAATAAACTTACTCCTCCCCAAAGAGGGGAGGCAAAGCCTGGGAGGGTGCATCCTAGAACTGCACAGGACCAGCAACCCCCAATAGACCGACGTTAATCCAGACCGTAAATCCTCCACATTATTAAAAAAAACGACCCTGTGTTTGAGTCAGCCCTCATGAGGAGGCAAGTATAGGGGTCTTGTTGTTTTAATACGATAGTGGCGCGTGAGAAAATAAAATAAACGTCAGTGTCCCGTGTATGTATGTATGTATGTATGTATGTATGTATGTATGTATGTATGTATGTATGTATGTATGTATGTATGTATTTCAGCGAATTGACAAGTAGCAAGTCCTGTGCGGCGGCGTCGGAGTCGATGGGCGCCAACTTTTTGTAAACGGCTGACGAACACACAGACACAAAAAAAACGCACGACATTACCCAAATAAGACGACGGCGTCGGAGACGAAAGGGGTATTTTCAGCAATGCTCTGGAGGCTTTATCCTTAGTTTTATTGGTTTTTATAGACCCTGCTCAAAGGTTCAAAGTTTTGGTACACTATCCACTTTGTCTCACGGGTCGTCTATGTTCTCTGTTTTAATAGATGACGTCATCCTTTTGTTACTTCATAATTTACGACGTCAGTGGATGACGTCATGAAGGGTTTTCTACGTCACTGCGTTGTGACATCATGCTTTTGTGACGTCATCATGGAGACAAACATGTAAGCAAACAAGATCCATAAAGTTTTATAGTAGTATCGATTCCTATTTCAGTCACGTTTAAATGAAGACGAAAACAACATTCTTGTTCCAGCTGGTTTGTCTTCGCTGTTGTTGTTCTTGCTGACTGTTTTTTTCCTCGTACTATATAATCTTGGTCTTTTCAAGACTACGGCCAATATGTTTTTGTAATAATCATATTTCGTTCTTGTTAGCTCCTTACATCAAGTGGTTCCATGCCTTGTCTGGAGCGATTTCCATAAAAATACTGTTGCTACATCTGAGGATGTGCAACTCAAAACAGAACAGACGTTGCTGGTCTTTCTCTACTCCATCATTATTTCCATACAAAGTTTTCAATCTCTCGCTCCATCTTCACAGCAAGAACTCATCTTCCTACCACCACTGCAAAGAACTTTCTTTTCTTCCGCATAAACGGAATTTGCATGAACAGAGTTTCTTTCCAAGACCATCTGTGAGCACGTTGCTACAAGATTGATTCCCTGTGGGCTACAACATGATAATCTTCAAATCTACAGGGTGACCAAAAAAAAAAACGGGCCCCAAATCTTATTAGGCCCCGTTTCTTAGTGTTTCGTCTGAATGAAATGAATTTTGGGGCATTCACAACATCATATCAAAACACTAGGGTATTTGGCCTGTTTTTCTCCGTTCTACAGCATGTGTTCTAGATGGACTCCTTTTAGCTCCGTGCATTTCTTGAGGCGCAGAACGAAGTATTCCATGACAGACTGAATTGGCTCTCATCTCCTCCCTGATGGCTTCCTTGAGTTCTGTGATGGTTCTGGGTTTCCTTGCGTAGATTCTGTCCAAAGGAATCTTGAGACTGATCACTCGGCCTCCGAAGTTCTCTTTCAGCCAATCTCAGGACAGGTTTGAGGTGTGAGAACTTGCTCCGTCTTGCTGGAACCAGCGACGGGTAGAGGGTCTGGAGCTCACTCTTGAAGGTTTTGAGGACCTCCACATACCGCTCCTTGGTCACTGCTGCGCCAGATTCTTCGATGAAGATTGGTCCGATGATGCCTCTGACCGAGATTGCAGCCCACACCGTGCAATTAGGGGATTGGTGGCTACTTCATTGGCTCTGGAGGACCCCCAGAAGACATTTGTCTTGGAGTTCGCCTTTCCGTCAAGATGGAAGTGGGCTTTATCTGAGGTCCAAAGGAGGTTAAGGAAGGAAACCTGGTGTCTCCTCGATCTTATCGAGCATCTTGACTGCCATAGCGCTCCTCTGCTTCTTATCTGAGGCTGTAAGGGTCTGTAGCGTCTGTATTTTCTGTATGGGTAAGCCCTGATATTGTTCACCAGCACTCTCCTGCAAGTCTCACGGGAGATACCGAGGGACTGACTTCGCTTACGCACAGAGCGTTTCGGACTCTCCCGGAGAGACTCTCTCCACTTTCGACCAGCTCGGCTGTCCGCTTCTTGGGAAGTGCCAAGTGGCTTGGACGGTTCTCGCTGTACTTCTCGAAGTGGTCCACCCAGTTCTGAATTCTGCTTTTGGGTGGAGCCTTTTCACATCCGAACTGATGCATGAAACTGTCCTGGGTTTTCTTAAACGAGTCTGTCTGTCTTGTAGTAAAATTAACACAGTGTATTCTTTGTCCCAGCTCCCACTGAGGTCTTGCTGTACTCACGGTCGTTGATTCTGCCATGTCCTGTAAAATAAGGGCAATCGGTGACGGGGCCCGTTTTTTTTAGTCACCCTGTATTTATCATAAACTCGAGTGGCCTTTAGCCTTGATAAGGGGTTGTTCACTAGAAAAAAACATGAATGTTATTCAGTTTACAGGCTTTTCGAAAAATAAAATCGAATTTCATACGATGCGAACTGTGGACGTAAATAATTTTTTAAACCTTCATGTGTGGTCCATTCTGTGAGTAAACTATTCTAAAATAGAATTGGAGCAGCAAATGCCGACACCTGAATGAGCTTCATTCATGCAAGAGTTTTGTAATTTTTGTATGGATAATAATGTGTGTGTTTATTTGTGTATTAGCCTGTATGTGTGAGAGTGTTTGTGTGTATGTGCAGGGTTAGGGTTAGCGCGCTCCAGGAGCACGCTCCTTTTTGCTGGAGAGGAGGACTATTCAGCGGGAGTGGAGCGAAAGCAACCCCATTAGGGAAGAAAGAGCGGTGGTTTTATCGCTCCGCGCTCCTCGCTCCAAAATTATTTGATTTTTTTTATTTTTTTTATTCAGCAATGAAAAGGAAAAGAAAAGAAAATCTCAGAGTTTACTCTGAGTTATTTTTTAAAATTATATCTCTGGTAAATGTATATGAGAGAGAGGGAGAGGAAGAGGGAGAAGAAGGGAGAGAGAGGGAGAAAGAACGAGAGAGTTTACGCTTAAAAACAGAACATTTTTATTTACATCGACATGTTACATTTTTTTGATGGGACAGTCTGTTCGTAAAAACAAACAAATATTATAAACAAACCCGTACGACGATTAATGCTGGCTGTCCCTTAAAATAAATTAAAAAAATATCGGGTCAAATATTGTTATAAAATACTTCAGGGATTTTTTTCTATTTCTATTTTATACCTCAGGAAACGAACCCTTCAGACGAGATCCTTTGACGCCCACCCCTATCCTTCGACCACTCATTGGCAGAATAGAACGTTTATGAAAGAAGGTAGCGCTGAAAAAGAGCAGCTCCTTTTTAAAAATGGGGAGCGTGAGAGGAGGAGCCAGCTCCAATTTTGGGTGTTGGAGCAGGAACGATAGCAGCTCCAAAAGTAGTGGATGTGTATGTCCGCGCACAAACGGACTTCAAGCGGTGATTGTTTCAACGCGTAACATACTCTGGATGGCAGCTGATAGAGTTGTTTGAAAAAAAACATGTGTGGGTGGGTGCATGAGCGTTAAAGTGTGAATTTCCATTGTAAAATTCCAAACATCTCTTCCCCTAACAATAGAGCATAACTTATTCACTAAACAAAAATTAGATTCTAAGTAGGTGATAAAAAAAGGTCACAAAAAAACGTAAAATGACCACAAGAGTGCAATGATCACCCACTTCCAGAAAGATTGTAAAGCGCATAAGGAAAAAACGTCCAAAAAAGGCCACAGCCACTATTTTGCTGCTAGTCGAGTTGTGTACAATCGGAGCCTAAATATGAAGAAGATTTTCTGCCAATCCGAAAAGAACGCTGCCAAATTCTGCGTAAAAAGCGAAAAAAAACTTTCGATGGCAAAAGACGGTCAATGGGAGGTAACTCGGGTCAAACTCAGCTCACTTTTCTCACAACGGTTAAGCGACGTTTAAATGTCTAAAATAAAAGGAAATAACCAGATTTTACTAATGTTTTCTTGATTAGAAACCGGAAGAATTAGGCTGTTAAGCGACGTTAAAATATGTCTAAAATAAAAAGAAAAAAATAGATTTTACTAATGTTTTCTTGATTAGAAACCGGAAGAATTAGGCTGGTAAGCGACGTTAAAATATGTCTACAATAAAAAGAAATAACTCGCTTTTACTAATGTTTTCTTGATTAGAAACCGGAAGAATTAGGCTGTTAAGCGACGTTAAAATATGTATAAAATAAAGGGAAATAACTACTAGCTTTTACTAATATTTTCTTGATTAGAAACCGGAAGAATTAAAATAAAGGGAAATAACTAGCTTTTACTAATAGCGACGTTAAAATATGTCTAAAATAAAAAGAAAAAACTAGATTTTACTAATGTTTTCTTGATTAGAAACCGGAAGAATTAGGCTGTTAAGCGACGTTAGAATATGTCTAAAATTAAGGAAAAAACTAGGTTTTAGTAATGTTTTCTTGATTAGAAACCCAGAAGAATTAGGCTGTTAAGCGACGTTAAATAAAATATGTCTAAAATAAAAAGAAATAACTCGCTTTTACTAATGTTTTCTTGATTAGAAACCGGAAGAATTAGGCTGTTAAGCGACGTTAGAATATGTCTAAAATTAAGGGAAATAACTAGCTTTTACTAATGTTTTCTTGATTAGAAACCGGAAGAATTAAACTGGTAAGCGACGTTAGAATATGTCTAAAATAAAAAGAAATAACTCGCTTTTACTAATGTTTTCTTGATTAGAAACCGGAAGAATTAGGCTGTTAAGCGACGTTAAAATATGTCTAAAATAACGGGAAATAACTCGCTTTTACTAATGTTTTCTTGATTAGAAACCGGAAGAATTAGGCTTTTAAGCGACGTTAAAATATGTCTAAAATTAAGGGAAATAACTAGGTTTTAGTAATGTTTTCTTGATTAGAAACCCAGAAGAATTAGGCTGTTAAGCGACGTTAAAATATGTCTAAAATAAAAAGAAATAACTCGCTTTTACTAATGTTTTCTTGATAAGAAACCGGAAGAATTAGGCTGTTAAGCGACGTTAGAATATGTCTAAAATTAAGGGAAATAACTAGCTTTTATAATGTTTTCTTGATTAGAAACCGGAAGAATTAAACTGGTAAGCGACGTTAGAATATGTCTAAAATAAAAAGAAATAACTCGCTTTTACTAATGTTTTCTTTATTAGAAACCGGAAGAATTAGGCTGTTAAGCGACGTTAAAATATGTCTAAAATAACGGGAAATAACTCGCTTTTACTAATGTTTTCTTGATTAGAAACCGGAAGAATTAGGCTTTTAAGCGACGTTAAAATATGTATAAAATAAAGGGAAATAACTAGCTTTTACTAATATTTTCTTGATTAGAAACCGGAAGAATTAAAATAAAGGGAAATAACTAGCTTTTACTAATAGCGACGTTAAAATATGTCTAAAATAAAAAGAAAAAACTAGATTTTACTAATGTTTTCTTGATTAGAAACCGGAAGAATAAGGCTGTTAAGCGACGTTAGAATATGTCTAAAATTAAGGGAAATAACTAGGTTTTAGTAATGTTTTCTTGATTAGAAACCCAGAAGAATTAGGCTGTTAAGCGACGTTAAAATATGTCTAAAATAAAAAGAAAAAACTAGATTTTACTAATGTTTTCTTGATTAGAAACCGGAAGAATTAGGCTGTTAAGCGACGTTAGAATATGTCTAAAATTAAGGGAAATAACTAGCTTTTACTAATGTTTTCTTGATTATAAACCGGTAGAATTAGGCTGTTAAGCGACGTTAAAATATGTTTAAAATAAATGGAAATAACTCGCTTTTACTAATGTTTTCTAAATTAGAAACACAGCTGAATTAGGCTTTTAAGCGACGTCAAAAAATGTCTAAAATAAAGGGAATTAACTAGCTTTTACTAATGTTTTCTTGATTAGAAACCGGAATAATTAGGCTGGTAAGCGACGTTAGAATATGTCTACAATAAAAAGAAATAACTCGCTTTTACTAATGTTTTCTTGATTAGAAACCGGAAGAATTAGGCTGTTAAGCGACGTTAGAATATGTCTAAAATAAAAAGAAATAACTCGCTTTTACTAATGTTTTCTTGATTAGAAACCGGAAGAATTAAACTGGTAAGCGACGTTAGAATATGTCTAAAATAAAAAGAAATAACTCGCTTTTACTAATGTTTTCTTGATTAGAAAGCGGAAGAATTAGGCTGTTAAGCGACGTTAGAATATGTCTAAAATTAAGGGAAATAACTCGCTTTTACTAATGTTTTATTGATTAGAAACCGGTAGAATTAGGCTGTTAAGCGACGTTAAAATATGTTTAAAATAAATGGAAATAACTCGCTTTTACTAATGTTTTCTTAATTAGAAACACAGCTGAATTAGGCTTTTAAGCGACGTCAAAAAATGTCTAAAATAAAGGGAATTAACTAGCTTTTACTAATGTTGTCTTGATTAGAAACCGGAATAATTAGGCTGGTAAGCGACGTTAGAATATGTCTACAATAAAAAGAAATAACTCGCTTTTACTAATGTTTTCTTGATTAGAAACCGGAAGAATTAGGCTGTTAAGCGACGTTGAAATATGTCTAAAATTAAGGGAAATAACTAGCTTTTACTAATGTTTTCTTGATTAGAAACCGGAAGAATTAAACTGGTAAGCGAGGTTAGAATATGTCTAAAATAAAGGGAAATAACTCGCTTTTACTAATGTTTTCTTTATTAGAAACCGGAAGAATTAGGCTGTGAAGCAACGTCCAAAGATGTCTAAAATTAAGGGAAATACCTCGCTTTTACTAATGTTTTCTTTATTAGAAACCGGAAGAATTAGGCTGTTAAGCGACGTTAGAATATGTCTAAAATTAAGGGAAATAACTAGCTTTTACTAATGTTTTCTTGATTAGAAACCCAGATAAATTAGGCTGGTATGTCTAAAATTAAGGGAAATAACTAGCTTTTACTAATGTTTTCTTGATTAGAAACCGGAAATATTAGGCTGTTAAGCGACGTTTGAATATGTCTAAAATTAAGGGAAATAACTAGCTTTTACTAATGTTTTCTTGATTAGAAACCGTAAGAATTAAACTGGTAAGCGACTTTAGAATATGTCTAAAATAAAAAGAAATAACTCGCTTTTACTAATGTTTTCTTGATTAGAAACCGGAAGAATTAGGCTGTTAAGCGACGTTAAAATATGTCTAAAATAAAGGGAAATAACTAGCTTTTACTAATGTTTTCTTGATTAGAACCTCAGAAGAATTATGCTGTTAAGCGACGTTAAAATATGTCTAAAATAATGGGAAATAACTAGGTTTTACTAATGTTTTCTTGATTAGAAACCGGTACAATTAGGCTGTTAACTCGCTTTTACTAATGGTTTCTTGATTAGAAACCCAGATGAATTAGGCTTTTAAGCGACGTTAAAAAATGTCTAAAATAAAGGGAAATAACTAGCTTTTACTAAACCGGAAGAATTAGGCTGTTAAGCGACGTTAAAATATGTCTAAAATAAAGGTAAATAACTCGCTTTTACTAAGGTTTTCTTTATGAGAAACCGGAAAAATTAGGCTGTTAAGCGACGTCAGAATATGTCTAAAATAAAGGGAAATAACTCGCTTTTACTAATGTTTTCTTGATTTAGAAACCGGAAGAGACTGTGAAGCAACGTCCAAATATATCTAAAATTAAGGGAAATAGCTAGCTTTTACTAATGTTTTCTTGATTAGAAACCGGAAGAATTAGGCTGTTAAGCGACGTTAAAATATGTCTAAAATAAATGGAAATAACTCGCTTTTACTAATGTTTTCTTGACTAGAAACCCCGAAGAATTAGGCTGTTAAGCGACGTTTAAATATGTCTAAAATAAAGGGAAATAACTCGCTTTTACTAATGTTTTCTTGATTAGAAACCGGAAGAATTAGGCTGTTAAGCGATGTCTAAAATAAAGGGAAATAACTAGCTTTTACTAATGTTTTCTTGATTAGAAACCGGTAGAATTAGGCTGTTAAGCGACGTTAAAATATGTCTAAAATTAAAAGAAATAACTCGCTTTTACTAATGTTTTCTTGATTAGAAACCCAGAAGTATTAGGCTGTTAAGCGACGTTAAAATATGTATAAAATAAAGGGAAATAACTCGCTTTTACTAATGTTTTTTTGATTAGAAACCGGAAGAATTAGGCTGTTAAGCGACGTTAAAATATGTTTAAAATAAAGGGAAATAACTAGGTTTTACTAATGTTTTCTTTATTAGAAACCGGAAGAATTAGGCTGTTAAGCGACGTTAGAATATGTCTAAAATTAAAGGGAAATAACTAGCTTTTACTAATGTTTTCTTGATTAGAAACCGGAAGAATTAAACTGGTAAGCGACGTTAGAATATGTCTAAAATAAAAAGAAATAACTCGCTTTTACTAATGTTTTCTTGATTAGAAACCGGAAGAATTAGGCTTTTAAGCGACGTTAAAATATGTCTAAAATAACGGGAAATAACACGCTTTTACTAATGTTTTCTTGATTAGAAACCGGAAGAATTAGGCTTTTAAGCGACGTTAAAATATGTATAAAATAAAGGGAAATAACTAGCTTTTACTAATATTTTCTTGATTAGAAACCGGAAGAATTAAAATAAAGGGAAATAACTAGCTTTTACTAATAGCGACGTTAAAATATGTCTAAAATAAAAAGAAAAAACTAGATTTTACTAATGTTTTCTTGATTAGAAACCGGAAGAATTAGGCTGTTAAGCGACGTTAGAATATGTCTAAAATAAAAAGAAATAACTCGCTTTTACTAATGTTTTCTTGATTAGAAACCGGAAGAATTAGGCTTTTAAGCGACGTTAAAATATGTATAAAATAAAGGGAAATAACTAGCTTTTACTAATATTTTCTTGATTAGAAACCGGAAGAATTAAAATAAAGGGAAATAACTAGCTTTTACTAATAGCGACGTTAAAATATGTCTAAAATAAAAAGAAAAAACTAGATGCGACGTTAAAATATGTCTAAAATAAAAAGAAATAACTCGCTTTTACTAATGTTTTCTTGATTAGAAACCCGGAAGTATTAGGCTGTTAAGCGACGTTAAAATATGTATAAAATAAAGGGAAATAACTCGCTTTTACTAATGTTTTCTTGATTAGAAACCGGAAGAATTAGGCTGTTAAGCGATGTCTAAAATAAAGGGAAATAACTAGCTTTTACTAATGTTTTCTTGATTAGAAACCGGTAGAATTAGGCTGTTAAGCGACGTTAAAATATGTCTAAAATTAAAAGAAATAACTCGCTTTTACTAATGTTTTCTTGATTAGAAACCCAGAAGTATTAGGCTGTTAAGCGACGTTAAAATATGTATAAAATAAAGGGAAATAACTCGCTTTTACTAATGTTTTTTTGATTAGAAACCGGAAGAATTAGGCTGTTAAGCGACGTTAAAATATGTTTAAAATAAAGGGAAATAACTAGGTTTTACTAATGTTTTCTTTATTAGAAACCGGAAGAATTAGGCTGTTAAGCGACGTTAGAATATGTCTAAAATTAAAGGGAAATAACTAGCTTTTACTAATGTTTTCTTGATTAGAAACCGGAAGAATTAAACTGGTAAGCGACGTTAGAATATGTCTAAAATAAAAAGAAATAACTCGCTTTTACTAATGTTTTCTTGATTAGAAACCGGAAGAATTAGGCTTTTAAGCGACGTTAAAATATGTCTAAAATAACGGGAAATAACACGCTTTTACTAATGTTTTCTTGATTAGAAACCGGAAGAATTAGGCTTTTAAGCGACGTTAAAATATGTATAAAATAAAGGGAAATAACTAGCTTTTACTAATATTTTCTTGATTAGAAACCGGAAGAATTAAAATAAAGGGAAATAACTAGCTTTTACTAATAGCGACGTTAAAATATGTCTAAAATAAAAAGAAAAAACTAGATTTTACTAATGTTTTCTTGATTAGAAACCGGAAGAATTAGGCTGTTAAGCGACGTTAGAATATGTCTAAAATAAAAAGAAATAACTCGCTTTTACTAATGTTTTCTTGATTAGAAACCGGAAGAATTAGGCTTTTAAGCGACGTTAAAATATGTATAAAATAAAGGGAAATAACTAGCTTTTACTAATATTTTCTTGATTAGAAACCGGAAGAATTAAAATAAAGGGAAATAACTAGCTTTTACTAATAGCGACGTTAAAATATGTCTAAAATAAAAAGAAAAAACTAGATGCGACGTTAAAATATGTCTAAAATAAAAAGAAATAACTCGCTTTTACTAATGTTTTCTTGATTAGAAACCCGGAAGTATTAGGCTGTTAAGCGACGTTAAAATATGTATAAAATAAAGGGAAATAACTCGCTTTTACTAATGTTTTCTTGATTAGAAACCGGAAGAATTAGGCTGTTAAGCGACGTTAAAATATGTTTAAAATAAAGGGAAATAACTAGGTGTAGCAGAAAAAAATTAATCTTCCACCACTTCTTCCTCTTTTTCTTTCTCTTCTTCTTCTTTCTCTTCTTCTTCTTTCTCTTCTTCTTCTTCTTCCTCTTCTTTCTCTTCTTCTTCTTTCTCTTCTTCTTTCTCTTCTTCTTTCCACGTCGTCCCTCGTAGACTACGCTCTCAGCCTTCTGCCGTCTTGCCTCCAGCGACCCGTTTTTATATCAAACTGGACTCTCGTCTCCGCGAGAGAACACGAGATTTCACGGGATTACCTGGCGATATTAAGCCTAGGACGCCATCTTGCCGCTCTTTGGGCGGTCCAGCCCTGCAGAGCGCGCATCGAGACCGTTTTCCAGGTAATCCCATGTTTTCACAATTTATAACACACTCCCCCCTGATCTCATTATCACAGAAAGAGCAGGGAGGCCGTGTCCTTTTTCTTCGAGTGCTTCTTCGGGGAGGGGGATTCGGGGCCTCATCGTCATCCGTGCTGTCTTCCGTGGCAGGAAGGTCAGCGAACCTGAGGCTGCGCATCGCAGCATCACTGTCCGGGCTTTCATCAGCAGTAGGAGGGTCAGTACATTCAAGGCTATCACTCTCAGTGTCGCTGCGCGATGAAGCCGTCATGAACCAGAATGATGGTTCGCTGGTCACGGATTCAATGTCATTATCCTCGTTAAATGGCAGCTGCGTTTGGAATACCGATCTTAAGTCTTTAATGTGACGGGGTACTCCATCAACTCGCACCGCCTGCGGGCTGATCACTTCAGTGACACGGCCGGTTCCGTAACGAGTCGTGCACTGGCCTCGGGTTTTTTTAACCCAAACGACATCTCCTTTTTTCATTTTCTCCTGTGGAGGTTCTGGTTCGGGCAGTAAGCTGCTCTCCAAACCTCTCGCCCTGACATGGTATGTATGTAGCGCATTAGCTGGCGCGGTGGAGGGTGAAGTATCGTCCTTAGGGGTGACGTTATACCAATAGACTGCTTCAGCCACCGTACACCCCTTCCGCGCTGCGATGGTCTTGATAGTCCTATGGTTGCGCTCAATAATTCCGTTCCCACTGGGCACATGGGCACACCGAAAACGCAGACGGACACCCCAGCCATCTACAAACTGTTTGAACGGTGCACTAACAAAAGCGGGGCCATTGTCGGTCAATATCTCAGAAGGAGGGCCACGCTCAAGGAACACACTTTCCAACTCATGGACAATGGCAGCCGTATCCTGCCGGCGAAGGGACCGCCACAATGCAAATCGGGACGGTCCGCAGTCAATAAGGGTCAAGAAATTACCCCCGTTGTAGTGAGTTATGTCCATCGCAATCCTATCCCAGTTATACTTCACACCGAGTGTGCCCTTCTTCCACCGGACAGGTGCTGGGTCGATCGATTGGCAGGTGTTGCAACTTCTCACAACAGATTTCACAGCCCTCCGTGACACAGAGGGGTCAACCAACCTGGCGAAGTAAAAGGTTCGGTTTACACCAGGGTGCCCGCTTTGGCAATGGACATCAGCGATACGCTCTGGGCTGAGTCTACGTCCCACCGCAGCACAATTTACAGGTGCTGGTTCGTTCACTTCTTTCTGCAGGTCCAGCCAACGGCGAGGCACTCTGGTCAATCGATCCGCTCGATTCAAACAGGACTGCACCAGTGTCACATCTATGACCAAGTTGTATTCATTGATGGTTTCGGTTAGGGTAGCAAGCCGCCTCCGGATTAACATTTCGGCCGATGCCTTCGTTGTCAGCCGTGCTTTTCCGTTCAAGGCATCGGTCATCCACCGATGCACACACGTGGAATCCGTGATAACGTGGAGGACGCTAGCCTGCCACTGAAGCGCTAGATTGACTCCTTTCAGTGTAGCATCGAGTTCAGCTAGGTTTATGTGCTTAGCGTCATTCTCTGGCCGGAGCCAGCAGGCATCTTCTACTATACTTCCGTTGACTGCCAGAGCAACGCCAAGGGCAAGTGAGCTGGCGTCCACCCAAACTGTAAACTCACTCCCATCGACGCACCAGCTCCCTCGTACAGGGTCATCATTGGTCACTCTGGCCACAGCTTCCACCAGCATGCTTCGCAGGGAAGGATCACGCACCTCATCGTCCCATCCTGTTGACAAAGAAGTTGCCCGTCGCTTTATAGCCGCCACAGCCACTCGGAGCCACCCACACACAGGGAAGTGACCCACCAGTTTTCCACACACGGAAAACGTGCTCCGACGTGTGATGGTAGATGGGATTTCCGGGATTTCACCGCCCCTTCCCCATTGGAGGCCATCTGCACTTCCGCTCACCTGCAGCCCGAGCACTTTCGCCCCATCCTGCAGCCGCTCCGGTTCCTTGCACGACAACCCGAAGTGCTCAAAGTGTTCTTTGACCGCCTGGGCAGACAGCAGGCTCTCATTGACAAAAATGTCGTCTATATAAGACGATGTCGCCTGTTGCACAGCTTTATCCTGACGCCGGATCGCCCGCATGATCGCCGTCATGATGCCCGGGGCTACATTCAAGCCGAACCCCAGCCTGGTCAAGCAATAGCGAGTTCCTTTGACTACCACCGTCTGGAATGGCCACAGCGATTTCTCAACATGTATTTGTAGGTAAGCTCTTCGCAAGTCCAGTATGGCCGCTTCCGCACCCTGCCGTCGCCACTCTCGCAGTTTATGAGCACAAACGTCAGCCCCCGAAGTGTACGGGTCAACGTGTTCATTGAGTTCCCGGTAATCAAGAACAGGTCGAACTTTCTGCTTGTTCTCTTGTCTGATAGCCATCAGGGGAATTAGCCCCCGCGGGGGCCCGAGCTCATCCTCTGGGTATGGAATTAACCAGCCGTTATCCAGCCACACTTGAAGTTCTGCCTCGTACTGCCCCCTAAGCCATGCAGGAGGGGGATACTCTGTCAGCCGATTCCGCAAAGACACTGGTGGCTGGTCGCCTGCCCACTTCCAGGACGCTGTCCATGTGTTTGTGCCCTTGTCATATTCTGCGTGGAAATCGGGTTCGTCAAGAGTGATTGCTGCACACATTTGTTTGTCTGGTCGAGGGAATCTCACATCACCGACGCTGTTTACAGTAATTCCGCCTAGCTGTGTAATAGTGTCCATTCCAAGGAGAAGGTCATATCCGAGCAGCTCCCCATCGACCACCAACACCGTCACAGCCACCGGGGGGCCATTGTCAATGCTGATATGAACAACACTGGATCCACAACACACTAATGAGCCTTTGCCGACAGTCAGGACGGGGATCTGTCGTTTCTTCCATGTGATGCAACATTCCTTTCGAAGGAGGGTTTGGGTACAGCCGGTGTCAACCAGCGCTGAACGTTTACACCCATCAACTTGAACTGTCACTGCAGGAAGCGCTTTGTTCAATGCCGCTTTGGGGAGGGTGCTAGCGCTGCGGCGTCCTCCCCTTGCCCGTTTCCCGGACAATTCCGTGCTATGTGGCCTGGCTTATTGCATTGGTAACACCGTATTACTTTTCGTGCTCCATAATTTGGGGTGCGCCTTGTGCCGCCTCTGCAGTCTCTGGAGAAGTGGTTGGGGCCACCACATGTATAGCATCGTAGGCCCTCTGCTGGCGAGTCCAAGGTGTCAACCGCTGCAGAGACCAGTTCTCGATCGTCCTTCAAGATGTTTCGTGCTCTCGCCAACAACTCCACCAATTCAATCTCTGTGAGTCTCAATGATGCTCGCAGCAGTCGGCTTGCATCGTCCGGAAGTCCAGACAAAAAGGCGCATGCCAATATGCGGTCACTCGCACCGCCGAAGGGAGCAGCAAGCTTTTTCAAGTCGGCCATGTAGACGTCCACTGTCTCCCCCGGCCCAAGCCGGCGTTCGGAAAATTGCCTCCAGGCAACAAAAGGATCTGCACCAAATGCCCCGTGCAGCGCCTGTGCAATCTGCTCCATGGTCGCATCATTACTGAGCTGCTGGTACACGGCGTAAGCCCCCTTAGTGAGTCTCAATGGGATGACCATAGCTGGGTCTTTAATTTTGCACAACCGGCAAACACGCTCGGCCTTCTCCAGCCATTCGACCACCGATGGACCAGCAGGAGAGCCGTCGAATTCCGGAATCAATCTGATGTCGAATTTTTCCATAACAATGCCGAAAATAGCTTGTAGCAGAAAAAAATTAATCTTCCACCACTTCTTCCTCTTTTTCTTTCTCTTCTTCTTCTTTCTCTTCTTCTTCTTCTTTCTCTTCTTCTTCTTCCTCTTCTTTCTCTTCTTCTTTCTCTTCTTCTTTCTCTTCTTCTTTCCACGTCGTCCTTCGTAGACTACGCTCTCAGCCTTCTGCCGTCTTGCCTCCAGCGACCCGTTTTTATATCAAACTGGACTCTCGTCTCCGCGAGAGAACACGAGATTTCACGGGATTACCTGGCGATATTAAGCCTAGGACGCCATCTTGCCGCTCTTTGGGCGGTCCAGCCCTGCAGAGCGCGCATCGAGACCGTTTTCCAGGTAATCCCATGTTTTCACAATTTATAACACACTAGGTTTTACTAATGTTTTATTTATTAGAAACCGGAAGAATTAGGCTGTTAAGCGCCGTTAGAATATGTCTAAAATTAAAGGGAAATAACTAGCTTTTACTAATGTTTTCTTGATTAGAAACCGGAAGAATTAAACTGGTAAGCGACGTTAGAATATGTCTAAAATAAAAAGAAATAACTCGCTTTTTTACTAATGTTTTCTTGATTAGAAACCGGAAGAATTAGGCTTTTAAGCGACGTTAAAATATGTCTAAAATAACGGGAAATAACACGCTTTTACTAATGTTTTCTTTATTAGAAACCGGAAGAATTAGGCTGTTAAGCGACGTTAAAATATGTCTAAAATAAAGGGAAATAACTAGCTTTTACTAATGTTTTCTTGATTAGAAACCGGAAGAATTAAACTGGTAAGCGACGTTAGAATATGTCTAAAATAAAGGGAAATAACTCGCTTTTACTAATGTTTTCTTTATTAGAAACCGGAAGACTTAGGCTGTGAAGCAACGTCCAAAGATGTCTAAAATTAAGGGAAATACCTCGCTTTTACTAATGTTTTCTTTATTCGAAACCGGAAGAATTAGGCTGTTAAGCGACGTTAAAATATGTCTAAAATAAAGGGAAATAACTCGCTTTTACTAATGTTTTCTTTATTAGAAACCGGAAGAATTAGGCTGTAACGCGACGTTAAAATATGTCTAAAATAAAGGGAAATAACTAGCTTTTACTAATGTTTTCTTGATTAGAAACCCAAAAGAATTAGGATTTTAAGCGACGTTAAAATATGTCTAAAATTAAGGGAAATAACTCGCTTTTACTAATGTTTTCTTGATTAGAAACCGGAAGAATTAAACTGGTAAGCGACGTTAGAATATGTCTAAAATAAAGGGAAATAACTCGCTTTTACTAATGTTTTCTTTATTAGAAACCGGAAGACTTAGGCTGTGAAGCAACGTCCAAAGATGTCTAAAATTAAGGGAAATACCTCGCTTTTACTAATGTTTTCTTTATTCGAAACCGGAAGAATTAGGCTGTTAAGCGACGTTAAAATATGTCTAAAATAAAGGGAAATAACTAGCTTTTACTAATGTTTTCTTTATTAGAAACCGGAAGAATTAGGCTGTAACGCGACGTTAAAATATGTCTAAAATAAAGGGAAATAACTAGCTTTTACTAATGTTTTCTTGATTAGAAACCCAAAAGAATTAGGATTTTAAGCGACGTTAAAATATGTCTAAAATTAAGGGAAATAACTCGCTTTTACTAATGTTTTCTTTATTAGAAACCGGAAGAATTAGGCTGTTAAGCGACGTTAAAATATGTCGAAAATAAAGGGAAATAACTAGCTTTTACTAATGTTTTTTTGATTAGAAACCGGAAGAATTAGGCTGTTAAGCGACGTTAAAATATGTATACAATAAAGGGAAATAACTAGCTTTTTAATGTTTTCTTGATTAGAAACCGGAAGAATTAGGCTGTTAAGCGACGTTAGAATATGTCTAAAATTAAGGGAAATAACTCGCTTTTACTAATGTTTTCTTGATTAGAAACCGGTAGAATTAGGCTGTTAAGCAACGTTAAAATATGTTTAAAATAAATAGAAATAACTAGCTTTTACTAATGTTTTCTTGATTAGAAACCGGAATAATTAGGCTGGTAAGCGACGTTAAAATATGTCTACAATAAAAAGAAATTAATGTTTTCTTGATTAGAAACTGGAAGAATTAAGCTGTTAAGCGACGTTAAAATATATCAAAAATAAAGGGAAAGAACTAGCTTTTACTAATGTTTTCTTGATTAGAAACCAGAAGAATTAGGCTGTAAAGCGACGTTAGAATATGTCTAAAATTAAAGGGAAATAACTCGCTTTTACTAATGTTTTCTTGATTAGAAACCGGAAGAATTAAACTGGTAAGCGACGTTAAAATATGTCTAAAATAAAAAGAAATAACTCGCTTTTACTAATGTTTTCTTGATTAGAAACCGGAAGAATTAGGCTTTTAAGCGACGTTAAAATATGTATAAAATAAAGGGAAATAACTAGCTTTTACTAATATTTTCTTGATTAGAAACCGGAAGAATTAAAATAAAGGGAAATAACTAGCTTTTACTAATAGCGACGTAAAAATACATATGTCTAAAATAAAAAGAAAAAACTCGCTTTTACTAATGTTTTCTTTATTAGAAACCGGAAGAATTAGGCTGTTAAGCGACGTTAAAATATGTCTAAAATAAAGGGAAATAACTAGCTTTTACTAATGTTTTCTTGATTAGAAACCCAGAGGAATTAGGCTGTTAAGCGACATTAGAATATGTCTAAAATTAAGGGAAATAACTAGCTTTTACTAATGTTTTCTTGATTAGAAACAGGAAGAATTAAACTGGTAAGCGACGTTAGAATATGTCTAAAATAAAGGGAAATAACTCGCTTTTACTAATGTTTTCTTGATTAGAAACCGGAAGAATTAGGCTGTTAAGCGACGTTAAAATATGTCTAAAATAAAGGGAAATAACTAGCTTTTACTAATGTTTTCTTGATTAGAAACCGGAAGAATTAAACTGGTAAGCGACGTTAGAATATGTCTAAAATAAAGGGAAATAACTCGCTTTTACTAATGTTTTCTTTATTAGAAACCGGAAGAATTAGGCTGTGAAGCAACGTCCAAAGATGTCTAAAATTAAGGGAAATACCTCGCTTTTACTAATGTTTTCTTTATTCGAAACCGGAAGAATTAGGCTGTTAAGCGACGTTAAAATATGTCTAAAATAAAGGGAAATAACTAGCTTTTACTAATGTTTTCTTTATTAGAAACCGGAAGAATTAGGCTGTAACGCGACGTTAAAATATGTCTAAAATTAAGGGAAATAACTCGCTTTTACTAATGTTTTCTTGATTAGAAACCCAGAAGAATTAGGCTTTTAAGCGACGTTAGAATATGTCTAAAATTAAGGGAAATAACTCGCTTTTACTAATGTTTTCTTGATTAGAAACCGGAAGAATTAGGCTGTTAAGCGACGTTAAAATATGTCTAAAATAAAGGGAAATAACTAGCTTTTACTAATGTTTTCTTGATTAGAAACCGGAATAATTAAAATATATCTAAAATAAAGGGAAATAACTAGCTTTTACTAATATTTTCTTGATTACCCAGAAGAATTAGGCTGTTAAGCGACGTTAAAATATGTATAAAATAAAGGGAAATAACTCGCTTTTACTAATGTTTTCTTGATTAGAAACCGGAAGAATTAGGCTGTTAAGCGACGTTAAAATATGTTTAAAATAAAGGGAAATAACTAGGTTTTACTAATGTTTTCTTTATTAGAAACCGGAAGAATTAGGCTGTTAAGCGACGTAATTATATGTCTAAAATAAAGGGAAATAACTAGCTTTTACTAATGTTTTCTTGATTAGAAACCCAGATGAATTAGGCTGGTATGTCTAAAATTAAGGGAAATAACTAGCTTTTACTAATGTTTTCTTGATTAGAAACCCAGATGAATTAGGCTGGTATGTCTAAAATTAAGGGAAATAACTAGCTTTTACTAATGTTTTCTTGATTAGAAACCGGAAGAATTAGGCTGTTAAGCGACGTTAAAATATGTCTAAAATTAAGGGAAATAACTAGCTTTTACTAATGTTTTCTTGATTAGAAACCGTAAGAATTATGCTGTTAAGCGACGTTAAAATATGTCTAAAATAATGGGAAATAACTAGGTTTTACTAATGTTTTCTTGATTAGAAACCGGTACAATTAGGCTGTTAACTCGCTTTTACTAATGTTTTCTTGATTAGAAACCCAGATGAATTAGGCTTTTAAGCGACGTTAAAAAATGTCTAAAATAAATGGAAATAACTAGCTTTTACTAAACCGGAAGAATTAGGCTTTTAAGCGACGTTAGAATATGTCTAAAATAAAGGGAAATAACTCGCTTTTACTAATGTTTTTTTGATTAAAAACCGGCTGTTAAGCGACGTTACAATATGTCTACAATAAAAAGAAATAACTCGCTTTTACTAATGTTTTCTTTATTAGAAACCGGAAGAATTAAGCTGTTAAGCGTCGTTAAAATATGTCTAAAAATTAAGGGAAATAACAAACTTTTACCAATTTTTTTTTGTTGATAAGAAACCGGAAGAATTAGGCTGTACAGCGTAAAATATGTCTAAAATAAAGGGAAATAACTAGTTTTTACTAAGGTTTTCTTGATTAAAAACCGGACGAATTAGGCTGTTAAGCGACGTTAAAATATGTCTAAAATTAAGGGAAATAACTAGCTTTTACTAATGTTTTCTTTATTAGAAACCGGAAAAATTAGGCTGTTTAGCGACGTCAGAATATGTCTAAAATAAAGGGAAATTTACCAGATTTTACTAATGTTTTCTTGATTAGAAACCGGAAGAATTAGACTGTGAAGCAACGTCCAAATATATCTAAAATTAAGGGAAATAGCTAGCTTTTACTAATGTTTTCTTGATTAGAAACCGGAAGAATTAGGCTGTTAAGCGACGTTAGAATATGTCTAAAATAAAAAGAAATAACTCGCTTTTACTAATGTTTTCTTGATTAGAAACCGGAAGAATTAGGCTGTTAAGCGATGTCTAAAATAAAGGGAAATAACTAGCTTTTACTAATGTTTTCTTGATTAGAAACCGGAAGAATTAAACTGGTAAGCGACGTTAGAATATGTCTAAAATAAAAAGAAATAACTCGCTTTTACTAATGTTTTCTTGATTAGAAACCCAGAGGAATTAGGCTGTTAAGCGACGTTTAAAATATGTTTAAAATAAAGGGAAATAACTAGCTTTTACTAATGTTTTCTTGATTAGAAACCGGAAGAATTAGGCTGTTAAGCGACGTTAGAATATGTCTAAAATTAAGGGAAATAACTCGCTTTTACTAATGTTTTCTTGATTAGAAACCGGTAGAATTAGGCTGTTAAGCGACGTTAAAATATGTTTAAAATAAATGGAAATAACTCGCTTTTACTAATGTTTTCTTAATTAGAAACCCAGATGAATTAGGCTTTTAAGCGACGTCAAAAAATGTCTAAAATAAAGGGAATTAACTAGCTTTGACTAATGTTTTCTTGGTTAGAAACCGGAATAATTAGGCTGGTAAGCGACGTTAGAATATGTCTACAATAAAAAGAAATAACTCGCTTTTACTAATGTTTTCTTGATTAGAAACCGGAAGAATTAAGCTGTTAAGCGACGTTAAAATATGTCTAAAATTAAGGGAAATAACTAGCTTTTACTAATGTTTTCTTGATTACAAACCGGAAGAATTAAACTGGTAAGCGACGTTAGAATATGTCTAAAATAAAAAGAAATAACTCGCTTTTACTAATGTTTTCTTGATTAGAAACCGGTAGAATTAGGCTGTTAAGCGACGTTAAAATATGTCTAAAATAACGGGAAATAACTCGCTTTTACTAATGTTTTCTTGATTAGAAACCGGAAGAATTAGGCTTTTAAGCGACGTTAAAATATGTATAAAATAAAGACAAATAACTAGCTTTTACTAATATTTTCTTGATTAGAAACCGGAAGAATTAAAATAAAGGGAAATAACTAGCTTTTACTAATAGCGACGTAAAAATAAATATGTCTAAAATAAAAAGAAAAAACTAGATTTTACTAATGTTTTCTTGATTAGAAACCGGAAGAATTAGGCTGTTAAGCGACGTTAGAATATGTTTAAAATAAAGGGAAATTTACCAGATTTTACTAATGTTTTCTTGATTAAAAACCCAGAAGAATTAGGCTGTTAAGCGATGTTAGAATATGTCTAAAATTAAGGGAAATAACTCGCTTTTACTAATGTTTTCTTTATTTGAAACCGGAAGAATTAGGCTGTTAAGCGACGTTAAAATATATCTAAAATAAAGGGAAATAACTAGCTTTTACTAATGTTTTCTTGATTAGAAACCCAGAGGAATTAGGCTTTTAAGCGACGTTAGAATATGTCTAAAATTAAGGGAAATAACTAGCTTTTACTAATGTTTTCTTGATTAGAAACCGGAAGAATTAGGCTGTTAAGCGACGTCAGAATATGTCTAAAATTAAGGGAAATAACTCGCTTTTACTAATGTTTTCTTGATTAGAAACCGGTAGAATTAGGCTGTTAAGCGACGTTAAAATATGTCTAAAATAAATGGAAATAACTCGCTTTTACTAATGTTTTCTTGACTAGAAACCCCGAAGAATTAGTCTGTTAAGCGACGTTTAAATATGTCTAAAATAAAGGGAAATAACTCGCTTTTACTAATGTTTTCTTGATTAAAAACCGGAAGAATTAAACTGGTAAGCGACGTTAGAATATGTCTAAAATTAAGGGAAATAACTCGCTTTTACTAATGTTTTCTTGATTAGAAACCCAGAGGAATTAGGCTGTTAAGCGACGTTAAAATATGTCTAAGATAAAGGGAAATAACTAGCTTTTACTAATGTTTTCTTGATTAGAAACCGGAAGAATTAGGCTGTTAAGCGACGTTAGAATATGTCTAAAATTAAGGGAAATAACTCGCTTTTACTAATGTTTTCTTGATTAGAAACCGTAAGAATTAGGCTGTTAAGCGACGTTAGAATATGTCTAAAATAAATGGAAATAACTCGCTTTTACTAATGTTTTCTTAATTAGAAACCCAGATGAATTAGGCTTTTATGCGACGTCAAAAAATGTCTAAAATAAAGGGAATTAACTAGCTTTTACTAATGTTTTCTTGATTAGAAACCGGAATAATTAGGCTGGTAAGCGACGTTAGAATATGTCTACAATAAAAAGAAATAACTCGCTTTTACTAATGTTTTCTTGATTAGAAACCGGAAGAATTAAGCTGTTAAGCGACGTTAAAATATGTCTAAAATTAAGGGAAATAACTCGCTTTTACTAATGTTTTCTTGATTAAAAACCGGAAGAATTAAACTGGTAAGCGACGTTAGAATATGTCTAAAATTAAGGGAAATAACTAGCTTTTACTAATGTTTTCTTGATTAGAAACCGTAAGAATTAAACTGGTAAGCGACGTTAAAATATGTCTAAAATAAAGGGAAATAACTAGCTTTTACTAATGTTTTCTTGATTAGAAACCGGAAGAATTAGGCTGTTAAGCGATGTCTAAAATAAAGGGAAATAACTAGCTTTTACTAATGTTTTCTTGATTAGAAACCGGAAGAATTAAACTGGTAAGCGACGTTAGAATATGTCTAAAATAAAAAGAAATAACTCGCTTTTACTAATGTTTTCTTGATTAGAAACCGGAAGAATTAGGCTGTTAAGCGACGTTAAAATATGTCTAAAATAACGGGAAATAACTCGCTTTTACTAATGTTTTCTTGATTAGAAACCGGAAGAATTAGGCTTTTAAGCGACGTTAAAATATGTATAAAATAAAGGGAAATAACTAGCTTTTACTAATATTTTCTTGATTAGAAACCGGAAGAATTAAAATAAAGGGAAATAACTAGCTTTTACTAATAGCGACGTAAAAATACATATGTCTAAAATAAAAAGAAAAAACTCGCTTTTACTAATGTTTTCTTTATTAGAAACCGGAAGAATTAGGCTGTTAAGCGACGTTAAAATATGTCTAAAATAAAGGGAAATAACTAGCTTTTACTAATGTTTTCTTGATTAGAAACCCAGAGGAATTAGGCTGTTAAGCGACATTAGAATATGTCTAAAATTAAGGGAAATAACTAGCTTTTACTAATGTTTTCTTGATTAGAAACAGGAAGAATTAAACTGGTAAGCGACGTTAGAATATGTCTAAAATAAAGGGAAATAACTCGCTTTTACTAATGTTTTCTTGATTAGAAACCCAGAGGAATTAGGCTTTTAAGCGACGTTAAAATATGTCTAAAATAAAGGGAAATAACTAGCTTTTACTAATGTTTTCTTGATTAGAAACCGGAAGAATTAGGCTGTTAAGCGACGTTTGAATATGTCTAAAATTAAGGGAAATAACTAGCTTTTACTAATGTTTTCTTGATTAGAAACCGTAAGAATTAAACTGGTAAGCGACTTTAGAATATGTCTAAAATAAAAAGAAATAACTCGCTTTTACTAATGTTTTCTTTATTCGAAACCGGAAGAATTAGGCTGTTAAGCGACGTTAGAATATGTCTAAAATTAAGGGAAATAACTCGCTTTTACTAATGTTTTCTTGATTAGAAACCGGAAGAATTAGGCTTTTAAGCGACGTTAAAATATGTATAAAATAAAGGGAAATAACTAGCTTTTACTAATATTTTCTTGATTAGAAACCGGAAGAATTAAAATAAAGGGAAATAACTAGCTTTTACTAATAGCGACGTAAAAATAAATATGTCTAAAATAAAAAGAAAAAACTAGATTTTACTAATGTTTTATTGATTAGAAACCAGAAGAATTAGGCTTTTAAGCGACGTTAAAATATGTCTAAAATAAAGGGAAATAACTCGCTTTTACTAATGTTTTCTTGATTAGAAATCGAAAGAATTAGTCTGTTAAGCGACGTTAGAATATGTCTAAAATTAAGGGAAATAACTCGCTTTTACTAATGTTTTCTTGATTAGAAACCGGAAGAATTAGGCTGTTAAGCGACGTTAAAATATGTATAACATAAAGGGAAATAACTCGCTTTTACTAATTTTTCCTTTATTAGTAACCCAGAAGTATTAGTCTTTTAAGTGACGTTAAAATATCTCTTAAATAAAGGGAACTAACTCGCTTTTACTAATGGTTTCTTGATTAGTAAACCAAGAAGTATTAGCTAACTCGCTTTTACTAATGTTTTCTTGATTAGTAAACCAAGAGGTATTAGTCTGTTAAGCGACGTTAAAATATGTCTAAAATAAAGGGAACTAACTCGCTTTTACTAATGTTTTCTTGATCAGTAAACCAGAAGTATTAGTCTTGTAAGCGACTAAAGATTTAATATTGCAAATTAACATTTATACTTACTGTTTAATATTGTTAAATATCAGAATTCTGATGATAAAAAGTTTTTTAAAATATGTTTAAAAAAGATTCCATTGTATCCGATATCCAGCCGTGTCAGAATTGACTGAATAACTCGCCCCCAGTCAGACAAAAGTCACGCACGCTTGGTAGGCCTGTATTATGGATCGCCTTGGGAGATTCTAGCATATAAAATTATTTTGTCAGACTTAGTTACAATTTATGATGCTTATTTAGATTAGGACCCACGCTAAAATCGACTTGGTGTCTTGATATTTCTGTAAACTGCTGGAAAATACCGACGCTAAGTCGGTTTAATATTTACGTGTATCGAAAAAATCATAAACGGTTTTGAAAATCATTTTTAGTTTGTAGGTAATAATGGCGTTAGTTATTATGGTTTAGGATGTTAGGTTTAATTCTTTCAATCAATAACCATTCATGGCATGCAGTTTTCATGGTTGCTATGTCTTGGGACCACAGATAGATTAACTTTAGTATCTGACCGATGTCCAATCAAGCCTGTTCGAAATAAGTACCACTTATTGATATCCAACATCTGCAGTTTACGTTACTGCATCACCAAGATTATTTATCGCTAAGTTTGGCTCATTTTTTGCAATCTATCTTTGCATTTTTTACATTTATTTTCTTTTGTGATGTGATCATTTTTTTGTCCTGATAAAAGTTAATCACTCCTTTGGAAGACGCAACAGCCTGTGCTATATATAGCTCGTTTAAAACTCATTGCCGGTTTGATCAAAATTTATTTTGACATGTCGTCTGCTTATTTTCTCGCAATTTTTATTGACTAGCCGCCTTGGTACTTTCTAAACATCCAAAAAGTACCGATGCCAAGTCGATTTTTGCGTGAGTCCTAATCTTAGAAAGTACCCAATTTATATAAGTCCGACTATATAATTATATAATGTTCGACCCAGACAACTGCTAATATGAAATTTTTTTAAATAACTCATATTTTAGATTGAAGAATATAATAGGAGTTGTCTACCTTTATGTGCAAACAAAACTAAAATGACTACACTGCATTCCAGCCATTGCCCGGTAAAAGGAACATATATTGTTTTTTACCGTATTTTTTAACTTTAGAATTTCAAAAATAAATAGCTAAGTGACTTATGAATCACCCTGTATATATATAATGTTAAAGTGAATAATTTTGGTAAGAAATCCAAGTAAGAGAGCCTAATGTAGAACACAGAGAAAGAATAGAATATAGAAAGAAAAAATTCACAAACACATTGTAACTGTCAGCATTTATAATTTATTTCGACCTCCCAGTCTCCTCAGAATACAAACGAGACAACTACATATTGGAAATGACGGAAAAAAGAAATATTCACTAGCCAAAAAAAAATAGCATATGCAGAGCACATATTATTCATAGACGCATCTTAATAATAAGTTTTTTATTTTATTTTTCATTCCAACTGGAGATTCATATTAGCTTTATATTTCTCTCCCCTTCTTTTTTTGAATGATTTTAAATTTAGTGTCTTGCTTGTCCCCCTCCCCCTTTTTTATCCCCCTCTCTCTGCCTATGATATTTCGTTAATAAAATGTACAATCCTTTCTGCAATCCAACCATATTTGGTAGAAATAAACTCCAGTCTATTCCGGACTTGTCCACCAAGTTTCTATCCAAAATTGTTAATAACTCTGACATCACACCCCTCTATTGGCACTGCTCTCATGTGGGCTGTTGAGGATTGTTTTGATCTGGGAGGTTATGGTCCGGTGACATTGAGGATCAAACCTGCTACTGATTAGACAATAACCAAAGTCCCCCCATTAAACGGCGATAAAACAAAGACTACCGCATGGGATCTTGGATAAGAAAATAGAAGAGTTTATAAAAAAAGATCTTCCTTTTAAAACTTACTCAGTGACGTTACTTTTTGGACACACCTCTCCCACCAACTCCAACTCTCCCTCTCTCCTCTCTTGAAAACTTTGCAACAGCTTCAAGAAAGAAAAAGTAACTAGTAGCCGATTGTTTGACCTAGTTGCAGTGTTGTTTTTCAAACAATTGTCAGTAAGAACGAAAGAAATTGTCAGTTGAATGATGAAGAATATTGTGAGAGGATTGAAAATGATGAATAGAATGAAGAAAATTTGATTATTTATGGGGACGGTTTATGGCATGTATTTTTGACATTGGAAGAAGAACATGTTGTAGTATCGTGGGAAGCAGTCGCGTGGTGATGTGTTCCACAGATGGGGAGTTATTAGAAAGAAATTATTCGTGGAAATTGCGTTTGATGTTCGACACAAAAGGGAAGTACTTTACTTTTCAGTTGTGGAGAGAGACGAATTATAAGGAACCAGAGATTAGAGCTCAGTCGAGCACTTTCCATGAAAATAATGATAGAGTAGAGAAAGACTAGCACTGTGAGAAAGGGGCTGTAAAGAACAGAAGTGATTATCCCCCACTAGATTGCAAAGTTGATTTTGCACTTTGCAAGAAAGAGTGCTTGGGCAGAAAGAGTGCTTGAGCAGCACTTCTCTTTTTTATCTAAGAATAATTATTTACTCAAACTTAGTGTGAAATATTTAAAGAAATAAGTAATAAGAATATTTAATTTCAGAAATATTGTCTTGGCTGATTTTTTCAGAACTCATTGGTCTGACTCGTATAACTGTGAGCCCCTTGTTATACTCAATTATGCCCCCCCTTAACTTGTGTCACACCACCCCTCGTGAGAAGACAGATAAATAATTACAACTATTATACACCGTTTTGTAATATTCTTGTGTAATAGTAGGCTTTTGTCGGTCGTGTCAGACATTGAATGACACTCGAAGATCTAGCGGGCTAGTTAGTGATGCCAATGCCCGAAGGGGCATACTGACTTAACCTAGACATTTCTTGCTGTGACTGAGAAGGCCTATGCGAACCTTGCAGTCTTTGCGACAGTTGTCACAGATGAAGTAGGAGGGTGGATGAGGAAGCTCACTTTCTTTTGCCCTTTCCTTCCTTCTTGCACGCTTTTCAGTGGCTTTTATCTTTCACTTTGCTTCCCTGGTGTCAAGCTGTCGTTTGAGGATTTTTTTTACATTCATCCCTGTCAGAGGCAAGGCTTTCCCAAGATGACGGATCGATGTCAAGGGCCTTCATGTCTCTCGTGCAGACATCCCTGTATCTTAGAAGAAGGCGACCACGGTCTCTCTCTTCTTCTTTTAACTCTCCATAAAGGAGATCTTGGGGAGTTCTGCCATCAGCCATCCTGTGATCGTGACCAAGCCATCTCAGTCGGCGTTGCTTCAGCAATGTGTACATGGGTTTCAGACTAGCTATTTCAAGCACATTTGTCTTTTTGTGTTCCCATCTGATACCAAGCATAAAATGCAGGCGTCTCAGATGGAATATCTGCAATTTTTCTTCTTGTTTAGCATAGGGTGTCTATGTCTCACTGCCATACAGCAGGATGCTTATAATGCAAGCACTATAGACTGACATTTTTGTGCTGACTTTAAGTAAGGAGTTGTGTGATATACACAAAAATGGACAAAATAAAGAACATTTTTAGCTGAATGCGATCTCTCCCATAATCGGAGGACTAAACTTGTGAAGTCGCATAATATGTCTTTATTTCAGATATGTACTACGTATGATGATGTCAGCACAAAAAAAGCAGGCTTTACATCTTGGTGTCCCCTTTAAAGGGGTCCAATGGAGATAACTCTAGAATCAGAGTCAGTACAACCTACCTCCGGCCGATGGAGTAGAGACAGAGTAATCTTGCTGAAATAAAAGTGTAGTATCTGTTCTCAAGAGGCCATCGTCATTTCGAATATTGCATGAGGCGCATTCCACAGTGAAATGCTGGCGGATCTGAACAGTTATTTTTTTGTACCCGTTCAAAGTGCACCATTGGGTTAGGGTGGACTACTTTCTACGTTAAGCCGACCTTGTATCGCATCAAATCTTGTTGGGTAGACAGGTGGATTCCCAATCTTGTCGGGAAGCCCCTAGACGACATTGTTCTCACACCCAAGAAATATGACTGGAGCTCCATCGGTTTACGCGTGAGCGTTCATTTCTGATGCGACAGCCTATGCGACCGAAGGGAGCATATATTTGCTAGTATATATAATATTTATAAATAAATATTACAGACATCGATGTTTCATGCTTACGCAATCTTCAGTGCAGGAAGTTAATTTCCGACGGTCACAAATCGCCACTGATTCGCAGTCAAGAGCGTTTCCCGTTGGCCACCACAAATTAGCTTAGAATTAAGGAGGAATTTAACTTTGTAAACCAATACATAATTATTGACTTATTTTGGTACAGAAAAATTAGTACAACATTCGTACCGTCGGTTTCAAGCACAGAAGGGCTTAGCCATCTGGCTCTCTTCAGCTTCTGTTGTCATCTGTTTCGAAAATGTAAAGTCACGTGTCACTCTAGTTTGGACGCGTTATTTGCTTAGAGTGATGTATGTTTAGTGTAAGCAAATAAGGTTTGAAAAAAGGGAAAGGGTGAAAAGTAACAGTTGAGATTTAAACTGGAGAAGATTTAAAGAGATATAAAAAAATAAAATAAAAAAATAAAATAAAAAAATTTAAAAAAATTTCTATATAAATCCCGTGAGCCAATATTTAAAGGAATTAGGGAGAGAAAATGGGGTTAAGGATTAAAAAGGTTAAAAGGAACAACATTAATTAAATTCAAGTTTAAATCCTGGACTTTAAATCAACTCTGCAGGGTTTTTGAATAATTTGTATTTTTTTGGTCATTTTTTTTTATTCAATCTTTAAAAAATAAACTTCATTGGGTTTTTTTCGCCCTAAATTGTACTATTGAAAAAAAATGAATAAATCGATTTGTTTGAAAGTACTTGCGCGTTTCTCTGTGGTAAATAATAATATATACATTATATACGTTCATGACGATTATTGTTGCCCTGGCTGTCTCTCCTCTCCCAGAGAAATGTTTTATTTAAAAAGAAAATAATCACTAATAATGTTTAAAAGTAAAACTTTATTTACTTAAAACAAATCAAAATTCCCTTCCAAAAAATAAATTTAAAAAATAGCGGGTCAAATTTTCCTTCCCTGAAAAATAGGGTGTTAATATAATGAAAATTAAAGTTGTTTTAAAATACTTCAGGGATTTTTCTATTTCTATTTTATACCTCAGGAAACGAAAACGAGAGAGAGAGAGAGATATTTTAATTTGTATTAAACTTTTATTTATTGTTTTTACTTGTTTTTTTGTCCCTCCCACCGCCAGAAAAGTTCCGTGACAATATTTATTTTTAAACATGAAATTAAAAGCTAAGAGAATGATTATTTACTAGCAAATATATGCTCCCTCCGGTCGCATATTTTTGCTAGGCTGCCGCGTCAGAAATGAACGCTCACCCATAAACCGATGGGGCCCCAGTCATATATTTATTGGGTTGTTAGACATTGATTTTCTGTTTTTGACCAAGAATATTTTTAGTTAAAAATAATTTTTTTTTAAATTTCGACCCCACCCCAATTTTTTTTTTACCTCCCCCCATACATAGAAATATTTTTAGTTTAATTTACCCCCCAGAAAATTTTTATACCCTCCCCTATACATAAGAATATTTTTAGTTAAAAAAACAAAAAAAATTTAACCTCCCCCATAAAAAAAATTGTTTACCCTCCCCCATACATAGTTAAAAAAAGGAAAAAAATTAGGAGGCGCCTCGGTCATATCAAAGAACTCATGTCTAAATATGCTATTGAAGGTGCCTACGTCATATCAAAGAACTAGTTTTGTTATTCTTCCAAAATGCTTACCCATTTTAGTATTGGCCGAGATATTTGTAGCTTCAATTTACAACAAAACACCTTGTCTTTATTTAAAACGTAATGAAAATAAAGTATGATAATGTGAAAAAATCCTCTCACAACGACGTCACTTCCGGAAAGGATGAGTCAGCAATTTATTTTTTCCAAAATGGTCACCCATTTACTAATGACTGGGAAATGCCTTGCTAAACTTCAATTTACAATAAGACACCTTGTTTTAACAACGTAATGAAAATAAAGAATGATAATGTGGAGAAAATCCTCTCACAATGACGTCACTTCCGGAAGGGCCGGAAGGATGAGTCAGCAATTTATTTTTCCAAAATGGTCACCCATTTACTAATGGCTGGGATATGTCTTGCTTAACTTTAATTTATAAAACACCTTGTCTTAACAACGTAATGAAAATAAAGAATTATACTGTGAAAAAAAATCCTCTCAAAATGACGTCACTTCCGAAAGGATGACTTTGCAATTTTAACAGTACTTGCCATTCAAAAAAGTATGGTTTAAAAAACACGCTGGTTTCTTAATGAAATGTGTTTAATTAATTGTATGAATAATTGTTATTAAGTCATAAAAGTGTATATTTGTAAATATGAATTTAATTGAAGTTTAAAGGAATTAATTATGTAAATGGCCAATTTTGTAACAGTATGTAAGGAAGTTTAAAAAGTCTTCGGGTCTTGATTTACGCCGGTCTATTGGTTGGTCTGTCCTGTGCAGTTCTAGGAGGTCCACCCTCCCAGGCTTTACCTCCCCTCTTTGGGGGGAGTAAGTTTATTGCTTACTGCCTGAGGCGCCCCTATCGGGGAATGCCGAAGGGGCTGCCCAGGCAATTTTTAATGGCCAGAATGCTCACTTTCTCGGGCGCTGGCTTTTCAAACCCCACTTTTCAGACCCGACCTTGGGTCACATCTTACTTGTGGGAGTAAGATAAAACTGGCCTTGTGTCTAACCTCCTGGAGAGGAGGTAAATAAATACCCCACTCAATAAACCGGTATTGTCCGGGCCTTCGGGTCTGGATTTACGCCGGTCTATCGGTTGTCCGTCCTGTGCTTTGCCTTCTCACCCTTTGAGAAGGGGTTAGTTTACTGCTAATCGCCTGAGACTCCCTACCGGGGAATGCTGACGGGCAATTTTTAAATAGCCAGAGTGCTCAAATTCTCGAGCGCTGGGTTTTTCCCACTTTCCCGACTTTGTGTCACATCTTACCTTGTGGGAGGAAGATAAATAGAATTAGTTTAAGTAAGATTCTTAACACGTTTTCTGTTCTAATCGCAGTCTCGTCTTGAAATTTCTTTCTACTTTATTTATATGTTTACGGCGGTATTTGTAGTAGTATATATAGAAGCTGGTAGACTAAGCAAATAGTAATATTACTCTGATGGACAGACAGACAGACGGACAGACAGATACATAATCTCCTTTATACCAATATTTATATGTTGTGAACAGTTAAAAACTCAGCTAACATCATTTTTCTTCTTTTTTTTTCTTAAATAATGAACAATAATAGAACAATATTTTAAATAAACCTAATATTTGAAGTTAACCTAAAAAATATTTAAAAAACTTTTCAGACATCAGACATTTTCCCGACCATCGTGTGTGGCTAATAAATACAAATAAATATTGCAATTAAACGTAAAATTAACTTCTTCAGTTTGTTTTATTTTTTTATTTTTTTCGAAAGTATCCGCTAAACTGGATAAATAAATTCACCGAACAGCAAAAGCGTCAAAAAACAAAAAACACTCAAGATGAGAACAGTAAATCATGACAGACCAACAAAGTTATTAAGCCTCCATTTCTTTGCGCATAAAGATATATTTGTGTGATTATTGAAGTTGGACAATTTGTTTATTGAATAAATAAAAAGTATCATGTGAAAATAGCAACTTTGTACAGTTAAATGTTTACTTATTAGAGATTTTTAAACATTTTCACACAAAGAAAATTTTCTTGGTATTATTGTTGATGGCGGACCCTCATCTAAAATCACGCCCACCCTCCAAAAAATTTAGATTGAACGTTTGGGTTAGGAGCACTTTGAAAAAACTTGGTATACAGACGTATGTGGATGAGACTATATATATATATATATATATATATATATATATATATATATATATATATATATATATATATATATGAATTCGTTCATCGAATCAACTTTAGGATAATAACAAGAAAAAAATGTGCTTCCTTAGTTCTGATAAGATCGTTTGAATCAGGAAAAAAGGCAAATAAAAGAAATGACAGATATTAATATTTACATTTTCAAATTAAATATTGACAGTAAATGAAATTTAATCAAAATAATTTAAATAAAAAATTATGTTTGCTTAGCCGAAATGTAGATTTTCATTTTCAAATTTCGTTCCATTAGTAATAAATTTCAGAGAATAAAAAAAATCGGACAAAAAAGCCGACGAAAATAAGATGACCCAGGGGAAGTGTCAACCATTGAGATGAGTTTAAATGAAATTCATTTGACTTCGTTTTGACACCGGAAACTGACGCACGGTAATATTTCGTATTAAAGTTTATTTCTTTGAAAAGATTAAAGAAAGTTTAATAGATTCAAGTGATGTTTCACAGCTCATCAGTGCGGCTAGACCAGTTAGTGCCTCAAGCTGACAGTCGGCGATGCTAACCCCTACGCCATCATGCGACACTGACTGAATGTAAGAGATATCTCAATGTAACGAAATGTTAATATATATATATATATATATATATATATATATATATATATATATATATATATATATATATATTCAGTCAGTGTCGCATGATGGCGTAGGGGTTAACAACACCAGAAGACGTAGACACAACACTCTCACCAACACTTGCTTCCTTAAACTCCCCTTCTTTAGCGACCGTATCACTTCTGCTATCCGCAATGCCAGACGTAGTGAGAACCTTAACATACAACTTTCTCACACAGGCACTTCTCTCCGACAACATTTATCCAAAAAAAGCCACTACACCCCAGACTCCTGCTCTCTAGCTAGTTGCCCCATCCCCAACTCTGGCCTCTGCCTCCGCACCTATACAGTATACAACCTACAATGCGCTAAGTGTCAAAAGTTCTACATCGGTAGTACCGTTAGGCCTCTACACCAACACATTAAAGAGCATCTAAACACCCACATTTCTTCCTTCCATAAACACTTAATATCATGTGGCAACACACATCGCTCCATTAGTGTCCGCATCCTCAACTCCGTCCGCAATATAGGTCAGCTTCAAATTTCGGAAGCTATTCTAATCTCTAAATTTCGTCCAACCCTGAATAACAGATTCGAGTTGTCTTCCCCTTTCATCCTCTGATTCTTACATCCTCACACTCCCACCCCCAACCTACTTGCCTTTGTCTCCTCTTTATTTGCCAGCGCCACCCACCCCACATTTTTACCTGCCTTTGTCTCCTCGGTATTTGCCAGCGCCACCCACCCCACATTTTTACATGTTACATAATTGTGGAATGGAATGATATGCACTTTATTTACATGTATTTAGACCTAGTGTTTGTGTATGCATATATACATGTATGTGAATATGGGTGTATTCTCATGTGTGTGTATGCGTATGCTCAATAAAATAAAATAATAATAAAGAAATTAAAATGAAAAAAAGATATAAATTAAAATTGAAACGAATAAAAAAAATAATAAAAAAATTAAAAAAATAAATTATAGTAATAAAAGAATAAATTAAATATATGAATAGATCATAATAACAAAGGAAAATTAAAGAAAAAATATTAAATGTAAAATAAATAAATCTATAAATCAATAAATAGAATAAATTTATATAAATTTAGTTCTAGGAGTATTATACCCTTGGAATACTCTTAAATTAACTTTAAGAAGAAAAAATAAGTGAGTGAATGAATGAATAAATAAATATGTATTTAGATATTTACACTTTATGTATGTATATGTGTGTATGTATATTTTTTATTTATTTATTTATTTTTTTTTTTATTTTTTTATCTCTAGTTCCCCCCCCCCCTTCCCCAACGTCTATTCTTATTCCTCCCCCCCCCCCATTTCTCCTGTTCCAACGGTTCCTTCCTACCTCCTAGGCCATTGATCCATTCCACAATTCAAATTCCTTCTCAAATTTCAAATCTCATTTCTAAATATATTTTTTCCATAAGTTATCCCCCTTTGATGACGCATATTACAATAATAACAGCCCACACGTAAATTTAAATTTGAATTGAATAAAGAAAAAAAAAGAGAAATAAAAAAAAAATTAATTAATTAATCATATAAAATAAAATATAATAAAATTATAATAATTAATATATTAATAATCAAATGTTTAACTTTAGTTGTATGATTTCTTAATGGAGTTTTGACATTTTCTGCGTTCCTACTTCCTGCTGCCGTATTTCGATGTTTTGACACCGGTTTTTCCCGTTTTTTCGACCCACTCGGTCTTTTATTGTTGTCTTCTGAAAATGAAAGTTTTTCTTTCGAAAATTTAAGATTAACCTTTGCCGAACTGTTACTTACCAGACAGTATTTACTATTTTGGTATTTAATCAGTTTTTCGTGAAATTATTAATAAATCGTTTTGAGTTTCACTTTCTCTCTTCGTTTATAACTTTTCACTTTTCCACCTTATGGCAACTACACCGCATTGCTACAGCCTCGGCTCCTTATATATATATATATATATATATATATATATATATATATATATATATATATATATATATATATATATATATATATATATGAAGAGAGAGAGGGGGCGCCTCAAGCGATTCGCGATAAACTAACCCCTTCTCAAGATCAGCGAAAGATTAATCCTACTTAAAGGCAGCTCACGCAAAGAGTTCAACTACTGAAAGGAAAATTGCACTGAAGCAAGGATGACACCTGTGTAAATACTACTCGCTGCCTATATTTTGGGGACGACAAATAATGAATTATAAATATTTGTGTTCATATATATATATATATATATATATATATATATATATATATACATATATATATATAAATATATATATATATATATATATATATATATATATATATATATATATTAATTGAATGACATAATAAAATGAGAAATTAATCAGATTTTATTAAAGTTCAAAAACAAAGAGTGATAGTGCGTGTTCAATGAAAATCTTCTCCTTAGAGGACCATTACTGCAATGACATTACTGCAGGTAATAAAATTAAGCTTTGAAAATATATATTTTCCAAAAGAGTAGGGGTTAATTAAAAAAGTAAGCATGCCTGTTTTTTTATTTATTTTATATTGGGGGGGGGGAGAGAGAAATTTATTAAGAAGTGAAAGAAAACTTTACATTAAAAAAAAAGCTTACAATTTAAACGGAAAATCCAATTCTATTGGTTTGTATTTCAAGTAAAAGACGTTTTTTATTTCAGATAAAAGAGCAAAAATATATAAATATAAATTTATATATTTTTCCTCTTTTAATTCGTATATAAATCACGTACTTCAAAAACAATAAGAAAAAAAAATCTATCAAATCTATCGTCGCTAGAAAAGGGGAGGGTGAGAGAGGTAGTGATGACGACGCCAAATTTTTCTTTTTTTAGTTTTAAAGGAGTCCCCCTCTCTTGAAAGAGAGAGAGAGAGAGAGAGAGAGAGAGAGAGAAAGAGAAAGATAAAGAGAAAGAGAGAGATAACCCAATCACCTCCCCTTTTCTGTGAACTCTGTGTATCTATCTAGCTAGCTAATATTCATCTAAATTATCTCCCTTGATATTTTAAGAATGTTTTTTTTCGTAATTTATTCATTCTAAAAATTAAATTACTTACATTAATAACTGTTAATTTATACAAAACTATTGTAGATACATAGGGACAACATAATGTATAACAGCAAACATTAATTAATTATAGACGGTTATAAAAAGAAGACAGATATTTGAATGTCTATATCTGTAGCTGACTGAAATAGAGTCCCCTGTGAGCAATTGGTCCTGACCCTCATACCTCTCGGGCGCTGGCTTTTCAACCCCCACTTTCCGACCCGACCTTGGGTCACATCTTACTTGTGGGAGTAGGATAAAACTGGCCTTGTGCCTAATTCCCGGAGAGGAGTAAATAATACCACCTGGTCAGTTGAAGAATTCAGCAGAGAGAAATCGACCAGCAACGAAGAAACATCTCTCTTCTGCCTTTCCCCTGCATCGTTCCAGCAGCAGCCATCTCCACTGGGAATATATTTGCTGACGACCCGACAGCTTCTTTTCTTCACTGGGACACAGTTCCAACCCTCTGTTAAATAAACCCTTTTTTGTTGCCTGTTACTCGGTTGTTGTTCGTTCAATTCATTTCGTGCGATAAATGTAAGGAAGGGACCAACTTTTTCTTTAGTACGATATATACCGTATTTGAAGGAATACTGATGTATTGTTGATTTAGATAACATCACCCCGTTTATATGGTAATGGGGTGATAAATAAGAAAAACTTTTGTTGATTTAGATCATTTTTACGTACATATAAAAGGAGCATGGCTAACCTAGGAAAGGATCGAAAACATGGTTACCCGGGTTAGGGTTATTTTCTTTAGAGGCATTAAACAAACGCAGGTTACTGAATAAACTTGTATTCAACACAGACTCGTGTATTATCATTCTTTGCTTAAGTATGGTTGATATGCCGTAAAACAAAACAAACCAAAACAATCCTCCTACGAAAATGAAAAGCCTTTAGTTTTTATTTCTTCATTGTAATCTTTTCAACAATCATTTTTTTAATTCTTTTATACTGTAGCAGTTATCTCCTCCTTTCAAAACATAACTACACCGGTTTGCCGGTAGGTGTCGCTTTTTCACCGACAGGTGGCACTGTAAAGCGACACCAGAGTTATCTGCCCTTCTGACTATAAAAACCGTTGCAAAACGGAAATTCTCTCTCTTCCTCACCGACCTGCCTCGGCAGACAGACGCTGACACTAGCGTTCCGTTTCACTCTTCTCTGGTCGACAGAACGACGCTAATACACTAGCGTTTCGTCTCACGTTTTTCCTCTTCAATCGGCCTAACAACTACCAACACACGTGGGCAAACAACGGTAAGAGTTCTCAACTCGTTTTCTTTGTGTACGGCTTTCCAAGACTTTCCTCACGCCGGATTCATTTCTTCTTATACCTTTTTCAAGAACTGTTTTTCCATCGACACACATGCATACATCACACACTTCACCATTCCACGTACACACACGTTCAATAAACGTTATTTGAACTACTTCATTTTGTTTATTAATTGATTGCTCTGTCTTTTGCATGCAACATTGCTTGATTTACTGAACACGTCTATAATCGGGGGAACACGACCCCCTCGATCCGAACATTGGTGACCCGACGTGCAAGCTTTGTTGTGTGTGGCGGAGTAATTAATTTCGTACAAAAACAAAAAAAATATATATATCATTTCTCGTTTTTTCTTTCGTGGTGAAACGAATTACGCACCCATCTTTTTCCTTTTTTTTTCTACCCACGTGGTAGAAAGATACAAACAAAAGAAAAGAAGCCGCCATTATTTTTTTCCTGTCAACGTGGAAATAAACAAACAAAGAAAAACAAACATTTCTCGGCTTCTCCGAGTATAAAACAAGTTACAATTTCATTTTTTCGTCTTCCCTTTCTCCACCCACGTGTCGGAAAATTATATACAAAGAAAAAGACAAACTTTTGCCAATCCTTTTTTTTTCTTTTTCGACGAACAAAAGGACCATACAAGACGCCACTTCCTTTGTTTTGAACACGTGGAGATAAAAAGAAAACAAAAGAAAACAAACGCTCACGCTGCCCATCTTTTTCGTGACCACGTGTTGATAACAAAAATTCAAAAATGCCGTCATGTTTTTCCGGACCACGTGTTGATAAAAAACTTCAAAAATGCCGCCATCTTTTTCCGGACCACGTGTTGATAAAATAAATTCAAAAATGCCGCCATCTTTTTCCGGACAACGTGTTGATAAAAAATTTTTTAAAATAACGCCATTTTTTATCTCTCGGACCACGTGGAAATGAAAATTAAAAAAAAAAAAAAAAGAAAATACGAATTTTTTTTTCTTTCTTTTCAACAACAAAGGAAAGAGAAGCCACCATTCTTTCTCTACGTGGAAACGAACATTCAAACAAACTAAAACGAAAACAAAAAACGTCATTCCGTGTGTGAAACAAATTACGGCTCTATTTTTTTTTTTCTTTTTCCTTTCTACCCACATGTTGGAAATATATATATGAAGGAAAAGAAAACTACAAAACGACAACATACGATGACAAACACGAATAACATCATCCTTCAAGGCCTACCAACAATCTTCAACACAACTTGAACAACCAACTCTTCCCGGACATTCATCAAACATTTCCGGACATCACTGACGACACTATGGAAGAAATCACACCAGTTCAAAATGAGTACAACTGCACAAGCACGACTAAAATACTCAACAACTGGACGTTCGTTGATCAACTGGGGACACATCAACTCGAACGACGCGCACCAACACCAGTACAGACCCACTTGTACCTGGACCTGCTAACTCACTTGCAGACATTTGTGCATCTGATTTTGACCATAGTGTACCACCAATCTCAACAACTAGACGTTTGTTCATCAGTTCCACAACACAGACTAATTAACATGAACAACATCAACACCTGCACAGACTCACTTGTGCTCATTCATCAACACCTGCACAGACTCACTTGTGCTCATTCATCAACACCTGCACAGACTCACTTGTGCTCATTCATCAACACCTGCACAGACTTACTTGTGCTCATTCATCAACACCTGCACAGACTCACTTGTGCTCATTCATCAACACCGCACAGCCTCATTTGTGCTCATTCATCAACACCGCACAGACTCACTTGTGCTCATTCATCAACACCTGCACAGACTCACTTGTGCTCATTCATCAACACCGCACAGACTCACTTGTGCTCATTCATCAACACCGCACAGACTCACTTGTGCTCATTCATCAACACCTGCACAGACTCACTTGTGCTCATTCATCAACAATTGCACAGACTCACTTGTGCTCATTCATCAACAATTGCACAGACTCACTTGTGCTCATTCATCAACAACTGCACAGACTCACTTGTGCTCATTCATCAACAACTGCACAGACTCACTTGTGCTCATTCATCAACAACTGCACAGATTCACTTGTGCTCATTCATCAACAACTGCACAGACTCACTTGTGCTCATTCATCAACAACTGCACAGACTCACTTGTGCTCACTCATCAACACTGCACATATTCACTTGTGCTCACTCATCAATACCGCACAGATTCACTTGTGCTCACTCATAAACAACCGCACAGACCCAAGCACCAAACATTCCCGGACAACACTGACAATTCAACGTTTGTTCATCAGCTCCGCATCACGCAGACTAATCAACATGAACAACGCCACCAACAAGTGCAAATTCACTTGCACTCAAACTTGATGCAGACTCAAACAACACGCAGATCCACATGCGTTATAAACACTCAATTCCGCAGACACACTTGCGATCAATCATTCAATACAGATGCAGAAACAGAAATAAGTAGCGTGCACACTACTTTTTCTAATCTTCAACAGCAAAACAGACATACCCACAAAGAATGCTTCTCATCTACAACTGTACATATTGAATAATATTTTCAATATTTTTCAATCTGGGGGGGAGTCCTTGTAGCAGTTATCTCCTCCTTTCAAAACATAACTACACCGGTTTGCCGGTAGGTGTCGCTTTTTCACCGACAGGTGGCACTGTAAAGCGACACCAGAGTTATCTGCCCTTCTGACTATAAAAACCGTTGCAAAACGGAAATTCTCTCTCTTCCTCACCGACCTGCCTCGGCAGACAGACGCTGACACTAGCGTTCCGTTTCACTCTTCTCTGGTCGACAGAACGACGCTAATACACTAGCGTTTCGTCTCACGTTTTTCCTCTTCAATCGGCCTAACAACTACCAACACACGTGGGCAAACAACGGTAAGAGTTCTCAACTCGTTTTCTTTGTGTACGGCTTTCCAAGACTTTCCTCACGCCGGATTCATTTCTTCTTATACCTTTTTCAAGAACTGTTTTTCCATCGACACACATGCATACATCACACACTTCACCATTCCACGTACACACACGTTCAATAAACGTTATTTGAACTACTTCATTTTGTTTATTAATTGATTGCTCTGTCTTTTGCATGCAACATTGCTTGATTTACTGAACACGTTTATAATCGGGGGAACACGACCCTCGATCCGAACAATACGTTACCCCCCCCCCCCTGTCGACATGCTATCAAACGTCGTTTTTATTGCAATGACTTGAGCGGAAATATTAACGTTCTATTTCTTTGGAAAGATAAAAAGAAAGTTGAAATACATTTTATTTAGGGGTACGAATGATTTTGACGGTGATTCATGGCACAATGGGAAGATATATGCATTTTTTAACTCATACGCTATTTTAATTTTTTTTTTTTTTCATTTTATTGTCTCTCCTGAAATATAAACTTTCCTTTTTGTCTTCTCTCCTAAAATATATAAAATCATCTCATGCTTTTTTTCTTTCTTTTCTCTTAAAAAACATAAATTGTCACCTTTTTTATAGTCATTTTACTTGACTAATTTCATTAAACGTCACTAATTTTTCGACAATTTTTTCTTTGATAAAAACATCAGTATTATTAATTTCAGTTATTTTTTTTATGGTTGATGGCCTTTCACCTCTGCCCCCAGACAACTATAAAACGAATTCCTCGGTCGTTTTAAAAAGCCTTTTTATTTTGCCGTCTGCTATTTTAAGTTTATTTGGGAATGGATAATTTGGGGGAATCTTTTCAATTGGGGTTTTCTCAGATAGTCGATCCGGGTTTGGGAAGTGTTGGGAAGGTGACAACCCCCTATGAGCCACAGGCATATGTGCTGTGGGTAGGTGTGGAGACACCTTAATTGCCTCTATCACGGATCTTCCTTTTTGGACTGGTGTCTTACAACGAGGTGAATTCTTTTTTCTCTGTTTTTTTTTCTCAACAGATCTAACAGTGGCGGTAACTCCACTTTTTCCAGTGAGTGTTTGTCGATTTTACCACTGGTATTAATATCAAGTAGTATATTTACCCCTTTAACCTTCAATCGTTTTGAGAGGTTATTTGGGCTCGGTTTCTTTTCAACCAGTCTGCACCCAATATCAACTCTCGATCTAAGTCCGCAGTGATATATAACCTTGACGAAGCCTTTTAGCTCCCTCACTTTAACGGGTAAGCCATATTATCGAGAATTATCTTTTGTTCTCGTTTTTTCCGATTTTAATTCCTCAAAAACTGATGTTTTGAGAAGCGAGACCTCTGATCCAGTTTCGATCAGTGCCTCTATCGATTGACCCTTTATTTTTTACCATAAAACCCATTCCGGAGCCTTGTTGGGGGAGTTTGTGTCCCTTGGCTCCTTTTCTTGCTTTGCCTGTTTCGGACCGCTTTTACCACCTGCCTGACACCCATGCCTTCTAGGGTTCATATTTCCCTGGGGTCCTTTTTTCTTTGAGGACTTGACATGATTACACGTTCGGGTCTGTTCTAGCCTCTTATGGCTAAAATGCCCTCGCCGCAGTGTCCTAGATTTTGCCAAAGTGTACGCGCCAGACTTACTCTTTACAGCTTTTGTTGCTTTGCTACAACTGTAGCAACTATGGGGTTTCTCTGACCCCTCCCCACTCTGTAGAATTAAGTCTTGGGTTTAGGGTACCCAAGACTTTTAATTCTATTAGAGGTCCCTCTAAGTCCCTGCTGCCAGTAAACGCCTTTTTGTTCCTTTTCATGGCCACTTCGTATTCGCTTGTAAAGCTTTTCACTTTGTCTCGCAGCAGACAAAGCCTCCGATAATGTTGTCGGATTTGATCTGGCCACATCCTCCTTAATGAAAGGTGTTAATTAAAGCATCTATGAAAAAAATTCAGCTAAGTGCACTTGCACAGCCGAACTTTCCTGCATATATGCGTCCCTGTATGCTAGCTTAGCAAGTCGGTTCATCCTTTTAGCTAAGTCTGCGAGTGCCTCACCTCGATTTTGCCTTATTAGGGCCCGAGCAGCATCGACGCTATTTAAGAGAGTTGGGTTAGTGTTAGCCATTTTGTCTATTTCTTTTTTTCTATACACGAATACTTTTTATAAATTATTTACTAACAAATTCACAGAGTAAATGAGAGCAGAAGAAAATGGTCACATACCTTAGCTTGTGGGTTTACGGTGTGTTGTCTTTCTTCTTTTGATGCTGTGATAATCGTTCTGGTTAGAATTGGTTGTGTCCGTGGGTTTTTTTTTCTCGTTTTCAAATGTTGTTGTGATCGTCGATTTGTTTGTTGTGCCGTGGTATTTTTGGTTGTGTCCGTGGTAACCCTGGGTCGTTATCCTAGGTCACGTTGCATCAATGTGATCCAATGGCTTGCTTTGGCCGAAGGTCGTTATCCTTGGTCGCGGAACCAATGTGATCCGATCAATGTGATCCAACTGTTTGGCAGGGTGGATGTGACGACGGGACGATGTGTGACAACATGTGCACGCATGTGCAATGTCTCGTCTTGTTATCGCCAGTGAGCAATTATCGTTTTTACGATAGTCACTGTCGTCTGCTTCTGGGACTGGCTGACTGGGGACTATCGTGCTGGAAAATCAAACATTATGTAAAAATGGAACAAACCATTTTACTTTTAAATATAAAATTTTTTTTTTTTTTGCCGAAGAACATATTTAAAACTCGAGTTCGGCAGGCGTGTCAAGCACGCGTTTTCCTCATTCAGACTTCAAAAGCTGACTCTGAGAGAGAGAGAGGGAGAGTGATAGCGAGAAGGAGAAAGAGACAGAGGGAGAGAGAAAAGAGAGAGGGAATACAGCCGTCATCGCTGTACGCCTTGTTTTGTTTTTGTTTTTATCACATAGACCTGTCATTGAATTGGTTTGACACCGACCTTCAGCAAATGTGCACTCAGTGATGATCTCAAAAACGCAGAGAATTACTGTTTTTTAAATAAGTCTGGATTACGAATATAACGTCACGCATTGTGCCACAATACGAACCCAGTGTGCTGGAGAAATGATTGTGAAGCGAAGATTGGGAATATTTGGAGAGTTAATATATACGAATTGTGCCTTCAGAGAGAAACAAAGCAGACGCGCTAACCCGAATAAACAAACGGTGGTTAGTTGAGAAAGAAGAGGTCTGTCCCGGTATGCTATCTAGGAACCAGAAAACTAGAAGAGTTGCATGACATGCACAACATGGGAGTGGATAGAACATTCCACTTATAAAACGGGAAGAAGTTCAGAAGGTGGTCAGGAACTGCGTTCGATGTCAATCAATCAATACACGATCCTGATGAAATTGGGACTGCAAACAATTGGACAAGATTAGCTATTAACACACTATCGTAGGGTGCATACTTGTCAATGATTTACTGTGGTCCTGTGAGACTAGCAATGTGAAAGGAGTTACATGCAGAGGTGGCTGCGTCTGTTACAAAGGAATTGGAGAAGGTGATGGAGGTGATAATGGACAATGGTTTTCGCTCACACCGGCGTAGGGTAGAGGTAGACACAAAGTGGGGCACTCTGGATTGGGGCAAAAATTAAAATCGTCTCTATCTAGAAGGATAGAAAAGATAAAGTGCAGTAAGTAGTATCATAAAAGGTCAAGGAAAGAAATGCTCACTCATGAGTGGACTATAAATTTGGGATGCTAATCTAGCCGCAGTGAAGATCTTTGATACAGCGAAAGTCTAAATAAAAATCATACTACTAGGTTTGTTTCGAACAAAAAAAATAACAACTGTGCTTATATTAACTTTTTTTTTTGCTGTTTTTTTTTTAAGTTGTTTGGAATGCTGAGTTTACGTGTCTGATAGCGAAAAAAATTAAAATTCTCACGTCACACGCGAAAATGTAAAAAATCTTACAAAAAAAATGTCAGCGCAAGGGAAACAACTCTGTTCGTTCAGTTTATAAAAACTAGTTGTTCGAACCGAAATACAATAAAGATTATGTTTTTTTTTATTAGTAAATTTGGAACAATTTCGAGTTAAAATCTTATTAGTTGTACGCATGTAAGCTTAAGAACACGCTTGAAGAAATATGGTCTCCAGCTTTGAACGAAGATAATTTTGTTTTTTGTCTACCGAAAAATTAAATTGACGTTCTTTTTTTGTCGTCATTTTTTCCCCGAAAATAAGTTTACTTGGTCTACACGACTATTGGTTACGCAGTCGAGCTAAAATCCGATCGCTTGGTCTTCTTTTTAGTAGCGTACTACTGCGTGGGTTTTTTTCTGTGGAACTTTTCTGAGCAGGAGGAGCAATGACTTACCAGAGTGTGGATGCTGGCGACGGAGGATGTTCTTCCTACATTTAAGACGAAGGACGGTTGTTGCAAAGAATTTATATCAGTAGGGGATGGCGTCACCACACTACAGTAGTTATTAGACCTAAGGAGAGGGTCGCGAAGGAAGTTTTTATTTTTTTCGCAACCTCGCTCTTCACCTACTTATGATTTATTTTCGACATTTTGCGAAAAACTTAAAAACGCGACACTACTTCCCGAAGGAAGAACGTCTACCTTTAGCAACGGTTTGATATATTGAGTCTTGTTGTTCACCTTCCCTGTTGAGATATGGAGGCTTCTAAACACGCCTACTGTGGCAGATTCCAGGGAGCAGCACCTTACAAGGATCTCCATTCTGAAAGCTGTGATTGTCCCATGGATCGGAAATTCAGTATTTCACCGGGAAATTTTGGAGTACATCAATGAAATAGAGATATTCATCTGCAAACTCCAGATTTCCTGCATATCTGATGAGAGAGCAAATAGAATCGGATTGGTAAAACTCTCAAATGTCTATACGAAAGGAATTAGAAGATCTCTGTGTAAGGTGATGATGATGTGTGAGGGATGGAAAGGGTTATCCTTTTATCTTCTCGTAAAGAAACAGAACAACGAAAAGTATTTCTGTAACTATAACAAAAAGGGGTTTTATTAACTCAAGGTTATACAGTTTGGTATAGGTAGAAGAGAGTGGGACAGTGTCCGTCTGAGGAAGAGGAAGAATATAAGAGTTCTTAGGGCTGCCTGTGGGGTTTCTTCATGTGAAGATGGTAGTAGTCTTCGAGTGAGGCGATGGCGGCAGGAGAGCGAGCGTTTCCTCGTTCCTCACTGGTGCTCTCTGCGATGTGTCCAAGCTGGTGCCAGGAGTCGTCTGATCTTCTCTTCGAACCCTAAGGGAACATAAGTAACGCGATATTACTGCGCCCTGTGATTTGATTGAACAAGCCAGCTCACAGGGACAGTGATTATGCATTCAAAAGTAGTCCCTATTGGGGACTGCTACATTTGTTCCTCTCTACATCTGCCAAAGGCCAGTGGATATTTGGACCAACAGTCCCTTCCATATACTTCGGAATCTACCCTGAATAGAACTCATTCAGTGAGACTCTCCCAGGTGCAGATCACTGTACCCACATTTCCGAATGAGTTTCCACAACTTTTTTTTGTCCTGAATTGTGTCACGGGCATGGCAAACGATGCAGAGAAATTGAATTTCTTAAAATGCTCCTTGTCTGAGAGACCTCTGCTCTTGAGTTGTGTCAATGCAAATTATAAGCAGGCGCTCTCAGTCATTGACAAGATTTTCCAAGATATCATCGATTTCCCTTGGTAAATTCACAGATTAACACTGTTTATACAAGCTCAAGCAGCACTAGTTTATTCATATATCAACAGTAAATCAGAGTTGATTTCTATTGATAAATTCACAGATTAACACTGTTTTATACAAGAAGAAGTAGCATAAGTATATTCATATATTTACAGTAAATATGAGTGAGTTGTCCTTCATAAATTCACAGAACCCCACTTTCTGCCGATAGTGGTCAACCGCAAAGATGTGATATCCAGGTCGCGGTGCTGGATTGTGTACTACACTTTAGCAAAGGTTGTGTTTTCTTTAAGTTATATTTCGTTAGTTCTCTGTGTGTACACTAGTAGTTGTTTAAGTCGCAAATCAGCGGGCAAAGACGATGACGAGAATTTTGTCCGTTTTTTTTTTCGATGCACGCCACCTCAGCGCACGCCAGGCGTCCGTCCAACTCTGTCTCAATAAAACTCTAACTGTCACTGTTCGTGTGTGAAAAAAACACATTCTTTTCCGCCATCTTACTTCCTGCATATCTTCTCTCAATGAGGGTGAGGACCGGCGCCTCACTCTTTCTTTTCTCAAAATAATTGGGATTTTCTCTTTAGTCTGTGGCGTTATCGCCAAAAACAAACGCTTTCTCATTCTGGCACACAGCCGGATGCGCTGGCTTGTAATTAACGATGGCAGGCCCAAATAAATCTATGTCAAGTAGGCTCTCCCACGTCGTAACGTCTTTAAACAACTGTCACAGAATAATATAGCTTTATTGAAATTTCAGAATTAAATTTGCGATATGGAATTCTCTAATCTCCACCTCCCATCTGGCAAATGTTTCCAGGGCTAGAATTGACAATGGAAGCTCAACCTGTCCTCTCCCTCACATTCAGACGCAGAAGCACTACTACTTGTAACGGAATCTGGTTCTCTCCATTCAGTACTCTCTGACGGTGCTAAACTGAGACGTATCTGAATTTCAACATGCAACGTCCTTGTAGATTTTTCACCCAAACTGTGTCCTCTCTTTATAAAGTGCAGAGATCCCATGGTGATTCGGATGGGGCACAACATTGAACCCTTTCACTCTGATCTGATATCAGTACAACAAATTGGTAGGTGCTGATGTGAACACATCATCCTTGGGGGTAACGTTGTACCAATACACAGCCTCCATAACAGGGCAGCTCTTTCGTGCAGCAATCCGGTTCACTGTCAGTGTGATCGGAAGTTTACACCCCACTCGTGCATGAACTGTCTGAACTGTTGACTGCAGAAGACAGTGTCATTATCAGCCAGAATATCGGCTGAGGAGCCAGGTTAAAAAAAAAACACTCATTTTAATTGCAGTGTCTACACGTAGTGGGCGCCAATCGATCAGTGTCAAAATGTAGTGTGTGATGTCCATGCCTAGCACGTTCCATACCTCCTGCACACCGAGCACTCCCTTTAGATACAGGCGTGTTGATTCTACGAAAAAAATATGTTCACCTGATTCCAGGATGTTCACTATGTCGATGAATTTCGTTCAGCTGTGTTGGGTTCAGGTTTCCTGCGGCAAAAGCACACACTGGTTAAACCTTTTCTCTTCACATCATTGAGTCACCGCTGTGGAACTCTCATCAGGGAGTCTGCTCGGTTCTGGGCAAATATCTTACTAGTACTACATCAACCGAAATGTCGTACTCTTTCACAAGTGAGATTATCGTGCCCAGTCTCCGCCTTATAAGCATCTTACTTGGGGCTTTTGTTCTCAACCGAGACTTTTCCGTGAGCGCAGTAGTCATCTAGTGGTACACACACAGATTTTTTTTAGCGCGAGGTTTAGTCCTTTTAGTACGGCTATGCCACGTTTATAATGTTGGGTATCCTTTGTTGGTCACAACCAGCATGCACTCTCGATGATGGCTCCATTAGCGTCGAGAACTACGCCCACAGCAAGCGAGCTTGCGTCCACCCACACATCCAGTTCCTTTGTGGCCACGCACCATTTTCCTCGGACGGGATCTGATTACTGTACACGGGCAAGTGTATCTATCATACACTCCAGTGGAGCATCGTTAACTTTGTCATCCTAGTCCTGTGTGACAGTTGTAGCGTGACGTTTAATAAAGCCTTTTGCCACTCGAAGCCATCCACACACTGGAAAGTGCCCTACCAGTTTGCCACACATGGAGAAGATACATCTTCGTGTCATACTTCTTGGCACATCCACAGTACTGCTTCCTCGCCACCATCGCCGTCAGCCATGCTCTGCCCAAACTTCTAATCCCAGCACTCGTGCACAATTCTTCAATTTTTCTGGGTCCTTACTAGTAAGTTCGTACAGGTCCAGATGCTTCCTTACAGATTCTGCCGGCGCCACTTCCTCATTAATATATATATATGTCATCAATATACGCGACGTTGCTCTCTTTATATTCTCATTAAAAAAAAGTTTCTTACAATCCCTCCTTGCTGAATTCAAACAAACTATATATTTTCACAAAATTACATTTTTGGATTTTTATATTTTTCACCGACTATAAAGGGGGTGCCATGCAGCCATTAGGTTTTCGTTCGAACTGAACAGGTGGACACCAGGTTTATCCAGGTTAGTAGTAACTTATCATCTTACCTTTCTTTGATCTTTTGTAACATTGATTTGTTGCTTATTTTACCCATTTGTCGTTTTGTTAGCTGTCATTAAAAATGCTCGAAAGGCTTTCTGACTAATAATATCATCGTTATTTAAAAAAACAGGCTGCTTACAGTACCTGGTATTCCAAAGCGGTCACCCATCCAAGGCTCTACGTTGCTTACTTTAGTGATCAGACGAGGTTTTAGCATGATATGGCCGTAAGCGATGAATTAACCCTTTTACAAGTGAGTTCATTTTTCGACAAGGAACGTAGATGGGTGACTGTTTAAGAATACCAGGTGCTGTAAGCATTTAATTTTTTAATACATTATTCATGCAGAGATATTCTTTTGAAACCGGAAATTTGGGTGCCCGGAAAATTCGTCCATGGATCATGGATAATTCGTCCATGGAAAATTTTTTGCTAGCTTAATTTTCATACCTTGCGAAAATTAGTTCTACGGTATCTAATTTTCCTAAATTCAATTAAATTAAAATTAAAATATGAAAACTGATTTTTAATATTTTTTATTCATTTGAGATTTTATCTGTTTTCCTTTTGTTTTAAGTAGATGGTGGGGGTTGCCCGGGGTGATTTTGTCCGATCCCCCAGCTAGCAATTGTAAAGTTTACAAGGAGTTATAAAAAGTATGCTACAAAAACAAACGTTTGGACAGTAATAAAATTAATGAATTCAAACTTTCGCATCTAATGTTATTTCCTCTTTGATGTCGGTGTATATACACCCAAATATCCAACTTAGTTTTCCCCTTTAAGTATGAAATCTTTCTGAGGTCATTTTGTTTTTTTGGTGCTTGGCCGAAGCCTAGGCTTGGCCCTATCCTGTTAGGTCAGCCGGTCACTGAGTATATCTCCAGAAATAATTAATGCTTGCATTTTTTAAACTTAGTGATTGAAATGAATTAAAGCAATTTATTCTCAATTAATGGAAATTTTGTTCAAGAATTAAAACCAGCCATATATATATATATATATATATATATATATATACATATATATGTATGTATATATGCGTATTTATATATGTGTATGTGTGTGTATATATGTATGTATGTATATATGCACGTATGTATGTATATATGTATATGTATGTATAAATATATGTGTATATGCACATATATATGTATATATGCACATATATAGTTATAAAATAAATACGTATTTATTATAATGCTCCCATAATGTTGAGCATAATGAGAGCCGAAAATGGCAAACGGCCGTAAGCGAATATAGCAATGGTCTTGTTTAAAATTAGATCTTGTGTACAATTAGAGCTGAGGTCGGTTTGGCAACGACTGCCGATTGTTCCCATTTACTTGCCTCTCCACGAGGGCAGAGTTAGACACAAGGCCGGTTTTTAATGTGGGGAAAATCCAGCTCCACAAAAAGGGGCACTCTGGATAGGAACAAAAATAAAAATTCTCAGTCATGAACGATTTCCCCATACTGACCGACGACAGAAAAGGAGAAGTGTATCATTAGAACAGATATTACACTGTGATATCAGCCCAAAGGCTGCTAATTGTTGTTAAAATATTTCTCCCTCGCTCTCTCAGATGATCGGATTTCGTTCCTAGCTGGAAGTAGTTGCTAAAGTCTAGCCGCACCGATGAGCTGTAAACAGCGAAACAGTCCTGTGTGTGAATGACTATTATACACACACACATATATATATGTAATTTAATTTAATTATGTTTTTACGTGCATAACATTTATTTTAGTTTATTTTATTTTAAACATAATTAAATTAAATGCGTCCAAAAAGTTAGGGCGATTCATTCATATAATAATATGAATAATAAAGAGCTTATAGCTAAGGTTGCGAATGTATAAAAATATATAAAAAATGTAAACAAATGCTTATCGCGGAACAAACGCCAATAACAAAAAATCTTAACCTTATATATATATATATATATTAGTGGATGTATATATATCATGTAATATTAATCGAATATTTATTAAAATGAAAAGTAAGAGAAGTAAATCGAATTAACAATTTCGGGTTTGTTTTATTATACACATAGATTCGAAGAAAAACTGTCAAAAAATAAAAAATGGCGCCAGCCTTCGTTTAGAATGCGGCATATTCGGGAAATTGACTTAAAACTAAATACATATTGAAAATACTCTTAGAAATTCACCGAATATATGTCACCCTATGTCACGACTCACGCTAACATATATTGAATGGATTTCATTTGTATTTTTCGCATATACCGATAGCCACTATGTTTTTCTAACTGATTACACGTTTTAAGTGAGTAAAAACCACTAAAAACTTGTCGAGATAGTAATAACATTATGAAGACAAAGAAAAGAAAACTACATCGGACTATTCTCTCCTTGATACATCCATGTTATTTGGCGAAAATTCGAACTTTATTTAACAACAACGACAAAAAAGTAAATAAAAATGATTTTATCATTTCATAACATTTTCAGGTTTTCAAATGTTCTCATTTAAATTTATTATTATATAAAATTATAGTATAAAATTTCATATTTTTTGTTAACTTTTGTTTTTTTTAATTTTTTTCTCTACTTTCTATTTTTACCCTCTCAAAATGCCGCCCCCTCAGGTGTGCCGCCCGGGGCGGCCCGCCCCCCTCCCCCCTCGCCCCCCCCCTAGCTACGCCAGTGTTTACAAGCCCTCCTTGCTGAATTCAAAAAAGCTATATATATATATATATATATATATATATATATATATATATATATCAGCAAAATACTGGTAGAACATTACATTTTCCCACGATTAACGACATTTATTGGATCTGTTTCTAACACTATTTGTTGATTTTTTTTTTCACCGACTATCAATGGGGCGCCAACAGGTTAACTTTTCATAACATTTATTTGTTTAAAAAACGATGATATATGATTAGTCATTTCGAGCATTTTTAACGACAACTAACAGAGCCCAAAAAGGGGTAAAAAGCAACAGCTGCTATTCCCAAACGGTCAACCATCTAAGTACTGACCAGGCTCTACGTTGCTTACCTTCTGTGATCGGACGAGAACCAGTGTTTTCAGAGCAAATGTGAGATTGTTTTTTGCTTAACTTATTTTAAAAGGGTTTTAAACCGAGTGTCCACCTATTCAGTTTGAACGAAAACCACAATAGCTTTTTTATGAGCCCTGCACGGCGCCACCTTAGTAGTCGGTGAAAACTCGAAAAATATAAACAAATAGTGTCACTAATCGTGTGAAAATGTAATGTTTTACCAGTATTATTGCAAAAATACATTTGCTTGTTTGAATTCAAGGAGGGCTTGTAAGAATCTTTTTTTTAATGAATTATGTTTCCAGTTTGAAAAGAATATCTTTGAATCAATAATGTATCTAAAAAAAGAAAAAAAAGATAGATGTTTAGAGCTATTGGTATTCTCAAACGATCATCCATCTAAGTACTGACCAGGTTCTACGTTGCTTAACTTCGGTGTTTTCAGCGTGATATGGCTGTAAGCGAGAACAAACAACATTTTTAACATTACAGCATTACTTTGCTTCTTTCAAACTTGCTTTTTTATGAAACTTTTTGACACGTTTTTACCCTTTTTAAATTTCATAACAATTAAAACACCAAAAGAACAAATCCATTCTAAACATTTTAAACAAATCCATTCATTCGGTGTGAGACGAACACTGTTCCCAGCCAAAAACATCTTCGGTTGCTTTCTCCATTAATTTAGTTAAAAAAAAAAAAAATCAAAATTTTCATCCTGTTGAGGGGTTGACGTGTGAATCCGAATGAACTCATCAGTGTTGAAGTTCCTTCAGCATCGTAAAAGTCTGTCCATATCCACTACTGTAAGTGGAAAAACTGTAGTTGAAATATCTCACCTGTTACTACTGTAAGAGTCTGTCGATACACTACTAGAAAAACTGAATTTGACATGTCCGACTTCTAACATCGTTCACCCTGTTGGCCACTGCCAATGTATGCACTCTGTTCGCCCTTAATGAGAAAAGGCAGATGCAAAAATGGACTCGTCCAACTTTGCTCCGTTGGTATCATATTCCCAGGCAGTCCCGAAATGATGCAAGGGAATTGTGTTCGTTAGCTTTCCTAACAATATTCAAAAAAGAGTCGCCAATTTAATAAGTCCTTCACTATTCACCAAGCCCCCCCCCCCTGTCCCATCGCCGCAATTACGAGTACTTCTATGGATTGTGCTCCAATGAACTGGCTGGTGCTCGCCCCCTTCACGTAAATACACTCGACCAACCCGACAATCAGCTAAATCAATTCACTATGGAGGTCTCCAGATGCCGAAGAGCCTTCTACTCAAATAGCTTCTTTCCTCGTGCTGCCAACCTTTGGAATTACCTCTCTGCTTTGTTTTCCTCTCTGTACCGACATACAGAGGTTTAAAACTAATGTGAACAGGCATCTCACTACACAGATCCTAATTTAGGATGACCCCGAAAACTTTCACCCTAATTCTCAGTAGCCCCTTACGTCTACAGTGGCTTGTTTGGGGTAAATTATGTTAAAAAAATTTTTAAATAGTTGGCTTGAACTAAGTATTATCATTAATATATAATAAGAAATGTAAATAAAAAACCTCATACTTTAATTCCGACAATCTTCTACCATTTGTTTGATTTTATTGGGGATGATGAGGCATCCTACATTTACCCGCTACTTTAGAGACTCCAACCGAGAGCTCTTTTTAGGATTCTAACTGTCCCTTTAAGTGCAATTGTTCTCATCTTTATTGCATTTGGTTCACAGGGTATATTCCAGGTAGTTTTGAAATTCTTTTTCATGATACCAGTCGCTCCTATAATTACTGGAATGATGGAGATCTTCCTAAGATTCCAAGTTCTTTTCATGTCGTACATAAGACCTTGACATTACCGTCAGGTTGTGTATAAGAGTCTTTGTTCGTCATATTGCATTGAAGTACCTGACTCCTAATGCAGTCCTCTACCTATATAAGAATCAGCTACTTCCCAAGTTGGAGTACTGCTCCCACATCTGGGGATTGAGTTCAACAGTTCATTAAATAAGGACTGTGTTGTGAGCCACTGCTAATATGGAGATCAGAAAGTCCCAGGGTCTCTTTGATCGGTAAAAGTGCAGAATAGTTAACAGTCAAGAAATCATAAACAAATCAAAACAACAAATAACTTATACTAAACATGGTAGAATTTAATGATCTACCGACCTGTATACATTTAAAATGCTGAAACTTTTTTTTAAATGGTCATCTTCGAATCCAATGTCAACAAATATTTGTCTTAGAGTCAATTTTTGTTCATGTCATTCATCATAACTGACAATCCATCTACCATATTCACCATTATCCTCAAGTGGCATTTGGCCTTAATAAGTGGTGACTCATTAGTAAAAAAACAGCATTTAAAAGAAAACAAAGTATAAAAGTTACATAATATTGATCAAAATTTAAAAATTCACTTTAAATTTGCATTTTTATTTTGTCAATTCGTTTTTTTACTTGACATCGTAAAATTATCAACATTATTTTTTTTTAAATGTTGATTGACTAAACAAAAAAAAAGTCAAACATTTATAAATCATTTTTGTATCAACTAAAATGAAAAGGCAGAAAAACAACCAAAATAATGTCTTCATTTTATATTCTAAGGACATTGTATATATATCACAATCAACGAACCAAGTGTACATCCGGCACCACAATTATGTCAGCAGTTAAAAAGAACCGGTTTAGCACACAACCGTATCTAAGATCACTTTCAAACTATGTCTTGGTCCAACATTCACCCTATGTTGTTCTCCCCTATACCACATCTGGTATTCCAAAATGGTCACTCATCTGATACTGACTAGACTGAATGTCGCTTAATTTTCATGATCTGGTGTGTCAACATGATGATGCCGTTTATTACAATGCATATATTTTCTTCAGCTAGAATTGGAACATCCCCACATAAGGGCTAAGAGAACTCCTTATTCTCTGGGTGTCACATTACATGTTTCCTCACTAAAGTCCAGACTGCAAGTATTTTAACTTCAAATCTTTTCTCTGTCAGATGATTAACCAACCAATCAGAATCCACTTTTGATATGTAAAAAAAAGTAAAGGGCGACCCAAGGGTTCCATTTTTATTGGCTACTACACAGAGATGTAGTGGAGGGTGTCACTTCTTCCCAGTATTACTCCACTTACCCTTGATCTTAACCTTATAATGCTGAGTGTTTAGCAAGGGGGTCATCAAGTACTTTCTTTTCAAGTCTTTGGTGAAACAAAAATCATCTAACTCCCCAATCCCCATCATGTAGCATTTGAAGTTTTAGCCTTCACAGCAAAATTAACATTTTCAGTTTTGAGAGAGAGTATGGAAATTATAATATCTACATTTACTTGCAACAGCATTCACCAGAGTCGTGTTGAGCCAGCTTCTTCCCACGTGCCGAACCATGGCAAGTCACACACGGTGGTCCTGAGTGAGGTTGCAAGATATGGTTAGCTAATCAGAATTCCTTTGTCAAAGACTGACAACTTGTAAACCCAAGAGCTCAGCCAAGTGCTCTGTGATGGTTGCTACCCGTGTCTTCAGCTGCCGACCGATAGATACACTTGGCCAACCAACTCAGCTAGAGAATTACTATGACGCAGATTTGGGCGACGAGCTGCACACCTGAACCATTGAAGACATTGCTGGAACAAGACAGTAGAAGAGATTTCAGGTTGAGGCAGAGAACATCAGTCGAGAAACGGTCAGCCCGTCAGCATCACAACGGAGACGGTCATTGTCAAAAACTTCCAACGATCAACCACCCTCATTAACCATGTTTCATACCGATAGGGGTGGACCACTCGGGCAATAGATTAGTAGATATGCTCTTTAGTCAATACTAATATCTACACAACTAACTTAAAAACTATATTACTGCTAAGTGATATTTAGCACTGCTGGAATAATTGGGGTGTTCAATATACACATGGTCCTAATCAATTTAAAAATTTATTTTTTTTAATTCATCAATTTTATTTGCCAATATGGCAGTCAACAAAATGGGAATTTATGAACAGGTTTTAATATGTGCCGATCGGAAATTATCAGCTGCTTCTTATTTTAAGTGAATGAATATCTAAAATGACTACTTTGAATAGTTTTTATAAACAATTAACCCTAATCCTGACCCGACATTGTCCTGTAGTGTATTTACTTGCAATTTGTTTCCGTTTTTAACTATGCTGCGGTTTGTTTTTTTCAAAATATTTTTTTGTTCCAAACAAAGTGAAGTAACTTTACAGGTTTCAGACAGTTATCCTCATTGCTATATTCACACATTTTGGTTGCTGTACTCTGTGAGAATTCACCACAAAAAGGTCGAGAGGAGTACAACGGTAATGCAATTGTAAATATATGAAAATGAGGATAATAATCAGAAATATGTAAATAAGTTTATATAGGCATTTGACAATGTTTATGAGACATTACTTAAATTATTTACAGGATTAAAACAGTTATCATCATTTTGGTTGTGATATTCAAAACCTTTCAATCACTGTCGAAAGATAACAGACTATAAAAAAGGCACCTGAAGAAGACTGCAAAGTACAACAGTCAAAACATTGTGAATGTGACAACCAGGACGAGTATAACAGTTGAAAAGATGGAAATAATTAAATATGTTCAGTTATTAAAATAAAATTATTTCTTTTTTCTTATTTTGAAATTCAACAGGACTGATCTGTTATTTTAATTTTTCTAAATTTTAGTTTGTTGCGTGTGTGTGGGGGGGAAGCATATATATTTATATAAATGTGCGTGATTTATCTTGTCTCATCTCTCATTATATATATATATATATATTAGTATTATAAAAATATACTTATTGCAAGTAAGCTACACAGAAACGTTTCATTCCTGGGAGCTACTAGCCTGATGATTTTTCCTTGAGAATAAAACAAACATTTCTGTGTAGCTTACTTGCAATAAGTACATTTTTATAATACTACTAAGCTCTATGCATATAGTGAGCACTGTTGAAAATGAATATATATATATATATATATATATATATATATATATATATATATATATATATATATGCATATTAGGTATGTTAATATATATGTTTGTGTAGGGTAAATTCCAAAAATAAGCGATCATTACATTTTTTTTTAACATAGCTTCTAGGCATAACGGTGGGTAATGTGGACTATATTTAGATTAATTTAGTTTCATACAAGAGGGTAAGAATCCTTGGAATGGGGTACCAATGGATTAAAAAACTACTGATTAGAGTTTGATGAAATTTTGAACATAGTAGACATAAAATGAGAGCGTTATGAGCTAGGTTTGGGAGGGGGGGGGGTCAAGCCCACCTCTCCACCATGCCTAAGAATAAGTTACTCCTTAGTCTTGACCAAAGAATGAATACCTTCATTGGTAATTGTTAAAATTGTATTTTACTTTGTTAAATAAAGATGTTTATCTTCTAATAAATGTTTTTCTTTGTTTTCATTTAAACTCAATGAACTTCTTTTCCTTTCTTTGGAGAGAGGCAGGCTTGTTTATAAAAAAAGAAAATCAGAAGTCTGAGAAAATTTAATAAGGGAGGGGATCAGAGATTGAATGCTATACAATGCCTAACACCCGACACACTATTAACTAGGAGGTACGGATGATGATTGAGATATAGACTTGGAGGATGAGGAGGATGGCGAAGAAGATTCAGATTCTGTATCAACAGGAATGGTGACGTCTTGGGGTTGCAGGAAAGCAGAAGGGCTTCCGGAATCGTCTTTCTGCCATAAAACCTTCTGGTGATGTTGTCGGATCGTATTGCCCACGATGGCATCTATCATACGTTCAGTTAGGATGCCATCATCGGATGCATACGCTGTAGCCTGGAAGAAGGAAGAAAAAAAAAAAGAATGAAAATTATACTAATTGTATGAGCTGAAGTTTCCGCCTCTGCTGGTTGAGAGAGAACGATAAACTTAAAAATTACATCCCTTACATTTATTTACGTAGCTTTGTTAAAACAATTAACAACATTAAGGTACCCCCTGTAAAACATTCACAGCAAGAACTCGTTTAGCTACAACTACAGCAAATAACTTTCCTTTCTCTCTCTTGGCAAAAACATCCCATCTGTGGAACACGACACCACGGGGCTGCTTCCCAACTGAGTACAAGCATGGTCGTCTTCAAGTCTAATGTGAACAAACATTTGTTGAGCGATAGTTTTAGATAATCAATTCCTCTTAAGTAGTCTTCTGCTCATCCCACTCATTGTTTCTGGTCCTCTTTAACCCATATCCTTGAATGCCCCACCCCCTGGGCCTTGATAAGTAAAAAAAAAAAAATAAGTTATGCCTTGCATTGGCTTTTAAATAACTGTAAACTAATAATCCAATTGGGCTCAAATTTTGACACATGCCATTTTGAAGGTTAGTACTTTATAAAAATCATATAGTGCAATCTATATGTTAGGTCCAGGACTTATTGCGTGGTTTCTGGGTCCTCCTCGTTCCGCATTCAATTATAAATTCGACATACATTCTATTTACTCGATAAAAAGATTGGCCAAGTACCAAAAAAAGGGGATGATTGACCATCGAAAATAATTTTTTGTACTGAATATTCCAAAGAAATTTGCCTTTGCAAAAGTTCCGAAATGAACAAAGCGTGGTGACATGCACAAGGGCATAGACCTAGAGACAAAGAAATATAAACACTTGACAAAGGGATATATATCCCTGAAATATTGTGAAATTCCAAAAGATTCTAGCGATTGAGGAGGAAAACTAAAAACAATTTGAAATAATAATTCAAAAGAAAAAAAAAAAATATTCTTAAAATAATTTTAAAAAATAATTTTTTTAAATATTTTTAAAAGAATTTATTAAATTTTTTTTTATTATAAAAAAAAAAATTATTAATTTAAAAAAATTAAAACATATTAATGAAAAACAATTTAAAAACTTATGGAATTAATAAAAATCGCCTTGTTTTTAAATGTCTTTCTTCCAACCCCTGCATTGCTATAGCCTTCTAATAAACTATCTTTCACAATTATGTTGCCTTCCATAAATTATTCAAAGGAAAGCAAAAATGAAAGAAAAAGCTGCTCACCTGCCATGCGACACCCAATTTGGAAATCTCTCGTCCAGAAAGTCCCTCCGTCTTCTTTGCAATATCTGAACACTTTTTACTATAATCAAACTGAGCAACTTTTAAACGGCTAAAAAAGAAAAAAAAAAGCATCTTATATATAAAGTAAAGTCAGACACATGGTAGCTTCAGTAAAAAAAAAAACCAATACATTCATCTAGTGATTTCTGCCACATATTGGTCTATTTAGTTTTACCCGATTTAAATATTTAGTCTTGTTTGATATTTATTTTTTTTAAATCTGGTCATCCATACAGCAAGGAGGAATTTTTACTCTCACATTAAGATCTACTTACCACTGCCACCCACATACACAGAAAAGACTTCCTTTTTATATTTTAAAAATTAAAAAAAAAATAGTTAGAAATTTCACATACAGACATTTCTTTCCAATTTTACAAAAAGTTGTAATTTAATTTTTTTCTCTATTTTAACGTTTAGCAAAAAAAGATGAAAATAATATTGTAAAAAAAAATCTAGAATTCATTTAAAAGGCATCTTAAATTATTGTATACAAGTGAGAGTTCTATATTACAGAGGCTTGAAGTTGATGAATCAGGTCTGGAAAGATTCTTCAAATCTATGCCCCCGTTACTACTCATTTTTTGCTTATGTATAAATCGATGGTTTCCTGTTTTTAATTTTTATTTTACTGTGTTGATTTGTGAGAGAATTGGAAGAGTAATTTTTCCAAATGTTAAAAAAAGTAATTTCTATATTTATTGGCATCCATCTTGAAATTGGTTGTAATTTCACTCATGTCATGCAGTAGTAAGCACGTTTTCTCTATCAAAGTGATTGAGAGAAAAATTAAGCAGACAAGTTAAGTATCTTGGTAAGAAGAACCTGTATTTTGCTTTTGTGGATCTGGAGAAAGCTTTTGACAGAAAAATGTTGTCTGGTGGGATTTGTGTAAATTAGGGGCAAACGAATGGTTAGTGAAGTTGTTCAAGCAATGTACAGAAATGCCCAAAGTCATGTTAGAATTAACAGCACATTTAGTTACAGCTTTAATGTTATAGTGGGAGTACATCAGCGATTTGTACCAAGTCCATTGCTTTTCATCTGTGTCGTAGAAACATTGCAGTTTCATATATATTGTCCAAAAGAGATGCTGTATGCTGATGATTTTGCATGTGAAACAATGGATGACCCACTTGTTAAAGACTTGGAGGAATGCTATGGAAAGTAAAAGCTTGAGAGTGAATGTTACCAAGACTAAAGTGTTGATCTGTGGTTGTAGTGTTGGAAAGCCCCCAGAAAGAGGAAAGTTTCCCTGCTCAGTTTCGGGGAAAAAGTGAGTCGGGTACAACTCAATTTTTTGTGGTACTTGTAAACATTAGGTACACAAGAAGTGCAGTGGAATTACTGGTAGGTTGAAAGAAGATTACCAGTTTGTGTGCAAGAAGTATAAGACAATGGAGACGGATAAGAACTCATCTGTGGAGAAAGCATATTTGGATGGAGAAGCTATTGAGGTTGTTCAAAAGTTTTGTTACCTTGATGATACCACTGGAGCACAAGGAGGAGCCGGTGCTAGTGTGATGACAAGAATTAGGAGTGGATGAACTAAGTTCAGGGAATTTCTTCCATTACTATACAGCAGAGAGTTACCACTGTCGGTCAATGGAAGAGTCTATCAAGAAAGTGTACACAGTGCGATGATGTATGGAAGTGAAATCAGACGAGTGCATGGAGAGAAATGATATGAGAATGATATGCTATGTGTAATGAGAATCTTAAAAAGAGGCTTAGATCTGATTACCTCAGAGAAAGATTAAATCAGTTGAGTTAGCAAGGTCAGTTGGCAGGGGTAGGTCAAGGAAAAAATGCGAGGAAAATGATATGGATTGACTTGAGAGAAAGAGGGATGATATAATAATAATGATATGAAAGATAAGGGAAAGAAAAATAGAAAAACAAAAACGGTTGATTTTCTAAGCCATAAAAGTCAGGCAATTAGTAATAATAACTAACAGGACCCGTGTAAATTACACAAAATGATGTTTTCAACATTAATTATCTTGTTCCTAACCTATGCATGTTTGAATAAAATATGATAAGATTTGACTTGTATATTTACTTAAAAAAATGAACAATACATGAAACAATTTACAAAACTTCTTTATATACAATATTTCTAGTGAAGGTAATATTTCGACGACTAAACCTTACTTTTAAATTTGGCTCCATGAGTAGCATACAAAGATTTGGAAGGTCGTTGCTTTTGATGTAAGCGTGACACAAAATAACACACACGCTATCATATTAACATGTGTCTTCCTGGTCGTCCCCTCCCTACCCCCCCCCCCCTTCGATGTAGAAAAAAAAAATCTTAGAGGTTGGTTGGGATCGAACTACAAAACCAGCCGGGCCGACATCAAAACCCTACGTCGCTAACCGTTGCGCCAAAGGGAAATACTTGAAAATATTACGAAAATTAGGTGACTTAAATACTTTCCCAAATTTAGGTGTAGCACGCATGCGCAGAGCTTTTGATGTAAGCGTGACACACGAACACACACGCTATCGTATTATTATATAGATAATAATAATAATAATAAAAAAAAATAATAATTTAAATAATAGACCCTTACCGTTTGCCTTCAGTGGCTGGTTTTAAAACAAACTCATCAAAATATTGCCTGACCATGCGTTCTCTTTCTGATAATGTTGGCAAAACAAACTCGACCATTTCATCGAGACGGTCATTGATGGCCCAATCAAACTGTTCGGGTTGATTACTAGACAACACCAACATGAACCTTCAAAGAAGAAAAAGATAGGCTATAATTAAAAATGAAGAAAATAAATAAATTTGTATGTCTATATTATATTTGTGATGTCTGTCTGTTCAGGAATGCAATTGAAAACGAGTAAAAGTTTTATAAGTAATTTTGTATTAGAAAGTTTTGATAGTATTTTGGGCATCCATAAACAACAAAGCAATACATTTCCAAGTTTTAACACACACAGTAGTATAAAAATATAGTTATGGCAAGTAAGCTACACAGAAAATCGGAAAATTAAATAAAACAAATGTTAACAAATAAAGGAAAAGGTGACAAGTAAAGTAAAAAAATAATTTTTTAAAGACATTTTCGATTATGATTGAATGACAGTTTTTTTTTTTTTTTTTTTTTTTATGGAAATCGCCCCAGTAAGGAGATAAAAAAAATTACCACTTAGTCAAACTAGTCAACGTTAAGTGTTAGATGGATAGATTCCAACCTAGAAAACAGCAATTCTTCTCCCTTTGTAATAAACATCGTTCATGAAATGTGAGGACTAAAGGACAAAATAAAGGAAACAAGAGTTACGAGGCTGCAGAAAGGTTCTTTGATTTCACATGTAATTCTGATACATTGTATTTCCTTACTATATTTGGAATTTATAAAAAGACAGTGTTTATTTAACGACATATCACAAATTGGTAACTGTAGGAGTATGCCAGGATTGTCTCTTATCTCCTGCCCTCTTCAGCGTTTTCTTGGAATTTGTAATGAAAGAATTGAAAAGTCTGCAATCAATGCCGGTGCTATGCAATGAGCTCTCTATTAATATTCGTTACGCTGATGACACCACATTCGTTGCCACTGTCTTCGATAAGTGGAAGCTCTTTATTTCTGAACTTGAAGCGTCTGGTGAGAAATGGGAGATGAAAGTGAACCCAGACAAATGCAAAACCTTTTCCTCTTCTGGAGATAATATCTCAATAGACAACAAAATGGTTGAAAAAAAAAAAAAAAGAAAAAAACCCCGAAGATTTTGTGTTTCTTGGTTCAGTGGTTCCAGAATTCTCATCTGACATTAGCAGAAGAATAGGAACAGCAATTTCTGCATTTGGACGTCTAAACGAAAAGATGTAAAGCAGAAAGGACATATTAACAACTCTGAAGATTATATAATGCATTGATAGTTCCTTTTGCCTTATATGCAAGAGAAACATGGACTATACTGGCAGAACATGAGCAAAAACTCAATTTCTTTGAAATTAAAAATGACTATCCTTGCAGTAACTTTGCGAGGTAGACAAAGAAATGCAGATATCAGAAGAGGTTTAATATAAACAAATCCATCAACAACATCATTCGTAAAAAGAAGAATATCAAGAAAATTTCATTCAAGAACAATCAATGCACACAGGTGCTCGGCTCCCAGAAGCGACTCTTCCCGATTGTTTGAAGTATTAAGTAGTAGCAGATGAGTGAATGAGGTAAGGGTTGCTTGGCACTGAACAGAAGTTACGCAAACCACACGATTTCTGGTCAGTGCCCCCCCCCTCCTCCTTTTCCTAGGCCTTAAACATATTGGTCAGTTATATCAAAATACTCAATCTCAATTGGTTGCCTATATTGGACTTCTGTTATATACGCCCTCTTACTGATGGTTATATAAATGTTCTTTACATACACAAGCTGACTGTCTCACTGCTGTTGCCATAAGTTGTGAGCCCAACTTGTTGATACGTTGATCGTCCGTCGCTGTCGTCATCCCCAGTTGCTTCTTCGTTTGTTGATACACTGTTGGTTTGAAGCAGCCATCTCACGATCCTCTTAGAGATTAATTTTTGCTGGAATCAAAGTTTGATGCACAACATGCTGACTCTCGTATAACAAGTTTTTATTCAAAGGCATAAAATTACAAGTTGATCCTGATTATTTTCAAGATCAATTTTAAGTATTTCAACCAATAAACATTGAATATCTTACAGAGATCATTTATCTGCTACAGGGGTCTTCTAATCCTCTCAGCACCCAGAACAAAGTGTTCTTGGAAGTAATGGAAACTAAGGGATGACTACATGCCCCAAAACTTTTAAAGTTATGCCAGGATCTATATTTATGTATCAGTTTAGTTCAATAAGTTTAGTAATATATGGCCTCAGGGTCAGTCTCTTCACCTTACCAGAACCAACAATAACCATGAAGAAAGATAGTCATAAACTGGTCAGTTTTTTTTGTTTTTGTTTTTTTTTAGGGGGGGGGGGGGGGTACAGAAAAAATGGCCCATGGAACCAAGAGACCAGAACAAAAAAATTTAATAAACATGCCTGCTAATACAAAAAAAATATTTGAATTGATTCTGACTAGCCAATTTTCATTTGTTATTGTTGTACCATGTTATTGGCAATTAACTAACATACTCTGCTACAATTTATTTAATCTTTATCTGGTTTAGCAGTTTGCTAATATAGAGATATTCTGAAATGTACACCTAAAAAGAAAAATCAGTTATGGGGAATAATTCTTATTGTTTTAGCATGAGCTAGCATTCCTTATTAGCTTAAATATTATTTTTTTTAAATAAAATAAATTAAAATCCTAATTTTAATTTTTTTTTTCAATCATATATCTATATATGCGGAGTAAATATGAAATGAGAGTTTCAGACAAAATGTGAAATTTTTTAAGGAAATGTGGCAAAGTGAAGTAACATACTAGCGAAAACGAATATGGTTGCATCCAACGACCGAAACTACAATGACGCCCAACTACAATGACGTGTTCGTGTCCTTATTTTTGCTAGTATGTTACTCCGATTTTCCACATTTCCTTAAGAAATTTCACATATAAATATATATATAGTCTAAAGAGAAAGAAAATGCAGTTTAAAAAAGGGGATTCAACTTAAGCGTGAAATATTAAACTGGAATCATCAGCTGTTTACCATGTAACTGTTTCGGAGATTTAAAAACAGGACAGTTATAATATTCATGGCTTCCCCAATAATCAAATGTAGAAATAATTCAGCTTTAATTTCACTAATATATACATAAATAATAATAATATATATATATATATATATATATATATTATTTCATAATTAAAACAGTATGATAAAGGCTTTGCAGTAAAAAAATGGGGGGAAAAAAATGAAATAATAAGGATTAAAGTGAAAGGTTAATTATTTTTTCTTTTAAGATAAATTATCTTAAAATACCAGTTTTGATTTTTGCCTGCAGAAGGATATAATTAAAAAAGAATTCCCATTAGTCTGAAAAAAAAAAAAAGGAGAAAAAAAGGGAAGAATAAGCTAAAAGAATAATTTTGATATGTTGATGGTTGTGTTCATTTTGTTTTTTGCCTTCAATTGTTTGAATTAAAATGTTTTTTTTTAACAAATTTGTGACACTTACAAATTATTATATTATATATATGTAATTTATTTTTTTAATTGGTCAATGGTAAATACTTCCACCAAAAACTAGATTCAATAATCATCTTCTCAGATCACAAGGAAGTAAGAGAACAACCAACAAGTATGAATGCATAATCATGTAGATCACCAAAGTTAAGCAACGTCAATCTGGTCAATACTAGCTGGGTACCCTTTTTTGGGAATACCAGGTGGCGTATGTGAGAGGCCGACGACACCTCTCTGCAAAAAGAAACTATGAATTTAATATTCTTTAGAAACTTCTTCCTTAACTCACATGCGGGTGAAGGAGGAAGTCGGTTCAACCTGTTCAGAATTAATGCCATACCAATACAATGGAGGGGGAGGGGAATAAAAAATGAGCTTTACTTGTTGGACTGTTCACCAGTTCGGTACAAAAATGCATTGAGTGTTGCTCGGAGATCTTCACTGATTTGTTCCTGAGAAAAAAAGTCAAAAATAAAATAAATTACCCGGAATGTGAGTAGACAATGGCAAAAACAAAAGCTGAAATAGAGACAAATTTCCAAATCTGAGGGCCGCGTCCTCTCTCTTTTTTAAAAAATTTTTTTTATCTTTTTGTTTTCGCTGAGGATGGAGCATCCTACCGGATTCCAGACATTCACCCGCTATTTCAGACACTCAAGCCAAGAGGTCTTTTTAAGATTCTAACGCAAGATTAAGTGCAATTGTTTGTATCTCTCTTGGTATATTCACCAGGTAGTTTTAAAAAATTATTTTTCACTAGTGCCGGTTTCTCCTATAATTACTGGGATGGAGATCTTCCTAAGATTCCAATTTCTTTTCATGTCGTACATAAGACCTTGGTATTTCATAATCTTTTCCCTTTCAACTCTGTTTAAGCCAGCATCATTAGGGACACTGACTTCAACTAGGGTTGCTACTTTCTTCCTTTTGTCCCATATCACTATGTCAGGTTTAATTAACAGCTTCGTTTTCTAGATATGTAGCTGTAGGGATTGCATAGTCATAGTGGATGGTGTATAACTTATTTCCAACTGTTCTTTTTCGTATATGCTCCCAGGACTTGCTGCTACACTGGATATTCAACTTTTTACATATAGTCCAGTGAAGATTTTGCTCACTCTGTTGTCGCATTGTATAATAGCCATCCCCAAGGAGAACCTTACAACTGGATGTCAGGTGGCTCACACTCTCCACTTGTTATTGTTGCTGAGACCACTCATCTCTTTAAAGGCATTGGTCATCAAGCCTTGATCTTGGGCAACCATTATCGTTCTCTCCTGATCATAGTGGAGCGATCCTCTTTTCAGACAGTCTACAAAGCCTTCCTTATCAATATATTCCTGGGATAGTTCATCTAGGAAATACTGCAATGGAAGGTCTTGGTGTATTTCTGGCAGCTCTTCGGGCTATTTCTCTGTGTGTAGAGTGAGAAAAATAACTTTTTTTCCTAAACTCCAATCAGTTTCAACCAAGTCAAAATTAAGAGAAAGACACAGAGTGTGCATGTGGAGGAAAGGAACAGGAAGTCATTCTTTGATTAAACAAAAGTCATCTAACTCCCCTACCCTCTTCATGAATTTCTTTAAGTCTTAACCATAACGGCAAAATGAACATTTTCAGTTTTCAGGGAAAACAGTCATAAGAGAGAAAATCAGTTTTTTTTCTTATTTGAAAAAAAAAAAAGAAAGCAGATTTCGATAAAAAAAACTGAGAACTCAGATCTATGGGAGGCTCTAGCGATTTAAGCGGAACTCTCAGCCCTGATTACTCATTCACGTCTTGACTCTCCCTCAAATTTCTATCATCTCTAGGTTAACAAAAAATTGTGTGATCACTTTTCGTGTGTGTGTGTTTATCGTCTCTATGTGACTTATACTTTCTTTTATTACTATTAATTGATTATTTATTGAAATCAAAAATGCAATGGCAAAAAAGTACTAAACCTTTTTTTAAAATCCCATATTAAAAAAAATTATCCACCAGAATGCATTTCTGTTTCTTTATAAACAAGTAAGCCATTTTAATATTTTGTTAATAGTTCGTAATCCTTTGAAATTTGAAAGTATTTGGATTCTCAAATAGAAACTGGCTTTTAAATTCTTAGCAAATTTAATTGAAAGCTTTGGAATCTATTTACATCGAATAATTTTAGAAAAGATTAAAACAACTTCAATCCTCAGTTCAGTTGATAATAGGAATACAATTACAAATTACTTAATTGGCTGACAGAACGAGAACAAGCTACCTCCATGGATTAAATAAAGGGTTTCATTCAGATTCGTGTGTTCGACAAGACGCAACTGAGTAATGAGAATAATAGTCCAAAATTATTCAATTAAATAAAATTAAAATAGCCGACCCTATAGTTGCCCCCTTCAGATTGACATACTTATTTCATTTCCAATGATAACTTTCTTTAATTTTTTAAATTAAAAATAATTTTTTAAAAAATGGACATTCTTCTTTTTTTTTTAATTTTCTTTTAATTTTTCTTTTTAAATTAAAAAAATTTTTTTTTTAAATAAAAATGGAAATTGTTCTTACCTTGCTTCTTTTTTTCAAAAAAGCATCAGATTCATCCACAAAAAGAAGCACACTAAAAAAACAAACAAAGATGATTCAGAACAAGAATAAAATAAAAAATTTTTGATTTCAATTCTTTTTTTGCAATCAGGATTCATGTTTTTAATGTTTTCAATCGGAAATAAAAAGCTGCTTCTTATTGTTAGATATTGGGATCCACTAGTATATAAAATAGTTAGTTGAAAAATGAACAGTCAACCAGGGTTAACTTGATGAACCCAAGGTGAAGATTGCTAAACTGGGAATATAATCAAAACTGATTTGCTGTTACATGTTAAAGAAAAAGGACAGTCAGTTTGGGAGAACGCAGTGCATGGACGTGTAAAATGATATGCGCAGACAAAATATAATTAATTAGTAATTTTGATCGCTCTCTCTCTCTGCCTGCTCCCACAACTAGCCAGTGATTTGGGACAAAGATCAAGTTGAATAAATGTCCACTGTCTTCCATCAGTCTTGACTTACTCCTTTTTGAGGTATGAAAGAACTTATTTGCAGGTGGCGTTCCCTCGGTTGAGAAGGATCACGGCAACTTGATTTGACTTTCATTATATTTTTTCGTAACATTTTTTTGAACTTTGAACTAAATATATATTTTAAGTTATTTATTTCATATTATTTTTATTTATGTAATAACCTTAAATAATATTATTTGTTTTTATTTCCTTTTTATTTTACATCATATTTATTTACATCATATTTATACTTTAAGTTTAGGTATATCATCTATATAATAGAGTAAAGTTGATTTTTCCCCGTTTACATTAAGACAACAGAAACCCATGCTTTAAGCCGATTCTTGATGTGTTTTTTCCGACTCGCATGATTCTCCTAAAATAGCCATACATACAGGAAGTCAGAGTAACTTTTACTCCAACGCAAAAAACAACTGCTGCCACCACCACCTTACACAAGGAAATAATGTTCTTGATACTGCCGTCATTTAATTTCTACTTTACTATTGACCTTTTCCTGCTATAATTTTACAACCTAAATACGGGTTGCTCCCGTCTGCTTTTGCGGCAATTTGATTGGCTATTCCAGAGATTTTTTTCATACAGAATTGAACAAATAACGGAATCAACTGATTCTTTATTACCAGTTGCATTCATTATTCGTTACTGTTAGAGTTTTATATTCATTTTATATTCATTTCTTTACTTCTTACTCATGATAAAATTTCTGTAAGATAAACTTCTTTTCACGGGTCCCACCGGGTACATTCAGTTACTTATGTTTGTATTTTCATCTCAATTTGTGTTTATTTGCGCACTTTTTGTCATATATACTTCTATTCTAGAATACAAACATGTCTACTTCGAACATAGCGGCTACATATTTTCTTTCTTTTTTCCTTTTTTCCCTTTGCTATTTGACACAAAATAAAAACGACACGTTTTGCATATTAAAAAACAAAATGTACCTACTTTGTACTAAAAATTGCATAATTTATCAAAAAATTGTCAGCTATATGTCAAAGATAGTAATCGACATCCAACCATGTATGGGAGACAATAACCGCAATAATATTTAATTTTATTACTTTTTATTTTATATAAAAGATATCAGAAAACTATCTGTCCCTTAATTTATTTACAGTTTTTTACTCCTGTTTTGTTTTACCGATAAATGTTGAAAGTTTATTTTGTCTCAAAAAGTTTGTTTTTTGCATGTACGCTTTGTTGAAGCATCGGTCAGATGTTATTTGAACGATGTAGGAACATCTATTTATAAATGAACAACACCACGAAGAATGGACCTATTAATTACAAAAAAAATAATCATTTCATTTTGTTTCTCTGAGAATGGACATGTTATTGTCCGAAATTAACATGAAAAAAAGTCAGGATAAAAAAAAATTTAATGATTTTTAATAAAAAATATTTGCTCCTTAAACGTGGTTTCCAAAGGGATTTTGCCTGTTTTTTTCATTATTTTATATTTGATAATGCCGAGACACAGGTCCTACTAGTATGTCATTTTTATCTTATTTTAATTTCCAGAACATTTTTATTAGTTTTTTTTGTATTTTATACAAGCATGGTTATCCGGGGTCGCTCAGGAGCATGGACAAAAAAATACAGCTAAAAATCTTCTATTGTTGAAACAACATTATTTTGAAGGAATGAAAATTTAAAATGCATCATTTGAACATTTGTTTTTATAAACAACTAGCTCCCTACCCGGCGCTGTTCGGTAATTTCTAAACAATATCTAAACAATATTCTCTACAAAAGTTCATAATTTAACAATTTTGACTTAATTTCTAACATTTTATTAGTTATATAGATAACTTCGAGACTAAACATAATATAATCTTTTTATTTATAGAAAATTCTTGATGCATCGGTTCGTCACGCTTTCCATTCGTTAAACAATTGATTTTGTACAAAGAAACCCCTGAACTCACCCTCTGCGGCTGGTTTTAGCCCAGTCAAATACTTTATGCATTGCAGTCACTCCTTCTCGGCCCATCGGAGCAACATCACCACCAGTCATGATTGCGTAATCCATACCGGAATGTTCAGCAAGACTCTAAAAAGGAAAATATTTAATAGAAGTAGGTATCCTAAACCAACATTTTATATTCAATCCTCTCTTAATATTCATCATTTAACTCGGTATCCCAAACAGAAATGTAATATTCATTAGATCTAAAAACTTTTTATACTGACACCTAGATCTTCGCAAAACTTATTTTGGTAGCCCAACTATGACTGTCCAAATTTGTTGGAAATTTGTTGTTTTCTATTTCTATTGCAAAACAAGTGAAAATCCTTACAAACATCTTTTAAATGGCCGCCATCTTAAATAATAATCTAGATAGCAGCAATATGTTGCTGAAAAAAGAGGGAAAAAAGAGGGAAAGAAAGTGTGTCATCTTGTGGTAAATGACAATTAATCATAATGGAAGCAATAATTCATTCGGCAAAATATCTATTACCACTCGGAAAAAAAATGTATAAAAATAACATGGAAGCACAACTTTGTTCATATAATATTCATTTCAACAACTAACACATTGAATCTTCTTAATGATTCATAGATTTTTCTTTTAATAGTAAATCAATAATAAAAAAAACCTAGAATCAATTGATTACAAGGCAAGGGTCGTGTTTTGGACACCACGTCATTCGTGTGTTTTTTGGATGGGTGTCGTCTATCCCTTGTTTTTGGACTGTTGTCGGTGAAGAGATGAAAGAAGAACTACTACTGTTGAATACTGTTAAAATAATCCGGCACCTCGCTTGAATACTGTGAGCTGGCATTCTGTGTGTTTTTTCAACTATAAATAATTTACGTGACTGAAATAGGAATTAATTAACCCAAACACATCTTTCACTTATTAGTAAATAAAACTGGACAAGGGTACAGCTTGTACTCTAGGGACAGTGAACGGAAAGTCAAAGATCCATCAGACTTTAACTGACTTAAATTTCAACAAACAGACCAAACACTTTCAAAATCTCTATAAGGGCGCCCATTTCGTGTGTGTGTAGGTTTCTTGCCTCTACGTGGCTTACACATGTTGTTAATCTATTATTTTTTTTAATCAATAAAATAGCAATAGCTTAAAGTAATAAAATAAACTTTTAAAAAATTATTACAAAATTAAATCCACCAGAATACCTTTCTTTCAGAATCTTTGATTAGTATCCTCAGTTGCTAATATCTCCGGTGATTTATTTTTAAAGAAATGAAAATAAAAATTTACAAAAACATTTTTCTAGTCGTAACGTATACAATTTTAGTAGGAAGGTTAACCAGGGAGGAATTCCCCCCCTCTGGGGAGAAGGGGGGGGGGGGATTTCAAGGTTTCAGGAAGGAATTGACACCAAAGATTAGCAGACACAAACTGGATCCAGGGCCACAAAACACAGTGTGCATCACCCATCGCTACTGAAAGGTCATGTTGGGTTTTCTATCTGCTAGCATATGTAGTAAATGCTATTATGTTAGTATTAGTTATTATTGTTAGTATAAATGCCCATTTTGAGTCAGACATTTTTTGAAAGGGGAGAAATATCATTCTGATACATGGGCTAAAAAAAGGTTAAGATGAATGTTGCAAGTTAATTAACAAATGCTAAAATTTTCATTAAAATGATTAATTAAAAAATTCAGTAAATTAAAAAAATTGAGACATAAATTATTTCTATTTCTGTGACTTGCCAGCCATTGTTGTGCCAAGTGATTGCAAGAGATAGGAATGGATGGAGAAAGTTCAGAGAACTTCTGCCATAGTAACTAGCAAAGCTTTACCACTGTAAGAGTCTATCAGGCATGTGTACGCAATGTTATGATGTACACAAGAGAAATGATATAAGACTGATACAATGGAAGTGTAATGCGAGTCTTTTTAAGACAGGCTTACGTTTGATAACCTTAGACGAAGATTAAATTTTGACAGTACTGAAAGATGTGTACAGAACAGGAGGTTTTGATGATATAACCACATGGGTTAGTAGATGTAGAACAGGTAGCAGGTTCAGTGAATTGAGGAAAGTTAAGAAAAACAGGGGAGGAAGTGATAAAAATGGACCTAAGGGAAAGGGGGATAAATAAAGACCTGGTCAGAGATAGGTTACTTTAAAGTCATCCAACGCATGTCAGCATGAAAAATGGACATTAAACCGAATATTATGATGATGATTGGAACTTATCAATCGGGTTATATTTGAAGCTGACTTTCCCAGGTATGCCTTCTTAGACAAGTAGAAGACAGAAATAAAAAAGTAAAACTCACCTTTGCAAACATTGTTTTTCCTGTTCCAGGTGGTCCGTACATCAATAAATTTCTATAATAACCTTTGTTTTTCTTTGTATGTCTGGTAGCAATTGCAACATCGCGTAACCGTTTTTCTAAATTAGGCTGGAAACAAAAAAAGAAAATCAATGTTTTTTTTAAACCTACATCATAAAATGGAGGGAGTCTTTTTCTTGAATATTTGTGATTAATAACAAAATACATATTTGTCAGTTTTTTTTATGATTATTGGTCTTGATAAAAGAAAAAATGCATTTCGATTCAATTTCTTGCTAGGAACATTTTTCAATAATGACCTACATACCAATAGTTCTATTGTTATACTAATACAAATAACGCTGTTTTCCTGTCCTTAAGGCAATACGATAGGTCAGTTGAGAGAAGGTTAGACTGAAAATCTAAAGGTCCTTGTTTCAATCACTGGTCTTGACAACTTTTTTTTCTTTAAACATTGACATTGTTCATCGTAGAGATTAAAACAGCATTACCAAAACAATAAGTAATTTTCTAACAATTTGGTTTAATTAAAAATTAATAACTAAATAATAATGTACTAATTAAATTTAACTTTCAAAATTATATTTATAAAGAAAAAAAAATGATATTTAGGAAAAAAGGGCATAGATAGTTTAAGAAAAAGAAATCAAAACAAAATTAAAGTAAAAAAAACTCCCATTCAATGCTGAGTAGGTATAGCCAGTAATTAATAAAGTTAGAAAAATTAATAAAAAATGTTGTCAAAACAAATATTTGAAAGTTTTTGCAAAAACGATAAAAGAAAAACATGCATACGGACATACACCCAAACATGCACACTTACATAAAGACATACACACGCGCATACAATGTTGCATACTTATTCACACACACACACGTTTGGAAAAAACAGAAAGAATGTGAATGCCACTATCCTATAAAGTGTCTAAGGTCTCTCTGTAAAGAGATTTGTCAGGATAAGCTGACATGAAAATAGTTTCTTTACAAGTAAACCCTAACCCTGACTAAATATTCAAAATAACATAGTATTCGAAGCCCAAATAAGATCCGCTTGGCATGGCTACACATTGTGATGTTGCCTCTAGTAACAGCATTTAGCTGTATACTCCACCAGACTAGATGAATTCTTATCTTGGAATCCGGTAAGACCAAGAAATCACAAGAAAGGTAAACTATAATATAGTTAAGTGGTCAATTGGGAAGAGGAAAATTAATGTTCTTCACTTCTTTACAAACTCAACGTTTGAGAGGTAAGGGAGAACTTTAATGGAACACTCGGATATCTATGTATCTCATATAGAGATCAGGTGTTAGCCCCAGGAAAGGCCCCTCTTCTTGATTTCTGAAAACTTACTGTAATCCAAACTTAAATAAAAAAAATAAAATTGGATTTTCTTCACCTTCACCGACAATTGCAATCTCCAATATTAAAAGTTCTCTCTCCAATCTTCACTCTCTTCTCTTCCAAACTCAACTCACTCTTCAGTCAAAAAAGTATAGTTTTTATATTGTTTAACTCACCACATATGCAAATTATTGCTGTATCTTAAATCACACTTACACTGGAGTAAAATGAAAACCAAAGAAAAAAATTGCATCAAATAAATAACTTACATGTAAAATGATTCCTTTCAATGAATCCTCAGCTTTGTTTGCTAATCGGGAATACGTCTATGAAACGAAAAAGATGAACAAGAGTTCAGAGTTAATCGACATCACATTTTTACAAGCAAAGTTTTTACAAGCAAAATGCATACACACATGTAGCTGTTCTGTTGCATAGATATTCAACTTTCTTTTCTCCCATGTGGCCAACTTCAGTTTGGGATGCAATAATCTCAATTCAGAGAAAACTTTGCATGGACAGTGGTATTACTTGTCCATATTTTCATATATATAAAAAACTGCAGCCAGGTTACTTTTCAGGAGTAACCACTTACCAATCTAACCCTAACCACGTCTTGTACCACTCAAGTCAAAGCCAGAAGACAAAAGGGAAAGATTGGTACAGTTCGCGCACGTGACGTCACAGTAACTTGTGATCTCATCAAGTACCTGCCATCACTATCTCATCCTATACCATGAGGAGGTGATGATTTTTTTAAATTTTAAATAAAAAGCAAACCAACCTTTATAGGATGTTTCACTGAATCTATTAACGAGAATCTCGATGTTTCTCTAATCAATGAAGGTTTTCCTAATCGTGACTGAATATAATTTGCAGCAACTCCAGTTCCGTGTTTAGCAGCGTAGACACCGATTGACAACATCGTCAGACCAGCAACCTAGAAATAAACAAAAGTAGTGGAACGTGTTTAAAAATGAAGATAACTGAATTGTACTTATAACTTCTACCCTAGCAACTTTAGAGGTATTTTTTGTGCCCAAAAGCTGTGAATTGATGCTTCTCACAATGCCCAAGGCAGAAGAGATACAGAAATGAGACTGCTTAAAATAAAAAAGAGAAACACTTGTATCTAAACCTATAAAGGTATATCTTTATTGTTTCAGCTTCAACAAATGAGAAAGAGACAAAGAGGTTCGGTTGACCCCAAACCAGTCGCTCGCCTTCAGATCATGAATCAAACCAGTTAAATAACATTTTATTATTCACCGTCATTTGCAATTAACTCATCGAATGACCCATCTCTTACTAAGACAATATCTATCACTCTCGTTTCCGACTCTAAAACAGTGGGAGAAATAAAGGTGAGGGAAGAGGAGGAAGAAGATTGGGGGAGCGAAAGAAGAAGGGAGAGCGAATAAAGGGGAGAAAGATGAAGGCAAATTAAGGAGGGAGAAGTTTGGGGAGGGATACGGGGGGGGGGGTCGTGAAGAAAGGAGAAAGCAATGTGTGAAGGATGTAAAAGGGGGTGACCAGCGAGGGGGAGAGCGAATGAAGGAGGGAGAAAGAGGGGAGAGCGAATGATAGAGGGAGAAAGAGGGGAGAGCGAATGATAGAGGGAGAAAGAGGGGAGAGCGAATGATAGAGGGAGAAAGAGGGGAGAGCGAATGATAGAGGGAGAAAGAGGGGAGAGCGAATTATAGAGGGAGAAAGAGAGGAGAGCGAATGATAGAGGGAGAAAGAGGGGACAGCGAATGATAGAGGGAGAAAGAGGGGAGAGCAAATGATAGAGGGAGAAAGAGGGGAGAGCAAATGATAGAGGGAGAATGAGGGGAGAGCGAATGATAGAGGGAGAAAGAGGGGACAGCGAATGATAGAGGGAGAAAGAGGGGACAGCGAATGATAGAGGGAGAAAGAGGGGACAGCGAATGATAGAGGGAGAAAGAGGGGACAGCGAATGATAGAGGGAGAAAGAGGGGACAGCGAATGATAGAGGGAGAAAGAGGGGAGAGCGAATGATAGAGGGAGAAAGAGGGGAGAGCGAATGATAGAGGGAGAAAAAGGGGAGAGCGAATGATAGAGGGAGAAAAAGGGGAGAGTGAATGAATGAAGGAAGAAGAAAGAGAGGGGGCGAATGAAGGAGGGTGGAAAAGGGGGGAGCGAATGAAGGAGGGTGGAAAAGGGGGGAGCGAATGAAGGAGGCTGGATGAGGGGGGAGCGAATGAAGGAGGCTGGATGAGGGGGAGCGAATGAAGGAGGCTGGAAGAGGGGGGGGGCGAATAAAGGAGGTTGGAAGAGGGGGGGAGGGCGAAAGCAGGAAGGATGTAAAAAGAAAACAGGAAAGAGGGGAGAATAAAGGGGAAGGAATGAGAAGAGGAAGTGATCAACCCCATTCAATTCCTTCACAATTAAAAACACGCTCAGACAATTAGTTAGTTACATTGAAATCAGCCGATCCAGGAAGTTGCAGAACAATCAAAGTTGAATACAAATGGTAAAGAATAAATTTTGCGAATCTTACCGTAGCAGAAACTCTGTCCCAGTCTTTAATGAACGATAAAAAACCAGTTCCAAGAACATCACCAGCAGTTCTGGAAAATTGAGAGAAAGAAAAAAAATTATTCGAACTTATACATATATACGCATCAAAATAATTTTGACTTCTTAAAAATTGCTTCAAACAAATAAAGACTATATGAGAAAATAGTACAGAAACCACTAAAGAGGAGAATAAAAATACTTGGTGCTTATTATATATAAAAATACACAGGTGAAATATGGCAGTTCAAAATAAATTAATTGGAAAATTCTTTCATATGTATCAGGCAAAAGTAGGGAAAATTATTGAAATTAATTAAAAATATGAATCAGTTTTATCGTATATTTCCGATTCTCCATTGATAAGAGCACAAATATTTTTGAAGAGTTACGTAAAACAGAGGAGATAAGATACTCTGCCAGTTTGTCAAGTCATAATCAGAACAGTTATCTTGTTTTTGATCGAGCACAAATCAAAGAAATTTCAATCTTCCATTGTAGTTGAAAATGAAGTATCACTCTTTCTAATTTCACTGAATCACAGACATTTGGCGGTTAATAACTCCACCAATATTAATGATAATGGCATCTCCTTAGATGATTTTGAAATGTGGTTCTATTTTCTGTCAACCCTAAATGATATTCTGAGTTATTAAATGAATCACGTTTATATATTAATCGGTGCTTATATTTATTGGGACTCAAGTCAAATATGGGCGTTCAAAATAAAATAACTTATGAATATACTTATCAGTGAAAAATATTATTGGTGTGCACCAAAAATTACGGAAAATTATTGAGTAGAATTTTAATAAAAAATAAAAATTAATTTACTGTTCAGAGTCAACAAACTCTGAACAACATCTGTGTTAAGCCGAGTTTGTGATAGAAGATCATCTCCCTTCTTCTAATATGAAGAGGACACGCTAGCTTGTCGTTCGGAGTTTGTGGACTCCAAAAATAGTAAATTAATTTTAACACTAATATTTATAGTAAGTATATCCAGAAGTTATTTTATTTTGAACTGCCATGTTTCACTTTAGTTGCAATAAAAATAAACACCTATTAATCCTTTGTCCGTAATAAATCTGATTGAAATTGATGACTTAAATCCTGAAAAGGTCTTGAGACATCCGGTATAGGTCTTGATGACTTACTCAATTGATTTAAGAACAGTTTCTCTTCGTTCAGCACCCTTGAGTTTGATTTCTTCTCTGATAAGATCGCGGTTTTCTCTGTCCATTTTAGCTTTTTCCTGTATTTTTGCCCTCAGCTTCATCATGTCGTGTTTGTGTCGAAGATCAGCTTCGTGTTCGATCGTGGCTGAAAAGATGAACAGTTCAGACACAAAATTCACAAACTGACTTGAAATAAAAATAAATAAACGTGTACACATTTCCTAAAAATGGCAAAAACATATGCTTCACTAGTGTTTGCACTAATATATAAAATAATGTCTCAATTGGTGAAGTTAAAAAAAAACATCTCAACTGGAACGTGAAGTAAAAAAAGTAAAGTAAAAAAAGAATAAAAATCTATCAATCGGTATAAAAAAAAGAAAGCATCTCATTATGAAAATAGAATGAAGGACTTTGCAAACACAATGTTTCCTTTTTTTTGTTTGTTTTTACATCCATACACACACACACACACAGAAACTCCATTATAATAATGATAAAAATAGAAAGCTACCAAAAATAAAATGCTCACCTTTCTTTAATGCCTCTTGTTTCGCTATTGATTCTTCTTGTTTTCTTAAATTCTCTTCATTTACTCTTGCCTACAAAAAATACAAAGGATTACAAATCAGAATTTAAGTTATAATATTAATATTATAATAATATATCCACCACATCACTCAATAAGGGCGGGGACTAACTAATAAAATAACTTTTAGCCAAAATTCAACTTTATTCATCAACATAGTCTCCTCGGGCGATACACCGATTCCAACACTTCTCTAACAATCCGATGTCTTCTTCGTAAAACAATTTGTCTTTGGCCTCAAAATACGCCTCTGTTTCCGATATGACTTCTTCATTTGAGCCAAATCTCTTCCTTGGAACATTGTTTTGAGATCTGCAAACAGCAAGTAGTCGCTGATGGCCAGATTTGGAGAATAGAGTGGGTGCAAAGCAATTTGAAGTGCAATTTATGTAGTTTTGCCATTGTTGGGACATGGTGCATTGTCTTGGTGAAAGAGCACTTTTCTTTTTCATTTGTAGCCATTTTTTGGCGATTTCTTCCTTAAAAACACACCAATAATTTTATATAATATTCGTATTGATAGTTCTTTCTTTTCGCAAGCTAATTGATGAACAACCCTGCGCATCCCAAAATACAGAGGCCAAACCCTTGCCTGCTGATGTTTGCGTCTTTCACCTGCTGCTGTCCACTCAGCAGACAGCTGTTTTGACTCTGGAATAAAGTGGTAGATCCATGTTTCATCCATTGTCACATATTGATGCCAAAACTCCCTGAATCAATGTGCTGTTGTTTTTGATTAACTGTGAGCAAATGCAGCACCCACTTTGAACACAGCTTTCTCATTGCAAAATGGTGAATACACCTTCGCCTTCTGATATCTTCAACTTTTCTGCTATCTCAAGCAACTTCAATTTACAATCTGACAAAATGAGTTTGTGGACTTTTTTCAAAAAAAATTTTCTAGGACAATTGCCGAATTTTGGCAACCTGAGTGTAAGATCATTTGTGTGTGTACAACCGCATTGTGAGCGAACCACCTCTTAACCATTGTTCCAGACAGATAAGAGTCCAAATAAGTATTTTTTCCAATCAGAAAACAATGCTTTCTCAACACACAAAATTTTTTTTTTTTTTAAATTTACAACAATTATAATTTAAAAGATTAGTGGCGGCATCTATATATCTTATTGAGTGATATATATATGTGAGTTTAGTGGGAGAGAACCCTAGCAGAGTGCTCGATTATTAAGAAAATAAAAAAATACAAGCGTACTATTTATTTATTTATATATATATATATTAATTGGGTATGTTTCAAAAGTTCAAAACATTAATTATAATTTTAAATATTTGATTAATGGTCCGGAAATAAATATTCGACAATATCATTCCTTATGGCCATGCGTTTCTGAGAACCACTTTTATTAGCAAAATTACATAGCAGCATATTAAAATCTTTATTTTTTTTAATAGATGAATTCCTTACCTGCTGTGCCAATTGGTCATCGTACCGTTTCCGTGCTAACTGATCTTGGTACTGTGCTCTCTGCTGATACTGACGTGTTTCTTCCGCCATCGTTTTTCTCTTTTCTTCCTGTGAAACTCGCATTTCTTCAATTTTCTGTTGGGCTAAATGAGCTTCATATTCCTAAAAAAGAAACGAAAAGAAATAAAACAAAAGGAGGCACCAAAATCAAGTTTTGGTATTTAAGGTGCTACGAATGTCCCAGACTCCGGGTGAGCAACATCAGGCAACGTCGCAAACATGCAGTCAATTCACTTCTTACACACTCAAGCAAGATCTTCCTCGGTCTACCAACTGGGATATCTCTAATGTCTGGGATATCCAGGCGTGTGATGGAGTTGATGCAAGAGGTGGCATGCTGTACATGTCTAAACCACCTGAGATGATGAGCATGTAAGGCCTCAATAATCCCACCAATACCAAGTTTCTGATGAAGCATGGTTGAAGAGATCATTTTCCTCCCATTTGCAGTCGCACATCTAATTAATCCTGAAACTGTCATTACGCCAAAAACATTGTAGATCAGAAGCATTTGGGGCCTCATATCTCATTGCGATGCAAGATGGCATCGTGAACACAGGCTGAAAAGACTTTGTCCTGAATCTTGACAGAAATGTGTAGTAGTCATAAATGATGTTTCCTTCTGAAGTGTCCCTGTGAGGTGGTTTGGCCAAACAGTTCGTAGGGTGTATTGATATCATTAGTTCCCAAAAGGACTACTTCAGCCCCTATAGAAATTGCAGACGATCGGCAGATGGTTCCCTGGCACCAACCAGCCAAGACGGATTGTCTCATCTTCTCTGCTTTTGTCACCGACCGGAGACCAATACCGCAGAGCGATAATAAATGATAAAATAGAATAAAACAGAAATATTCCATCAAAATTGGTTTTCTGGATGTAATTATATTTTGATGCGGGTTTGTAAAAATAAGACTAAAATCTGAAATTTCCACTAGAGGTTAAAATTAAGTAAGAAAATGGAAAATTCCATTAGAATATCATGACATTGCAGAATATCATGTTACGGATGTTTTGTTTTTTTAACGGCATATCAACCATTTAATGCCGAATAAAGTTGTCAAATATAATTCTATAGGTAGGATAATTATTTTTATTCGTAGAATACATTGCTCTTAGAATACATTGAATTACTCTTAGAAAATATTACTCTTCGAAAGAAATTTTACAGAGAGGGTACCATCAAAACACTACTCTCAGAATACATTGCATTACTTTTGGAGAACATTACTCTTTGATACTACTCCAAGAAAACATTATTCTTTGAAAACGTTACTCCTTGGCATTGCCAATCTTTTTTGTTCTAAACATGATTGACCCTCGGTCACCGCCTTCTAGTATCTATTTTGGAAGAAAAACAAAGGAGAAAGAAGGTTTTGATGTTTTGGTTGTGGTTGAACTTATAGAAACTAGGGCATGAGGTGGCCAGCCGATTGATGAGATCGGGCCTCTCCGATCTCCCGTCTAGCCGAAGTGAAAGAACGGCTCAGCCACCAAGATCTCACAGGTCGGTATCACGAGTCACCACCGCGGCCTAAAGGTGACTTCGTTTTCGGGGAAGTTTTACCAGTCTGCATGGGGTAGTCAACGAATTTGTGCCCCCACCAACAGGGCAGTCATGTAAGGACAGGAAGTCTGAAATGAGATGTGGCTAAGAAAAGAGAAAATTTTCCCAGACCATTTGGACACCAATTTACAAAGCACTGTTTCAATTTGCTGCTTCAGGGAAGCAGACAAGGGAAAGCTTACGTAATGCTGTAAAAAAATAAAGCAGCAAAGAACATGAGCCGTCGAACAACAACGGTGTCAGCGTTTTTTTCATGTATGTTATCCATTATTACAGGGAAGAGAGCAAGACGGCTGCTGCTATCATCACAAGCAGGGAAGAGGAAAGCAAACAACTCTGTTTCAGGTGTTGAAACATCACAGCGATGACGGTTACTGACACATGTGTGAAAATAATGTTAAGAACCATATTTCTCACGTAAGCAGAGAATGGAAAATTACATTTAGAAGTCAACTAGGTTAGGATTATGTGTCAGGATATGACATCACAGACAAGCCGAAATGAGGCATGGTGAAGAAGCCAATCCTCTCTTAGTATTGTTCAGCATCCCACTAACCCTAACCTAACTAACAATCCCATTAACCTTTATCTTCTAGAGACTTTTTAAAGCAAAACAAAACATTTTGGTAAAGTTGAGCAACAAGGTTGTTACCATTCTTTCTTTTATGTTTATCCATTCCAGCTATCAGGGAAGAGAGGAAGATGGCTGCTGCTATCATCACCCACAGTGAAGAGAAAAATGAACAACTCCATTTATGCTGCTAGAACATCACAGCAATAATGACTACAAACTATACACTAATTTTGACCTCTTTCCTTGCGACTTTGAGAAAAACGTTTCATTTTTATATTTGGTTTAACATCCATTTGACATGCTGGCAATGTCAGACACCTTTTAGAAATTGACTTTCAAACTAACCTAACTCTGACCAGGTCTTTATCTATCCCTCTTTCACTTCCTCCCATGTTTTCCTATTACCTCAATTCTCACCCATTCTTTCAACATGATTATACCATCAAAGTCTACTCTTCTGCACACATTTTGTACTGTCTAGATTTAATCTTCCTCTGAGGTGATCAGATCTAAGCCTTTTAAACATCACATTACCCATCCATCGTATCATTCTCATAGCATTTCTCTCTATGCAACACATGTCCTCAACTCTCACTGACCAGGTTTCACTTCCATACATCACACTGCATACACATGCTTGATAGACTCTTCCCTTAGTTGACAGTGGTAACGCTCTGCTGGTTAGTAATGGCAGAAGATCCCTGAACTTACTTAATCTACTCCCAACTCTTGCAATCATACTAGCACCTGCTCTTCCCTGTGCCTCGATAGTATCACCAAGGTAACAAAACTTCTGAACAACCTCAATAGCTTCGCCATCCAAATATACTTTCTCCACATCTGAATTCTCATCTGTCTTCATTTTTGTACACTTCTTACACAAACTGGTTATCATCTCTCAACCTACCAGTAATTCCACTGCACTTTTTGTGTACCCAATACTAGAAAGTACAACAAACTCTTTTTTTACAAACTAAACAGGGAAATTTGTTCTTTCTGGAGCTTTCCAACACTACAACCACTGATCATCACGTTTTATATTCAAACAAATAAAAAATAAATAAACACCGGAGGTAAAAGAGGGGGTAAAGGAGTCACCGAGTATACTCGTTTCTTACTGAGATGGGCCCAGACATTCCGAGAATTGTCGAATGAACTTGTGTTATATACACCCTCTTACCGATGAGTGTATAAAGTTCATTATGCATGCAAGTTGATCATCTCACCACCATCATAGTTGTGAGCTCTGTTGCTTTTCCATTCGTTGATACAAAACCACACAGACACTTGTTGGTTAGTTGATGAAAAGATTTATTCAAAAGTGTGTGAAAGAGAGAAAGAAAGAGAGAGAGAGAGAGAGAGAGAGAGAGAGAGAGAGAGAGAGAGAGAGATTTCACTACATCAGTTGCCCGACAAATGCTGTCCCCATTTTCGGGGCAGCACGCAAAAACATGCCTTTCCTTGTTCAAGACTTGCCGGCTAAGAACGTGAGAGGAGTCTCACTGGAAGTCACAAGATTTGCATAACTTCCACCCGGTGTCACTCTCTGACCCCTAACCTTTTCCATTAACATGACTATGTAAAACTCGTCTGTGGCCGTTTTTGAAATTTTGAAAATGTTTTGGACGCGTTTACACGTCTCACTCTGAAATTAGGTGAAGATGTGTTAACTCCTTTTTGTCTACAATTTATTATGAAACTTTACTTAGGACTCACATCAATCATCGCCTGAGGACTCACTACATTAAAAACCTCTCAGTTATTGTGTGGAGGTAAAGAAAAAAGAAAGCAAAGTCAAGAGGAATGCTGAAGAAAAATGAAATCTTTTTTAAATAAATAGATAAAAAACAACTTTTGCACCTTCATTTCTTTTTGGTATTTCGCCTGCAACGTCGCTTCTTGCTGTTTTGTCAAATCGAGGGCTTCTTTGGAAAATCCTGAAGAGAGAAAAAATTAAATGTTTTATTATTCTTATATAGTTTTTTCACTATACATTTATATAATGGGGGATATATCGGCAGCAAAGTCATAGGCTGAAAAAAAAAGGTTAATTCTAATGAGATGCTCTTAAAAAGGACCTAAAAATTTACTAAAATGTTTTTGTTTTCTGTGAAAAGTCACTAGAAGGGGTTATCAGTTGGGTTTGGTTAGGGTCAGTTGAATGCTGAACTAAGAGTGGATTGGAAACGATGGTTATTTAAGAGGATGGCTCGACAATTACGTGTTGACATTGAACTTTAAGACGACCATGTTGTAATCAATAAGAAAGTTGTCTTGTGGTATTGTGTTCCACAGATGGTAAGTAATCATAGTAATAACAATAAATAAATAAGAACACAAGACAGGAATAGAAGGAATAAGAAATGTATTAAAAATACTTAATTACATACAATAAGTCAGTCGCAAATACAGACTCTTTGCAGACGTGCTATAAGCGGTGCGCTAAGCGGTTCCCCTTTGGTTAGGCAAAGATGTCGACTTTATAGTGACCTTTAACATCTTACTTTAGTAGCAGGAGTAGTAGTAAGGTTTTTAGGAATCAGTACATCAAATACATCATAAAGTACCTCCATATCTGTGTCTGTGTCTCAACTGATTTACATGACGCTTCTTTTCCCACTTCGGACCCCGAACGATGTATATCAGGCATCCAATTCTCCTGATGACAATACTGTCTTTCTTGCCAGAACATTTTACCCTTTCTGTAATTCTTAAAAAACACTTTTTCACCAACATTAAAATGTCTGGTCTTACCATCCGTGTTTTTAAAATGTTTTTTTTTCACTAGCAACATTTTGTCAAAAATGGTTTTAATTTTTCTTGTGAATATCATATCCGCCGGTGCCATGTTCACCACAATGTTTCTGTTCGGTGTGACCCTGCAAACCCTTAAGAATTGATGGATCTTCCACTCATCGTTTACTCTACCTCCAGCTTTTCTTAAAGCCCTTTTAAAGGTATCTACAAACATTTCTGCTTGCCCGTTACTTTTCAGGTGGTACACAGGTGTAGTAATATGTTTTACCCCAAAGTTTTTGCAAAATATATTAAACTCTCCTGAGATGAATTGGGTCCCATTATCTGTGACAATTTCATCAGGTAAACCAAACCGGCAAAAAATTTATTGTTATGTTGGCTTTTTGCATTTCAGAATCTCTGGCCATTTTGTTAAACTGTCCACCACAATCAAATAATATCGACCATTTAGCAATCCAGCAAAATCTAGATGTATGGCGTGTCCACTCGGCCATGATGTTGTTATTATTGGTGATGCTTTAGCTGCTAGAGGACAACCTCTACAGCTCTTAACTGTCCTCTCAATGTCCTGGTTCATACCTGGTAAAAAACCGTATGAATGTATAAGCGATTTCATTTTGCCCATTCCTGGGTGACCACAATGAAATTCCTTTAACAGTCTCTTTTGTAGTGCCATTACCCATCATTTTTTTTTGAGTGATATTTCGGAATTAATCGGGACAAGCATGGCCTAACTTCTTTGAAAGAATATATTCCATTTTGAAATCGTAATTTAGCAGAATAGTGCCCCACCGCTGTAATCTATTTGCTGTATGAACTGAAATTCCTTTCTTTGATCCAAAAATCGAAAGTAATGGACGAGGATCAGTCTGTAAAATAAATTTATGGCCATGGATGAATTTGTGAAAGATCCAATTTCGAGAAAATTTTTCCGACATTTAAACATGAGAAATCCGCGCATACACAAATATTTTTATTTTTTATGTAAACCGTAAGTGACACCCATTCTAAATATTGTACTTTTTTAAGTACCCCCATTTGTTCTAGGTGATTGAGTTCCTGGTCTATCGATTCTACAGCTGCATAGGGTACACTACGCTTTGGTTTGAAAACTGGGGTAGCATTTTCCATTACCTCCAATTTTACTTTCGTTTTTGTGCATCTGCCCAAACCGTGTGAATATATCTCAAGGAAATCTTTTTTCAGAGTTTTCTTAAATTTTTCACTTTTACTGAGTTGCAAAATGAGCTTATCGGTATATCCCACAAGTCAAATAAAGCCATCCAGTCGGTACCGAATAAATTCAGCATATAGACTTTTGCCTTACACGTCTTACCTCCAAAAGAAATTCAGCTTTCTGCCAGTTACTCCTTTTGCCACCTTTTCGCTGCAAACCAATGTTGGTTTTTCAATTTTTTCCAGGAGTTTTTACTGATTATAGACAAGTCGCTACCAGTGTCTATCTGAAAATGAATATTTTTGTTGTTCATTTTTATATCAATAAATTCTCTTCCATGATGGCCGCCGCCATTTTTTCTGGAAATTACAGCATTTACAAAACTTTTAGCGCTCGACCTTTTTTCTCTACAGATGCCCTAACCTTCCACAAAAATAACAAATTTTGTTTTTCAAAAAGGACACCTGCCTTTTATATGAAATCTTAAACATAAGGACATGTGTGTTTTCCCATGTTTTTGGTTTCCACCTTTGTAGCGACAAATAGGTTTCAAACGTCTATTTTTTGAACCGTCTCTTCTGGCATATCGGACCTGAACCAAGTCTTTTTCTTCAATCTTCACCGAATCGTGTCGCAGTCTTACGATTCTATTACATTCGGGCATAGCTAAAAAATCCTGTCGTCTCTTTTTGTTAGGTTTAAACATTTCCAACGTAGGTTGAAAAGGGACAACTTTTCAGGATTTGAAATTTTGCCCGGTACCCTTGGTAGAATATAGTTGCAGTACCTATCATGGCATGCTGGGTTAAATTTTTGAAGAAGTAGGTGAACCTTTTTTTCTTGCGAACATTTTGAACATTCTTCCTTGGTTTTTCTGGGTCATACGTGAATTCTCAAATCGAATTTGCAACCGTATCTGGTGAAAAGAATCCAGCTTGCTTTGGTTCTTGTGTTCGCTGGACAATAAATTTCAACATTTTTCAAACCTTTCTTTGCTGTCTTTAGTCACTTCTTTGTTGTTGTTCCACTTGTATTTTTAAAAATTGGACCATAGTTTGCTGCAATTCCTCCATTTTAAAAAAAATTTTGTTTTTTTTTCCTCAGACAACAGTTGTTTAAAATATGCTGCAGGAAAAAATATTATGTACAATAAAAATAAAATATCTTTTTTCCTCAAATTCTTTCAAAAAGTCACTGCCAAATTGTAAAAACAATTTGGGTGGCAATTCTCTTTGGAAAAACAAAAATTTGTTCTTACTTGAGAAGCGATTCCTTGTGTCTTTGTAATGTTACTGTCGAGGATTCAAATCTACTGTTGGGGCAAAAAAAATATTTTTTTTCACGAATATTACTAATTTGTTATAGAAAAACATTTTTTTCCCGTGAGTGCTGATCGTCAATTTGTTATGTGTTAACAAATCGTAATCTCTCGTTGTCAATTTGTTATATCGTAGTAATAACAATAAATACATGAGAACACAAGACAGGAAGGAATAAGAAATGTATTAAGAATACTTAATTAAATACAATAAGTCAGTCGCAAATACAAGCTCTAGGCAGACGTGCTATAAGTGGTGCTATAAGTGGTTAGGCAAAGGTGTCGACTTTATAGTGACCTGACGAATCCATCCTGTCACTATGGGTAAATCCAGATCAGTCCACAACATAAGTTCTTGGAAAGAAACTCTGTTCATGGAAATTCCATTTGGTTTTAGGTATACAGAGAAAGAAAGTAAAGTTCTTCCTTAACAATAGTTTAAATCAAGGGTTGAACATAAATAAAAATATAAACTCACCATAACACTTTTCTAAGCCATAACTTCAATACTGTAAGCCGTATTTTTAAAGTTCACTATGGCGAAGTTGATCAATTTTTGTGCACTTTGCCTGGAGGGCCTGACTGTAGTGGCAAAGTGAAACGCCTGTCTCGATGCATACACAACTCAAGGTGATGGGAATAGTAGGGATCAATACCTGCAAACACCACTTTGGTTTTCAACATGTTGATCTTAATGGCAACCTGAGTAGTAAATTGCTAAATACAAATGAGATAAGTGGTTCAAGTCTCCAAGAAGAAGAAAGTTATCTACATAATTCAGGTTGAACAAAGTCATATATTTGAGCTCACCAACTAAAATGTAAATAAGCAAAATAAGTAAGAAGAAATCAACTCCGAGAAAAGTTGCGTCACAAATGCCTGGTCAAACAACCTCTTTAGTAGAATTGGAATTCGATTTTTTTTAAAAAACAGACTCTGAAGTGGGATGTTTTAAATTAAATCAACTTCCATGTCAGGGATGAAATTTTACCCCAAAATGTATTTTATATTTATAAAAAGGATTTCAGTTTATTTGTTTTATCTGATATATAAAGTAAAGTCAGTCTTTTTATCATTTCTTTGTCGTCAATAGAAGAACAAAATATAATTCGATTTAATTCCTTCCATAAAATAATTTTTTGGGGTCGGAATTTTTTTAAATAAAAGTAAATTCGTATGAAGCAGAATGGTACAACTTTGTTGACCGGTTTGATTTCGTTGTCAGCATTCTTGCAGGAAGGACCACATAATGGTTGCCAACATCTCTAAGTTAAAGTGGTATTATGGAATCGACAGGATTCAAACTTGGCACACCCAAGTCGTCAGTCAGTGTCGTTATCCACTTAACAGTCACCTCCCAGCCACCATCCAACAGGGGGGGGGGGGGGCATAAATCTGCATTCGATCATACAAACTTATTTCCCTTTGATTGAAAAGAAAAAACGGCAAAATTTAAAACAAGTAAAACAATTTATAAGTAAATATAGCATCGGGTAACACTGTTAATAGCAAATCTATCAATAAAAACTCCACACGTAAAATATGAAAGGTAAAGGATCCAATCACATGGGCTGAGTTTGCTGAGAGATTTGTTTCATCATATCAGGATACACAAGCAGTGAGCGTCGAAGAGCACTAGAAGAGGCTCAAAGATGGATTGAATGATGTAGTGACTGAGGTGTGTCGAGTGTCATCTAAGCACAATTGGAAGAAACAAATTTGGTGGTGGAATGAAACTGTTGATCAAGCTGTTAGAGAGAAGAGACGATGCTACAGAGCATGGAAAACGGGAAGCGTACAACGAAGCCAAGCATGCTGTACACCACACTAAGTCAGGGGCCCGATAAAGAGATTTTTCTCAAAATAAATCCCAATAGTCCAGTCAAAATGTGACTGAACCTCAAACAAATTGCTAACAAAGGTTTTTAACTTGGATATTGAGCATGAATAACCTCTCTTTCAAAATTACTGAACAAGGTCAACGGGCGCCATCTTTAAAATCCAACTTAACAATATTAAAATTTCGAGACATAAATTCCTGACAAGTATGTCCATTATTCCTGACAAAAAACCTTTATTAAATTAGAAATAAAAAAATATTTTTTGCATGAAACCCCAAGCCAGCTTGACATTTTCTTGGTGTTTTAAATTGTAATGATAGGTAGCTATATGCTTAATAATAAACTAACAGCAGGAAATGACTAGCCCCTGCCATTGTTTTCATGTTTTTTTTTATTTCTTATACAAATATGAATATAAAAGGTACAAAAACAGACTAAGTAGCCTTTTTCAAGGCAACAATTGTCACATTAATTCCTGACATTTCATAAAAAATAGGTACAATTTACAATAAAGGAATGGTCAGTTGGTCAAATGCTGAGGCAAGGCTCTTGCATAACCACCACAGAACAAGTTCATGAACGGACCAAAGAACATTTCTTGTCAAGAACTAGTCAAAGGTAACTTAATCATCATCAAGGTCTGGCTGTGGTGAGTTGCATCAGTGGAGGCCTTTGCAATTACCACACAAGTTTGAACAGTCAATGCCATGTTTCCTGTAACTGCATCTTGCTGTAGTACACCCTGAAGTACAGTTACACCTAATTATAGCCAACAAATTTACAGAACCAGCTGGCAAGTCAGTCTTGATTGGTTGTAATTTACCATTTGAAAGTTCCCATCCCCACTCGTCAGGTTTTAGCTGGTTTCTACATTTCCATTCCTGAATTTGGAATTTCGTAGCTGCTTTTGTTGGTGGCAATGATTTGGCCTCAACATACTTTGAGCTTTTTGCAACCTTTTCCTTAAAGCCCCTCAGTCGGAGATGATTGATGTTTTCCCCATCATTACCATTGTACAGGCACACTAAAGCCTTCTCCCCAGCTTCAATAACCTCTTCTGCACTGCTATCCTTGCCAAACACTTCTGCCAGTTTGAGGAAGTTTTTATTGTTCATCACCTTTCGAAAGGATGCTGCCTTCCCAATTCCATAAACACTGGATGTAGAATCACAACCCAGTAGTGCATGAATGAAAAGAATGTTGGAACAGACCACATCTCATCTCTTTGATGTTCCAAACTTTCACACTTTTTGCACTATCCTTTGGTGGTGGCGTGAAGATGTTGTAACCATCATCTCTATTGGCATGATAACATAGAAGGACCAATAGGTTAGTGTCATCTGCTATCAAAATGTCTGTCTGTGCCAGTTCTAGAGCAGTCTTCACAATCAATACGACAGCGTCTCAAGATGCATGGACTACTTTACAACCTGCTTCCTCCAAACCCTTTATCAGCAAGTTGATGAACAATTGTTTGTTTTCTTGATTAGCTAGGAAAACATCCTTTTTTAATTTGAACACCATTAAAGGGGTCAGTGACACATTAACACCAACAGAGCCCCCTGCTCGACGTCGGTGAGTCGCGTCTTTAATGGATGGACTACTTTCATACCCATCAAAGACAATGCATGCTTTTCCATATCTAGTTGTGACATATCTGCGGTATTGGGCGCAGATCTCATCAAATGTGTGACCTTTTTGCCATGGGAGGCGTTGAAGTAGTGCTCTACCATCTAAGAGATACTGTGGATCTGAAGACTGTGGACCTGATTGTACAGGGGAAGTAAGTTCCCATATTGCGTCTGCCAAAGCAGTTTTTTTTGTTTGCCTCTCACGGTACTCCCGAAAGAATCAAAAAGTGCAGGTGGGTAACCACAAAGCTCATACTGGAAATGTTTTTGCTGCTGCTGAGTTGAGGGTTCATTTCTGGAATAGGAGTTGTTGATCAGTCTCAACTGCTTCATCTTTGCTAAGTGAAACTTTTGACCCAAGTGTAATTGCCTGATCCTTTCTTTTAAAAGTGTACTCGTGGACATTTTCTCCAACAATTGAAGCTATGGAGTTTGCTCTGTCCACATTCACCTTTTTGTCTCCAGTTACTCCACTTGAAATGTTGTGAATGGACGGATCTTCCATGAAAGGGTCATATGTCTGGAGAAATGCAAGGAGCTTCCATGTATCTCTCACATCTGCTCTTTTCTTGCTGAAGTAATCGCCCGGTGCTGGTCACTAGTGCCATAACGAATGCCTGCTAGTTCTTGCATTGTAAACTTTATTTCAGCGCACGCTGGCAGTGATAGCATCCAAACCAATCGTTGAATTTTGTCGATTCCTCTGCCATGAGTAAGACCTTCAGACGTCTTCATGCTTCTCATTAGCACCTGCTCAATAACCAGATCCGTCGACAAGCCAACCCAGTAGCGATCACTCCATCTAATCACATGGAATCCTTCAGGCCGACTTTGCATATAGGATGTGTCCTGCTGCAGCGAATATTGGCAGCATTTTCCTTACAGCGTCAAGGTGCAATTCCCAGTCAAGGTGCGTTATGCCTTAATAAACAATTGCAGGATCTTCACCATATGCACAATTTTGCTGTTCGCTGGACAACCATTGCATCATTCACATGGTTGATTCTCTGGGCAATCCTGGTCATAGACTCTGATGACAGAACATTATTCAATGTCTCAGTCCTATCAAGGAGACCTTCCTCCAGGTCTTCATTTTGAAGAAATGACTCTTCTGCATCCGTATTGGGTTGATCATCCTCAGTGACATGTAAAACTGGCAAATCATAGGCTTTCGCTAACAAAATAGCATTCAGAGAAGTGAGCACGAATGGCTCTTGCAATTGCTTTGCTACTATGTTTTCAGCATACACAAGTTCTTGCAATCCAGAACCTGTCAAGTTGTTTTGGGAAGACGTGGTCAAATGTTATAGGAAAGCCATGGACATGGATTCTGTCGGACCTCACCAAAGACAAAAATGGGGGGAAGACTAAGATCAAGACTAGACAATCAAGCCCCACCCTCATCAGAGGATTAATTGTGGCCGGATTCAACAAACTGGTTGATGCTGATGATGGGGATCCCTCCAGTGAAAAAAATGGGATTTTGCTGCTAGTCGGATTTACAATTTAACTATGCTTGCCGATATAACAAATAGCAGCAGCAGCTAGTTATAAACAGTTTTGTAAACTTTGTTTATAACTTCTTTTGAAAAGAAAACAAAAAGACAAAAATACATTTTGTGTTTAAAAAAGTTTTCACTTAACTTTTTTCTAGTCGTCGATTAAAAAAAAAATAAGATTCTACTTTTTAGGCAATTATGTGCGAACACCCTAAACGTCTTGGCAGAAAAATACAACAAAAAATAATTTAGAATTTAGAGGGGGGGGTCAGTTTCGCATATAAATTGAACGTAAAATGATCTATTTCTCAGTCATGCCTTTTAGTGCAATTTTTTAAAATATTTTTTTTCAAGCTGAAAACTTGATATAAAATAAATAATTACTCTACCACTAACTCTAGGTTCGAGTGACAAGCACACCTCCTATGATTGATATCACCCTAAAATCTCATCTCAAAGCTGATGAGCTGTTACTGAAAACAGCGAGATACTACAAACGGGCTGATTGGGAATCCATCAAAGATGACACCAGAGACGCCCCATGGAGTGAAACTTTTTCTCTCTCTGCTGATCAGTGTGCAAATGAGTTAACTGAATGAGTCAAAGCAGGCATTGAAGCACATGTCCCCATGCGAAAATTCTACAGCAAGACCCACTCATCACAATGGTTCACAACAGACTGTGCAGTTGCTATTACTCAGAGGCAGCAAGCATTCCGACAATTCAACCACCACAAGTCAACTACAAATAGACATACACTAATAGCGTCAAGAAATCATTGTAAGACTGTAATAGATGAAGCAAAGAGTATACAGAAAACGCATCGAGTCACAGGTACTCACAATTTCTGGAAAATCTTGGTGAATAATGGGAAATCGACAATTCCCCGGCTATCAAACCACAATGATGTCGTTTGCACAGCAACTGATAAAGATGAACTACTTGCCCAGTGGTTCACCATGAACTCCACTTTAGACTCCATTGGCCACTCCTTCCCAAATTTCCCATTGCAGATTGCCACACTTGATGACCTGATCATCACCTCTTCAATTGCTCGGGATATCATAAAAACCCTTGATACATCCAAAGAATGTGGGCCTGATCTTGTCACTGTAATAATAATAAAGAAATGCACTGCTGAGCTGGTTCCTGTCCTCTCAAAACAAGTGCCTTGCCAAATCTTGCTTCCCTGAAAATTGCCTCAGTGGTACCAGTCTTCAAGAATTCTAGAGATAGAACTAACCCTCAGAATTATCGCCCCATCAATCTACTCCCGTTCTTCGCTAAAATCTGAATCCTTAATCAATCTAGCGATAGTCCAGCTATAAACTTCTTTCTGACCGTCAGTATGAATTTAGACAAGCACAGTCTACTGCAGATATTCTAACGGTCATCTCCGAACGCATATAGGCAGGTGAAGCTAGGGCAGTAGCGCTTGATATATTCAAAGCCTTTGACAAGGTTTGGCATAAAGGGCTTCTCATATTCATATGGTATTACAGGACGAATATTAAATATAATTAGATCCTTCCTATCCAACAGAAAGATCCAGGTTGTCCTCGATGGCTGTTCATCCAAACAACATAACATAAATGCAGGTGTATCCCAGAGATCAATCCTAGGTCCTTTATTGTTCCAGATTTTCATAAACGACCTCCCTAATGACATTGTGTCTGAGATGGGTATATTTGCTGACGACACCACGCTCTACTCTCATCATGTGGGCAAAACGGACGTGCACGTATACGAGGCAATTGCTGAATCTTTAGAAAGTGATCTCTAATCTGTAACGGAATGGGGTCATAAATGGATGATAACATTTAATGCCGCAAAGACAATAACTACAAGAAACCTCTTCAACCACCAATTGCCATGGCAAATAACACCCTACTTGAGAGTCTCTAACCTTCAAACTCCTCGGCCTAATATTCACAGGTAACATGAATTGGAACAAATATACATAGAAGACATTGCCAAGGCTGCTGCAAAGAACGTAGGCTCCCTCTACTGTGCTAGAAAACTTCTCAAACCTGACAGTATTATATATCTCTACAAAGCCACCATCCGCCCATGCATCGAGTATTGTTGTTACATCTGGGCTGGTGCACAATCAACTAGTCTCCCCTCTTAGATAAGGTCAAAAAAAGAGTCTCTAATCTAATAGGTCTCTCACTGTCCACCAAGCTCCAGCCCCTGTCCCATCGTCACATCCTTGTGCTTGTTTTACAAGTACTTCAATGGAATGTGCTCCGATGAACTAGCTGCTCTGGTGCCCCCTCGATGTAAATACACTCGACCAACCCGACAATCAGCAAAGCCCCATCCATTCACTGTGGAGGTCCCCAGATGCCGGAGAGCCTTCTACTCCAATAGTATATTTTCTCGGGCTGCCGGCTTTTGGAAGTCCCTCCCTGCTCCCTGATGTACCAACATGCAGAAATTTAAAACTAATGCATCTCGCTGCCCACCTCCCAATTTAGGATGATCTCCTAAACATTCACCCTAATTCTGAGTAGCCCTAATGCCTACAGTGGCAACTTGTCTTGTTTAGGGTGAAAAAAGTAAGTTAAAAAAAAAATTTAAAAAAATAATGTTCTCTGATTGTTTTTTGTTTGTTTTGTTATTAAAACACGGTTATAATTTCTAAGTAATATTAGTTTAAGGGAGAAGAACAATGAAATTAACCCCGAAATACATTTCACTGTCAACAATATTAACCCTAACCCGTACATGAGTAAATTACAAGATAGGTGGTCTTGGCTTTTACACCCCTAAAACTCAGAAATAATAAAAACAATGAATTTACTGGGGGTCAATCTGATGAAATATATCGGAGAATTTGATCCGTGAGATTTTCATTTTAAGTTGAAATGACAAAAAACGGTACTTCTGTAGTTTCACAATGACATGTTAGTCCTCTCTTTAAAAAATAAAATAGCTAAAGAAATGTATAAACTTTGTTATGTACTTACGTGGTAGCTGAAAAGAAGATTGTACACCAAAAAATACGCACATTCATCCAGTATTTATTAAATTAAAAATAAAAAAACGATTTCATCTATATGTCGCTATTTTTTTTATATTTTGACTTTTTCCGAAAGTTATCTTCCTTGCCTTGTCAGTAAGCTGAAATGTCTACCGATACGTAAGATCGTTTTTTATTTCTTTTTCTTATAATTTAATAAATACTGGATGAATTTGCGTAATTTTTTCTGTACAATCTTATTTTCAGCTAACACGTAAGTACATAATAAAGTTTATGCATTTCTTTAAATATTTTAATGTCATTGTGAAACAGCAGAAGCACCCAAATAACAATTCCTTGGCCTTTTGGATCGGAGTAAAGTGTCGTATCTGTTCTGATACTACACTATATCTTCTGTCTTTGGTCACTGAAGAAGAAATCTTTCTCGACTGAGGCAAGTTTTATTTTTGTCCAAATCCAGAGTGCCTCTTTGGGGGGCTGGGTTTATCCCATATTAAAAAATGAGCTTGTGTTTTAACTATCCTCATAACGAGAAGAGTAAATAGGGGCATGACTAACAGTGATGACCGGCGTTGCACAGGAGTCGTTTTACATTCATTTTTGGGCACTTCTACAGAATGTTAACCAAACTGTTTGCTTTTTTTACCCCAACTTAAGTTTTAGGTTTAGTTCAGCAAAACACAGTTTTATTCGGTTCAAATTCTGTAGGAGCGCCCATTTTTTTTTTTTTTAAATAGGATTTTAAAAATTTCGTTTTATTTCACATAAATATTCGATTAAAAGTAAATAAAATAATAATTCGATGGGCGATTTAGTCGGTTCACAGTCAAATCGGCTGCTTTTTTTCTGACCTCACAAACCCAAATAAATTGTTTTTAACTAATTTCCCAGCTGTACTTCCTTTAAGGTAATTTTGAAATTAGTACAAAACAATTTATTTGGGTTTACTTACTCGGAAAAAAAATCAGCCGATTTATTGTCCGTCATTTTGGCTGTGAAACGACTAAATCGCCATTCGATGTGTAATTCTCAAAGTCACGTAATCGCGAGGAAAACACACACACATGTGAAGTGGTCTTATAATGTTATTGATATAATAAATAAACCGGCAACAATATTGAAACGAAAGTGACCTTGAAAGAAGGAAATTGTATATTCGTTGCTTTTTTCGGTCGAGATAAAATGGTTTAAAAAGCAACTGCTAAACAAACAAAAAAGGAATATGTCAATGATTACGAGTCAACTAAGTCAGATAGATTTTACTTATATTAATATGCAATAGAATTATTTTACCGGCTCTTAGTCATACAAGAGAAAAAGGTCAATGGGTCACACTAAAATCACATGTCTTAGGAAGTAATGAAAAAAGAAAGCGACTATCAACGTAAACAAAGTGTTTTAAGGTTGGAAATACGTCTAAAATTGTCTTTTTTAAAATCTAGTTTTAATAAAACGATCAAATGTCAAAAAATTAGGAAAATGCCTAAAAACAATTTTTCTTTTGTAAATTGTGCCGACCCAGATATTATGCAATTTTTATAAACACCATTTTTTTAAATTACTTAAAATAAACAATTTAATATCTGAATAAATAACTTTTAAGGCTTTATTTATCTATATATAGTCTACATGACATTAAACGAAACGTATTTAATTAATAAAATTTTAAAATAACGGCGATTTAGTGGTTTCGCAGTCAAAATGGCGGACAATGAACCGTCTGCTAATTTCAGATTTTTTTTCGGACCTCAATTGGTTTGAACTAATTTCTCGGCTGTATTTATTTCCTTTAAAATAATTTAAGGTGAATTTGAAATTAGTCCAAAACAACTTATTTGTGAATTCGGAAATTAGCAGACGGTTCATTGTCCGCCATTTTGGCTGCGAAACAACTAAATCGCCTGTGTAATCTACACAAGGAAACAAATATATCAAGATAGATACATCTATTAAAATAAATAGTTAATATTAATACTACGGTAATCTAAATCGTGAAGTAAAATGTTTGTATTTTATGTCTTATTAAAATGGTTTTAGACTTAATTTATTGAGTTTAATTGAAAAAAAAATGATGAAATTGAATTGAGTGCTTTGGAGAGTGGGCGTGGGGGTACCGGGTGACCCTAGAAGATAACTGGTCAACCAATCTTCATTTTTTTAATTAAACAAAATAAAAACAGAATTCTTACTTGAAGATTCGAGCTCTTTGGCGGCTTTTGCGGCCCTTTCCAGCGCACCCGAGTCGAACCTGTACGCATCCATTTTCGACATGTTCGAGTCGCCGGAATTATCCTTTCCACCTTTGCCTCCTCCGGAACCTCCAGACGAAGGCGGCGGTGTAGGCAATTGTGGAATTTCGCCGATCGGTTGGTCCTTCTTGATTCCGAATAACCAAGACATTGTGATGATTGAATGTTTCTAATCTAAGAAAGAAAAGCCGTTTCTCCTGGTAGGGGTCACACAGTGAAATCACAACGTGCTCTCCACACGTGTACCCAAATGGTACACACACAGCGCATGCTCAAGTTCTCTATAAGCAGATTGTTAGACAGAGTTCGCTCCCCTTGTTCTATTACATGTATAATAAAGAAGAGATTATTAAATTGCCTGTTCTGAAAGGGACCATTTATTTAAATGCCCCAAAGGTGGACAAAACAAATTAAATTAATACATTTATCACAATGATTATTATATTTTAATGAACAGATTATATATATATATATATATATATATATATATATATATATTCTTAAAGAACGAAAACAATAGAGCTAGACCAGTATTTGTTATATATATATATATATATATATATATATATATATATATATATATATATATATATATATATATATATATATATATATATATATAACATTCGTACCGTCAGTTTCAAGCACAGAAGGACTTAGCCATCCGGCTCTCTTTAGTTTCTGTTGTTATATATATATATATATATATATATATATATATATATATATATATATATATATATATATATATATATATATATATATAAATGTTGAATTATACAACGATAACTGAATTATCGTTTAATAATAATAATAATCTATCGTGACAGTGTAAAGCTCAATATATTTAATAGAGCAATTCAGTTTAGAGGTGAAAGATGAGAATAAAGAATTGTAAAGATACAATATTTATTAAAACATCAAAAGTTCAGAGCAAGGAGCTTGCTCTGAACTTTTGTTCAATAAATATTGTATCTTTACAATTCTTTATTCTCATCTTTTACCTCTAATATATATATATATATATATATATATATATATATATATATATATATATATATATATATATATCTTGGAAAAACAATGTATTAAAGGACATTTTGTATTTGTATTCCTTGTTTGAACACTTGATGAGATATTAAACTTTTTCAAAACGACATATTTACTCAAGTTGAATGCAAAATCCATCTATTTTGCAATTGTTTTATTTTATTTTGCACATAATTGAACTGAGATAGAATGTGTGTTTCACTCAATTTAAATTTTGGTGACTTATTTAAGAATTGAGCACTTACATAATTACAATATATTTTTGTGATACATCGATGAGACGAACGGGCATTGAAGGAAAATGCTCGTTCGGCTTACCCTCTCCTCTTCTTTCCTCTTCTTCCGCTTCTTTTTATTTATTTATTTTTCTTGAAGAGAGAAAAATAAGTAATTACAGATGTGGCCAAAGTTTGAACTCAAGGAAAAGTGTCTACACATGTTTTTAACAAGTAGGTGCGAAATAAACTTTGATAAAACCAGCGTATCGCAAAAAAAATCAGTGTGAAAAAGGACCAGTGTCCTGGCAAAAAGAAACCGCTGAGTTGTTTGAATTATTCCTAGTGTCGATTTGTTCTGCTTGTGTAACCTTGCCTTCACAGAATCACGAAATCATCATCATCGCCGTCATCACGACCTAGAGGAGATCTTGGTTTTTACTGCGACTAAAACAATCACCGGCCAAAAAGGGTGTTCACAGTCTGGCAAGATTTCTGCGCAAAGAACCAGAGGTGTGAGCACACAGATAGAGACACGAGTGGACCACCTATGTTACAAGTGGTTCAGTGACACCGGGATATCAAACACCTGTGCGTGAGTGGCCGACAACGATACCCACAGGGTCAGAAAGAAGCGTGTGGGGTCCTATGTCACATTTGGTTTCATGACGCAGGATCGAGTGGGGACCTATGTTACATTTAAGACTGACATCAGGAATTCTGGCGCCAAATGCATTCTTTTGGAATTCAACCAGCTTTGCGAGTGGACGTGGTTCTCCAGCTAGAGCAAATTCCCTAAGTGCTTCCTTTCTTCAAGAACACTGTGACTGTGAGATTCAACACAGGAGTTCGTTGTAGCATTTAATCGATTTTGTGGTTTTCAGCCTTTTCTGAAGAAAGACAAAGACGTTGTCGAGTTTGATAACTTTGTTCACGCAGCGTTGGCATTGGAAGGCGAAGTTGTCGAGTTTGACACGTTTTATTCACACAGTGTTGGCGTTGGAAGAATATTTATTCACAGAGTATGTTTATGTCTTCTGAGAATTATAAATATTCCATTATATTAATTATTTGTTTAAACTTTAGAAATACTTACTCTCCTCATATTTGTATTCATCGTTGGTTGAAACGACAATTGTTTGTTTGAAAAGCAGTTTATTTTGGTTTATTTATCCCTCACTTCCTTTCATGTTTTCCTTGGCCTTTCCCTGATAACTTACCCTGCTACCTCAACTGTTCTAGGTCTATTAACCCCAAAACTCTCATCCATTCTTTCAAGATGACATACCATCGAAGTCTACTGCTCTGCACACAACTTTATCTCTGACCAGATCTTTATTTATCCCTCTTTCTCTCCATTCTTATCACTTCCTTTCATGTTTTCCTTGGCTGAACTACTTACACCAGAGAGCAAAGTCGCCCAGGCAAAACGGACGCATCTCCACTTACCCCCTACTTTGTCATCAGGCAAGTTGGGAAAACTGCTATTTCATGTTGCTATGCTAAATGTCTTGCTTATGTAAACAGTATCAACACAGCAATAAATTTTGATGATACAACTCTCAACCAGCTAAAACATCTTCTAATACGTTTTACACATATTTTTGCCAAGTAACTTACTCTCAGGTGAAGCAAGCCTATGAACATTTTTAAAACACAGGAGTCTGCATTGTACACATGTGTCAAGTTATAAGTGCCCTAGTAGTAATCTTGACAGTTTCAAGTTGGTTGCTATTAGCAACGAGCCGAGTGCTAAATACAGGATGTTTTTAGTGAGACTTATAAATTTTGTTCTGTGTGATGATGCGTGTAAGCAAGTTCGTAGTAATTCTTATCTCTTCCTTCTGGCTAGTCGCTGGGGGAGTGCGCAGGTGCTTTCTTGTTAACAGTTTGTTCGACTGATTGAGTGTAGGCACTTTCTTTCGAACTGACTGAGAGAAACTGATTTTTAAGCTGCTGTGTCTGTTTGAATATAAATTCAACCATCAGCTCCTGAAACGTCTCGTTTTTTTGTGGAGGGGTATAATTTGCAGCGTTCTGATTAGTTGAAATAAGATTTTCTAATCAAGAGTCGATATTTTTATACAATATACGCTTGTTTTGTATTTGCTTATTGAATATAAGTGCATCCTCTTGCTGCTCAGTAGAATTCAGGGGAGATAACTTGAATATTTTTTTTCCTATTTATTTCGTTACCACTTATCAAGGCCAAGAGCCACTTGAGGATAAGTGTTAATGAGATGGCATGATTGATTGTCAACCGAGAGATGAGGAATACTATGATATGAATTTCGTTTGATTACTTATGGGGCTGTCAGTGACAACAACTTGCTAAGTTTGGATTTGAAGCTGAACAAATTGTAATTAATAGGGAAGTAGTTCAATGGTAATGTGTTCCACATGTGGGAAGCCTTTGCAAAAAAAGCTATGTCTATGGAAATTCCGTCGGATGCTAGGCACTTAGTGGGAGAAAGGGGAGTCACTTTCCATTATGGTAGCAAGGCGAGTTGTTGCTATGAATCTCACAAGGAGGAACCAAGAATTGGGGCTTAGTCGAGCATCCTCCACGGCAAATAACGATAGAGTAGAGAGAGACTAGCAACGTCTCTTCTGTGAAAAAAGGGTTGTAGGGAAAAGAAGTCGATTTTGTACTGTGTCAAGGCTGCAAAGAGTGCTCAGAGCGGCCCCTCCCCAGATGTGGCAAGTGTTCAAGGAAGATAACTCCTGAAAATTCTGAGCCAATATAATTTTGCGTTTGCTTTGCTTGGTATAACTGCAGCATTGTGTGCATGATTGGCCTAATGGAATCGGCTCAGCCATTGTAGCAGTCACATGTTTTGATACATTATTTTTTTGTGTGGTGTGGAGCAACTATCTCTCATCCATTGTGTCCCCTGGTGGCGGATAAGGGAACAGCCTTCAATTATGGAGGTTAGCTGCGAATACCCAATAAGTAGTCCCGGACCAAATGGCAGCCTACTCAGAGGTTGTATGTGGGATATGCTCTAGTCAGGTATATCTCCATCAAATGCATACAGATGTCCAATGTAAAGTTTAAACTTGGCAGGTGTCGGCCACCATAAGAGCTGACTGACTGACTTGGTCGAGTGCGGATTGTTGACCTTGGTTGGTGAAACACTTAATGTTGATCACAAAAAAGAAGAAGAAGAAGAACGGAACGAAGAGAAGGAAAAGAAAGGAAAATGTCCTTATTTCTCTTATGCTTTATATTCGAGCAAGCAGAAAGGTTCTAAGAAAATACAACGCCAAATATATGAATCCTGCATGCTACGAACCTGGATTCCTTTTGAGAATATTCCATCGCTACTGAGAATGATTGGATTTAAATTGTGAAAACGAACTCTGTCCGACCAGCAAAAGCTTGTACCTGTCATTAACACCTTTATCCATCCACCGGAGATTATACCTTTGATACGTTACCCGAGGATTGTTTAGCGCCAACCCCTGATACTTACCGGATCCATTTTCTTACACTTATTGACTTGGTGAACTCGGGGTTAAAATTACTGGGGCTGTGGAAATTAATAGAAACAGATGTGACATCACATGGCTTAAAGAGAGAGTGAGGGAGAGAAGTCGGCAATTCTGTTGGAAGCACTTACAATTGTATTTTAAAATGCTCTGATAGGATATGATTAGATAGTGATTATCGATATCTCGATGTCTCCCCACCCCCAACCCTATTTGGTCAGTGATTTGGAACGAAGATCAAGCTGTCTTCCACAGTTAATTTTTTTTTGAGATATGAAAGTACTTATTTGCAGACTACATTCCCTAAGTCTAAAAATATTGTGGAAATGGCATATACAGGAGAAAGCAGCTAACAACGGTTTGATTATGAAATAATGTATGACAAAAGATTAAAACGCGACACTAGATCAACTCAAACACAGCTTGAAGTCCAAGAAAAGGAAATACTCGTCGACAGTAGTAGACACTAGCTAATTCCATATGCTATGCCCTACTACAATATGTGATAAACCTTCTTTCACAACTACTAAATACGAAGTTCTGCTCACAATTACTTAGAATTACTGTGACTGTGGAAATTGATAGAAACAGGTGTGACATCAGATACCTAAAAAAGAAAGTGAATGAAAGAAGCACCCCCCCCTACACACTGGATAGTGATTTGGAATGAAGATCAAGGCGAATAAACCTCCTCTATCTTCAACAGTTTCATCTTGACTTAATCATTTGTCGAGGTATGAAAGAACTTATTTCCCTCAGTCTGGAAAGATCGCAGAAAGGGCGCATACAGGAGCAAGCAGCTAACAATGGTTTAATTATGAACTTTCATTCATGTATGACACAAGGTTGACATGTAACAAAACGACTTTCCTTTCCTCCTCCATGTGCCTAGTGTCAGGCAGAATTTCCATGCACAGAGTTTCTATTCAAAGTCTGTGTGACACATTACCGCAAGACTGCTTCCCTGTTGGTTACAACTTGGTCGTCTTCAAATTCAATCTAAACAAATTCTTGTCCCATAAGTAATAATCGGTTCATACCATTGATCAGTGTTAGCACTCCTATAGTGTTCCTCATCTTTATCCGCGAGTGGCTCTTGGCCTTGATAAGTGGTGACTGGTGATCTTATCGTAAAAAGAAAATATTCTTCAGCTGTTTCGACCTGTTGTCATTTAACGATAGATTTTCATTAGTGTAAAATCTGTACGAAATTGAGCTTTAAAAGTTGAAAAAAAAAGGTCGACACACACACATCATCATCATCAGCATCATCGGTTTAACATCCGTTTTACATGCTTGTATGTGCTGGACGGCTTTAAGAAATTTGCTTCCAAACTAACCTATCTCTGACCAGATCTTTATTTATCCCTCTCCTTCCCAAGTTCATTTTCATCACCTCATCCCATGTTTCCTTAATCTTCCCTTGTGAACTGAACCTGCTACCTTAACTGTTCTACATCTACAAACCCCAAGAACTCTCATTGATTCTTTCAACGTGGCCATACCATCAAAGTCTCCTGTTGTGCACACATCTCCCTGTACTGTCCAGATTTTATCTTTCTCTGAACTAAGCCTGTCACATTACACATCCATCATATCATTCTCATATCATTTCTCTCCATGCAACACATATCCTCAACCCTCACTGGCCAGGTTTCACTTCCATACATCATCACACTGCGTACACATGCCTGATAGACTCTTCCCTTTGGTTGACAGTGATAACGCTCTGCTAGTTAGTAATGGCAGAAGTTCCCCTAACTTACTCCATCCACTCCTAACTCTTGCAATCACACTAGCACCTGCTCTACCCTGTCCTCCAATTGTGTCACGAAGGTAACAAAACTTTGCCATTCAAATATACTTTGTCTACATCTGAGTGCTCTTTCGTCTACACAAGTACCACAAAAGATTGGAATACACCAGACTCCCTTTCCACAAACTGAGCAGGGGAATTTTCCAACACTACCACCACACACACAAAAAAAATACCATAAGGAAGACAAACAGTGAGAAATATCTTAGTATTGCCACCCAGACTTAGGGTTAGTGGTTGGGCATGTGTTTTTTTAAATGACTTTTAACACTGGAAATCGATTAAAAAAATTTTTTTTATGGAAATCGCTCCAGACAAGCCATTTGATGCAAGGAGCTAACAAGAACAAATATGATTATCGCAAAGACAGGATATACCTATTGGCCTTAGTCTTGAAAAGACCAAGGCTATAGGTAGGAGGAAAACAGTCAGCAGGAAGAGAGTTCCACAAGCCTGCGGTTCTTGGAAAGAAGCTACTGGAATAGGAAGCTGTATTACAATGAGGTATCAAAACAGCGAATTGATGGAGACCAGTAAACCAACGAGTCATACTAACTGGAACAAAATAAGCGGAGAATAGATCACATAATTCTGAAGAATACATGCCATAATAGTATTTATAGAAAAGACTGAGACTAGCAACATCATGTTTGCGAGAGAGAGGGTGTAGAGAAGAAGAAAGGGTGGGGCCAATCAAATTACAGATACGTTTCTGCACCTTATCAAGAACCCTCAAATGTGACAGAGATTGACCAGCTCAAATATGATAACAGTACTCCATACATGGTTTGATAGTAGATTTGTAGAGATAGAAAATAGCCTCATGTGTGAGAAAGTGTTTGGAGCGATAGAGATAACCGACTTTACGAGAAGCAGAAAGAGCAATGGATCTGATGTATGAACTCCCAGAAAGATGTTTCAGAGTCAATTTCTCCTCAAGATCAGAGCCATCCATGAGAATCTCAGGAAGAAAAGGGGCACACCTACGATTGAAAAACACGAGCTGAGTCTTAACTGGATTAAATGAAACAAGCCATTTCGTACCCCAATCTACAACTGAACCCAGGTTAACTTCTAAATCAACTGCATATTTATGATATATCCGAGAGAGATGGGCAAGAAGCAACACCAGAATAGAGAGTGGTATCATCAGCATAGATGTTGATTTTCTGATTTAAACAAGAATAAAACGGTCATCATTACAAATTATTTTAAAGGAAATATAGTTGGGAAATTAGTATAAAACAATTTATTTTGCTTTTCTTATTCATTTGTGACCTATTTGCGTGTAAAAATTTAATATAAGTTACCGATTCTGGGCAAAGTAGCCATCTTTATAGTCAAAGGAAGTAAGGTCGTTAACATAAACAATTGGATAAACAAAATGGCTACTTTGCTCCAAATCGATATGTGACAATAAAGAGATACACTCACCATCAGGAAAAAGAATGAGGTGTTTCGCATGTCGTGTATGCAGATTTAAAAAGGGCTTCTCTTCATAGGTGCAGGTGTTTATGGTGGATATCAGGTGGTATAAATGAAGAGGACAGCTGGGAAGGAGAGAAGCGATTTGGATTGGAGAGAGAAAGGCAGAGAGAAAGTGGGTTGCACGAAATTCGGTTAGAAATTGAATCACAGTCAAAACTTTTTTTTATATTCTTTTATTTTTTCTGGCACAGTCAGTTTATGGCACGGGGTTACCAATTATGGTGGGAGTTAAGAACAAAAGATTAACCACAGTGGCAAAGGATTGCCGGACAAATGGTTATGAGAGAATGAATCTCCCGACCATAGGTTGTGGGATAGATGCCTTTGTAGCAAACATGTCATCCCACTGTTTTGGACGTGGCCGGACCACGTGTGGATTAAATTAATAGGTTAAGACAAACAAAGGGAAAAGAAAGAAAACATTATTATTATCTAAAACTTATATTAGAAAGAAAGCGAAAGAATAAGAAAGCTAAACACACATAAGAATGGTCTTTTATCAAATTAATAATTATGAGGAAAACATTTATATTGAACAAAAACAATTTATTTAACTAAGACATTTGTAGAGTTCATCAGTTCTGTGGTCAATCCATGAAGACAAATATATAAAAAAAAATCTGGTGTCAAACCACAGTGGTTAATCTTTTTCAACGTCCAATTCTTTGTACTTCAGTCTCCTCTTTCAGCCTCACTCTGCTCTCCCTACCGCTCTCCAGCTCAATGAAAAGAGTACCGTTTATATACTACTTTTTGCCCCACCTATGCAAATTGACTGTCAACCAGAGCCATCTAGCTTTCAAATTCTCCAGACAGCCAATTTGCAAAGGGGGACAACTCAAACCACACTTTCTGGATCCATTCCTGGCTGGGGTAACTTTGCTAAGCACAAGTTCATATTTGTAAGGTGTATATGCGATGCGTGTTTGCTGTATTTTTAACCACAGTGGCAAAGGATTGCCGGACAAATGGTTATGAGAGAATGAATCTCCCGACCATAGGTTGTGGGATAGATGTCTTTGTAGCAAACATGTCATCCCACTGTTTTGGACGTGGCCGGACCACGTGTGGATTAAATTAATAGGTTAAGACAAACAAAGGGAAAAGAAAGAAAACATTATTATTATCTAAAACTTATATTAGAAAGAAAGCGAAGGAATAAGAAAGCTAAACACACATAAGAATGGTCTTTTATCAAATTAATAATTATGAGGAAAACATTTATATTAAACAAAAACAATTTATTTAACTAAGACATTTGTAGAGTTCATATTTGTAAGGTGTATATGCGATGCGTGTTTGCTGTATTTTTGTGTGGCCACTGAAATAGTTCCTGATTCGAATTTAAAGAGATTACTTTTTTGCCTCCCCCACTGGATCGGTCGCGCCGGTGGGGGTGGGTGGGTCGACGATCTCCTCTGTGTGCGTTCGCCCAGAACACGGAAGGAAAAAGAGAGAGAAAGGAAGTGCGTGTCTTCTTTTATAGACGCGTGGTCAAGCTGACCTGTTGGTCCCTGATTGGCCGGAATCTTCTGACAACGTGATTTCACAAGATCAGCTCCTCTTCTCTACCTCAGTGACGAAGACGGGCTGAGTCAACAAAGAAAGAAAGGTCGCACATATATATCTCCTTAGTTGTGGTGTCGGCCACAAGTTAACACGATATTTATGGTAACTTTAAAGACTTAGTTATAACTTATATTAGACATTAAATATTATTATTTTTAACGCAAATACATCACAAATGAGTAGGTAAACCAAAATAAAGTGCTTTTGACTAATTTCCCAACTGAATTTTCTTTAAAATAATTTATGTCCGCAATGGTAAGGAACCGACAATTCTCCTTTTTTTTTTCACTTTTATGTACGTAATTTACCCGAAAATGGAAAATATGAATTTTTAAAGTAAGAGGTAATGCCAATTCAATTAATTAATAGAACATTTATTGAAGAAAATATAATTTGGGAAAATCGACAGTATATTTTTTCATTTCAAAACGAATAGTCATCGTGTTTGGTTTAACATATTCTTTATCTTTTTTTTATTTAAAAAATTAATTTTTCTCTCTTTTTTTTTTTAACGTGTTCGGATCGAGGGTCGTGTTCCCCCGATTATAGACGTGTTCAGTAAATCAAGCGATGTTGCATGCAAAGACAGAGTAATAATTAACAAACAAAAATGAAGTAGTTCAAATAACGTTTATTGAACGTGTGTGTACGTGGAATGGTGAAGTGTGTGATGTATGCATGTGTGTCGATGGAAAAACAGTTCTTGAAAAAGGTATAAGAAGAAATGAATCCGGCGTGTAGAAAGTCTTTAAAAGCCGTATACAAAGAAAACGAGTTGAGAACTCTTACCGTTGTTTGCCCACGTGTGTTGGTAGTTGTTATGCTGGTTGAGAAGAAAAGCGTGAGACGAAACGCTAGTGTATTAGCGTCGTTCTGCCGACCAGAGAAGAGTGAAACGGAACGCTAGTGTCAGCGTCTGCCTGCCGAGGCAGGTCGGTGAGGAAGAGACGGATTTTCCGTTATGCACCGGTTTTTATAGTCAGAAGGGCAGATAACTCTGGTGTCGCTTTACGGCGCCACCTGTCGGTGAAAAAGCGCCACCTACCGGCAAACCGGTGTAGTTATGTTTTGAAAGGAGGAGGTAACTGCTACAAGGACTCCCCCCCAGATTGAAAAATATTGAAGATATTATTCAATATGTCCAGTTGTAGGTGAGAAGCATTCTTTGTGGGTATGTCTGTTTTGCTGTTGAAGATTAGAAAAAGTAGTGTGCACGCTACTTATTTCTGTTTCTGCATCTGTATTGAATAATTGATCGCAAGTGCGTCTGCGGAATTGAGTGTTTGTAACACATGTGGATCTGTGTGTTGTTTGGATCTGCATCAAGTTTGAGCGCAAGTGAGTTTGCGGTCGAAAAATGTTGAGTGCAAGTGAATTTGCACTTGTTGGTGGCGTTGTTCATGTTGATTAGTCTGCGTGATGCGGAGCTGATGAACAAACGTTGAATTGTCAGTGTTGTCCGGGAATGTTTGGTGCTTGGGTCTGCGCGGTTGTTGATGAGTGAGCACAAGTGAATGTGTGCGGTATTGATGAGTGAGCACAAGTGAGTCTGTGCAGTTGTTGATGAATGAGCACAAGTGAGTCTGTGCGGTGTTGATGAATGAGCACAAGTGAGTCTGTGCAGTTGTTGATGAATGAGCACAAGTGAGTCTGTGCAGGTGTTGATGAATGAGCACAAGTGAGTCTGTGCGGTGTTGATGAATGAGCACAAGTGAGTCTGTGCGGTGTTGATGAATGAGCACAAGTGAGTCTGTGCAGGTGTTGATGAATGAGCACAAGTGAGTCTGTGCAGTTGTTGATGTTGTTCATGTTAATTAGTCCGTGTTGTGGAGCTGATGAACAAACATCTAGTTGTTGAGATTGGTGGTACACTATGGTCAAAATCAGATGCACAAATGTCTGCAAGTGAGTTAGCAGGTCCAGGTACAAGTGGGTCTGTACTGGTGTTGGTGCGTCGTTCGAGTTGATGTGTCCCCCAGTTGATCAACGAACGTCCAGTTGTTGAGTATTTAGTCGTGCTTGTGCAGTTGTACTCATTTTGAACTGGTGTGATTTCTTCCATAGTGTTGTCAGTGATGTCCGGAAATGTTTGATGAATGTCCGGGAAGAGTTGGTTGTTCAAGTTGATGGGTCCTCCTGTTGATCAATGAACGTCCAGTTGTTGAAGAGGGTTGGTAGCCCTTGAAGGGTGATGTTGGTGCTTGCTGAGCCTGACTTTTTACAACCAGTATTAAGTCTTGAGGCTTGGTGATGTTCGACATCGTGTGTTGTCCGTTTTGTAGTTTTCTTTTCTTTTATATATATATTTCCAACACGTGGGTAGAAGGGAAAAAGAAAAGAAAAAAAATGGAGTCGTAATTTGTTTCACACGAGGAATGACGTTTTTTGTTTTCGTTTGTTTGAATGTTAGTTTCCACGTAGAGAAAGAATGGCGGCTTCTCTTCCCTTTGTTGTTGAAAAGAAAGAAAAAAAAAATTCGTATTTTCTGTTTTTCTTTTTTGTTTGAATTTTCATTTCCACGTGGTTAGAGAGATAAAAAATGGCGTTATTTTAAAAAAAATTTTTATCAACACGTTGTCCGGAAAAAGATGGCGGCATTTTTGAATTTTTTTTATCAACACGTGGTCACGAAAAAGATGGGCAGCGTGAGCGTTTGTTTTCTTTTTATCTCCACGTGTTCAAAACAAAGGAAGTGGCGTCTTGTAAGGTCCTTTTGTTCGTCAAAAAAGAAAAAAAAGGATTGGCAAAAGTTTGTCTTTTTTTTTGTATATAATTTTCCGACACGTGGGCAAAGAAAGGGAAGAAGAAAAAAAATGAAATTGTAATTTGTTTTATACTCGGAGAAAGCCGAGAAATGTTTTTGTTTTTCTTGTTTGGGTATTTCCGCGTGGCCAGGAAAAATGGAGACGGTGGCTTCTTTTTTTTTTGTTTGTTTGTATATTTCTACCACGTGGGTAGAAAAAAAAAGGAAAAAGATGGATGCGTAATTCGTTTCACCACGAAAGAAAAAACGAGAAATGATATATATATATATTTATTTATTATTTTTTTTTTGTTCTAGTACGAAATTAATTACTCCGTCAGATACAACAAAGCTTGCACGTCGGGTCACCAATTGTTCGGATCGAGGGTCGTGTTCCCCCGATTATAGACGTGTTCAGTAAATCAAGCGATGTTGCATGCAAAGACAGAGTAATAATTAACAAACAAAAATGAAGTAGTTCAAATAACGTTTATTGAACGTGTGTGTACGTGGAATGGTGAAGTGTGTGATGTATGCATGTGTGTCGATGGAAAAACAGTTCTTGAAAAAGGTATAAGAAGAAATGAATCCGGCGTGTAGAAAGTCTTTAAAAGCCGTATACAAAGAAAACGAGTTGAGAACTCTTACCGTTGTTTGCCCACGTGTGTTGGTAGTTGTTATGCTGGTTGAGAAGAAAAGCGTGAGACGAAACGCTAGTGTATTAGCGTCGTTCTGCCGACCAGAGAAGAGTGAAACGGAACGCTAGTGTCAGCGTCTGCCTGCCGAGGCAGGTCGGTGAGGAAGAGACGGATTTTCCGTTATGCACCGGTTTTTATAGTCAGAAGGGCAGATAACTCTGGTGTCGCTTTACGGCGCCACCTGTCGGTGAAAAAGCGCCACCTACCGGCAAACCGGTGTAGTTATGTTTGAAAGGAGGAGGTAACTGCTACAAACGGGATAGAATTCTAAAATAAATCGCGCATATTCAGGGCATTCACGTCCATTTTCAGAGAAATTAGAAATTATGTACTAAAAAGAGAGTTCTCGGTCCCTTACACTATTGGAGCTCTTCTAAAATGAAAACAAATAAATTTCGGCTCGTCCCTATTCTGAAGAAGTGCCCAGACGTTTTCTTTTTTTTTTTAACTTCACCGATTGAGACTTATGTTATATGAATAGTCGTTTTTTTTTTTGTACTTTTTGATAGATGATATTCAATTGTGTAAAACGGAAAATCCAAGTTGATTTCTATTCCGGAATAAGAGAATAAAAGAACGAACGTCCAAACCGCACATTCTGATTGGCCGGTTTAAATTTGACTTCCGACACTAAAGATGGCGTGTCGTCTGATCGTCAACTCGATTCGAACATAAGGTGTTCTTGTTGTGTTTCATCGGGAAGATCAGCGACAAATATGAGTTTCTCGAACCAAGGTAAGTGACGGAGGAATCCGAAAACAAATCCTTGTCAAGACAGGCGTTAAAAAAAAGCAACAAATTTCGATTATTATTTGATAGGAATCATTTCGATCGATTTCAACAAGACGAAATGGACAATGGTGACAAGTCTTCGTCTTACTGTGGTTTCTAAATTATCAAAATGGTTTTAACATTATCTTTAATATTCTTAATTGTTGCGGCTTGTGACATCTACGTGTTTATCTGCCTTTCTTTTACGTAGTCAATTATTTCGGCTTAGTGAAAGAAAGATTTATTAATTAATAATAACTGTACTACTCGAAGTTGCCCGGGAGTCTTTTTATTTTCATTTGTGTCCCCCCCCCCCCCACTCTTTTCTCTTTTAAAAAATAGTATTTATTTTAGTTAAATTTACTTATTACAGTATAGTCACGACCATTCGACGGTCGTGGTATTGTCCGGTCATTAAGTTATTAATTCGACCACATCGTCATAAAACTATACCTAATTGTTGTAAAGATATAAATGTTGTTTTTTAATCTTTATTTAGAAATTTTTTCCAAAACTTTCCATCTTAATTAAATGAAGATTTGTTAAGATTTTTAAATGACTTTCTATTCGACAGTTTAAAGGCTTATAAGTTTCGAAGGGTCACAATAATAATTCGTTCTTTTCTTTTCCAGCTATTAACAAAGGAATAAAATGCCTGACTTGTTTACAAATAAACCGAAATGCATTCTAGTGGATTTGATTTCGTATTAATATTTTTCTTTCTAAACCTCCACCTGGGCTAAAAAGTACATCTAGTTTCGAATAAATTGACTTATTATTGACGAGGCTTTTAAAGAAATGTCACCAGTAAAGAAATCATTTTACACTAAACAAAAAGAAATCAATTTTTGTGTCCCTTATTTACTCTCGACTCGGAGGTAAAAATCGTTTTTCTAATCTGTGTGCGTTGGGGGTACCCCCCCCCCCAAAAAAAGGGCACTCTGGATTTTAGTCCTGTCAGCACTTACGAATATGGGCGTATCAGGCGACATCCTCCCTCCGAGAGTAGGAGGTAATGCCTGGGAGGATGGCCTCACCAGATCGAACAACAGATATTTACACTTCGATCGTAACTAAAAAAAACGCCAACAACAAACAAACGGATAGATTGTTTAATGTCAATATCTTATTTACTGTTATTTTTGTTAAGGGAAAATAAGACTTCTCCACATTAATAAGTGTTTCTCGCCTCTACGTGATTGACATTTACGATTAATCACTTATTAATTAAAATCAAAACTGCGTTAGTAACAACACGAACGTTTAAAAAATCCTATTTAGAAAAGTAATTATGAAATGTAATCCACCAAAATGCATTTCGGTTTCTTCGTAAACAAATCAACAGCCATTTGAATCTTTTTATGAGAAACAATGTATAACTTCGTGACTCTTCGAAATTGGCAGGAATTTGGAAGCCATTTAAACTGACTATCTGTTCTTTTCTTTTGTTCACACTAAATAAGCCTGAAACATAAGGGGTTATTGTGATAGGGGAAGCCTGGGTGGGGAGTTGGGCTGCCAGATTCTTGTTCACGTTACATTCATATTTCTGCATGTTTGTATAGTCGGGGAAACCGAGCAGGGAGGAAATATTAGAAGAAAATCTTCCAGCATCTAGGTGCTTCTCTAATGAAGGAAGGGGTGTGATTTTGCTACTAGTCTAGTGAGTCGAGGGTATTTACGTTGAAGGGGCGAGGCCATGGCCATCCCTACTATGGCCATGGGCGAGGTACAAATGTATGCTTAGCAAATGTTCATGTATAAAAACTTTTGAAAGCTTTTTATATCCAATAAGTTGTTGTATAGAGTAAACCAACATTATCTTAACATTTAATTAGAGTTGTATAATTTGGCTTAATTCATAATTTAATGACTAAACGATACCGTAATAATTAAATTAATTTTCAAAATCCATTTTTTTTTTTTTTTTTACGTATGCCCCGTTTGTTTTCCAATGTAGTGCTTCTACATAATTTGAACCGAACCAAACCGACTTTTGCCGAACTTTAACTAAACCCAAAACTTAGTAAAAAAACAAAAAAAACAAAACAGAGTTCGGTTCAAATTCTGTAGAAGTTCATGCAATGTTTTTGTTTACGAATCCAATTCAACGGCTTTAGAATAATGACGTCATCGTCATGTTCCTTTTTAATGACGCCATATATTCACACACAAAAACAACAACATCGCAGCTGTTGGCTTCAAAAATCAAATAGAAATACAAACATTTATTGTTTTAGACTTTTTCTCATGACAATCGAGGGAAAATAGCAAACAATTTTTCTTCCTTTATTTTTATGTTTTTTTGTTTTTTTTTAATTAATTAAATTCTTTCGCTTTCAATTTGGTAAATTTTTGTGACGAAGGAAAATGAAATGTCTGTTTTGACTTTATTGTCAACATTTGAAACATGGAATATATTGAAATAAATAAAATCAATTTCTCAATTCTACTTAATTTTCGTTTTCGTTTATAAAATTGTCTAAATTATTTGAACTGTTATTTATATATTTTAACATTTTTATATTTTAAGATTGATCCAATCTTAAAATATAAAAATGTTATTTTTTCTAATTCTACCACTATGAAACGAAAGAAATAAAACTGGTTGAAATTATGACTTATTTCTCCTAAATTTTGTGTTTCATCTTGGTATAGGGCTTTGTTTTCAGTTGCATCCCCGGACAAACACACTACGCATATAATGCACGTGTTTTTCTTTATTATTTCATTGGTCTTTCGGCTACGAGCAAGGTGTAGTATCTGTTCTGATACTAAACTTGATCATTTCTGTAGTGTCCTCAATTAGTGAAGAAAAAATCCTTCTAGACTGAGGCAATTTAAATTTTTGTTCCAATCGAGAGTGCGTCTTTTTGGGGAGCTGGATTTTCCCCACATTATAAACCGACCTTGTATCTAACTCCGTCCTCGCGGGGAGACAAGTAAACAGTGTCTTAGCTTCACGATACTCCCCCCCCCCCTAAAAAAAAACAACTTTTATTCTTCTACGACAAAAATAATTAATTTCATAATTTTATGCCGCATATTTTTGCTTTTCTATTCATTTTTTGGTAAAAGTACAGAATATGTAACAGCCTAGAAATCGAAAAAAAAAACAACCGACCTGTATACTTTTAATGTGTGGAAACTGATTGTAAGATTTATTCTCTGAATTTGTTTTCATTAAGTTGACTTATTGACACACAAAAAAAAAATGGCCGTCAATTTTTTAAAAATTATTTTTTTTAAGGTGGTCGTTTTGCTGCTGATAATTTGATGCTGAAAAGATAGTAAAAAGAAATGATTTACCCTATCACTAACCCTAATCACTAACCTTAAGTAATTTGTGCCGATAAGTCAACTTAACGAAAACAACTGAGATAATAAATATTACAATCATTAGTTTTCATACTTTAAATGGTCGGCCTTATTTGAATTCTATTGTTTCCTATAAAGTATTTTTTTTTTTTGTTTACGATTTCTCAACATCTGCAGATGTGCCGCAGCGAGAACGATCAAGCATGTCCTTTATGCTTGAACTGAATTGTACGTCATTGACAGGTAACATGTTCCAGGTCAGTTGGCAGGTCAGTGAAAACTCAGAGTTGAGATATCCCGCACCTTGCGCTCAACTACATTTGAAGTGGATCTCCTCCTTCGACACCGCAAGCCGCTCGACAAGAGATGCCCTTCACTAATCCCCTGTGTAGTTCCCTTCCAGAAGACCGTGAAAGATCACTGGACCAAGGAAGCTTTTTAAGCATGACTCGGCACTCTCCGCAGTACTGCGATTCACACCTTGATTTATGGTGGCCCTCGACTGAGGGGCTAAGGATGAGGTCGGGAAAGATGCTCACGACGGCAGGATTTCATGCAGATTTCTCTGTCATGGTTCGACTCAGGAAAGCCAGCCTCTCGGCATGTCGATGACAGAAAAACCCAGTGCTTTCTGTCATCCTAGAGAAACGAGGACAGAAGGTGCCAGGAGGCTTTTAGACAGCTCACAGGCATTTCGTAAAGGATGAGATGAAAGACATACATAGCACACGCCTCAGCTGTACCTTTTAAGGAAAGTTTCCTTCGAAGCCAAGTTTTAACTGATGCTTTGACCTATGACTGTACCTCTGACCAATTCATCTGAAGCTGGAGATCCGGTCCAAACCACATGCCGAGGATTCAAACAGGACCATCAATCAAGCAGAAAGTACCCAGAAGTGAAGTGTTCTTGTTCGAGGCACCCAACTGCAGGCCGATTCACTTGCTGTGGTTGATTTTGAACCCCATAATCGTTTCGTAAAGTATGAGTGCCTCTGTCACTGCTTCAATGTCTCCAGAGCACAAGATGACAGTGATATCATCATCGAATGCAGGTAGAGTTAACAAGAGTATGTATTTACAGAAAGTACAGAAGTAATGGGTTGCCAGAGATTGCTTCGTCATAGTGACTCTTTCTTCATACAGGTAGATGAAGCTCATCAGCCTTGGAATGCAGTCCATCTAGGAAAAGGTAAAACCCTGATTTCAAACCTCCACTGCCTTGTGGAATGCCCATCTATGGGGAAACGCATCAGGAGAAACCAGAGTGGAACTCCTAAGGCAGTTTGGCATTGTCTACAACTCTATTCTACCAGCTCCTGCAACGACGTTGATGCCAAATTGTAACAGCCTTGCTGTTCCTTTGGATTCATCAGCGACGTGGAGAGGGGAGGACATGCTACATAGGTAACAGTCTGTCCTCTATCACACCGCCCGGGCTAGCATCCAACAACATTCAATCAACAAGCTCCTCCAGTGACCTTTGCGACAGACTGCCACTCCCACATTGGTCTGTTTAACCACAAGCGGCGCTGCTCCTGCCGAGTAGACAGACAGGACAAATAAGCTAAGGATGCATCACCCATGGTCGACCCTGACCGACGGAGGCCTAGTGTCAGGAAGAGTCCGTGTAGTGGCGCAATAGTATAGATCACCAAAACCTAATTCATAAAACTGAAATCGAAATTTACTTTTTAAAATTATTCGATCATCAATTTTTGTAGTTGCACAATGAGACGCACATATTTAATGTTAGACTTTCTTTACATATGCAAATTAATGACACCAATCTCGGATGCAACACGTTTAAATGCATTTTAAAAAATACTTATATTTATATATATACATACGGCATAATCACGTTGACACCGGTTCTCGTTAGATCACCGTTAGATCACCGAAGCAATGTTGAACGGGCCAGTACCAGATGGGTGACAATTTGGGAATAGCAGACGCTGTGTTGATACCTAGCTATGGACAAATAGCGTGGCGACCAAGGCAAGAACTCCTGAATGACAATCATTAAAATGGTGGTCGGAAATCAGGGAGGAGTTCCTCCTCCAGGAGTGATCAAAACCCTGATGATGATGATATATATATATATATTATGAAAATATATTTATGGCAATTAAGCTACACAGAGGCTCCCGCGTTTCATCCCCGGGGGGAACCTTCAGGCTAAAAATGCATGGAGTTAGTTTTGCCGGGTGTTTTTATATACACGGCTAGCTAGTTAACTAATCAGATTCTTTGTTGTTCTCTTAGCCAATCGTTGGGTTTCTCACGAACAAAGTTTTTTTTTTAAATTCAATAAACTTGTTTTATTACGACTAACTACTCAACCTCTTTACATGAGGGCAGAGTTAGACACAAGGTCAGTTTTTAATGTGGAGAAAAATCCAGCTACCCCAAAAAGGGGCACTGTGGATTTGGACAAAAATTTAAATTGCCTCAGTCTAGAAGGATTTCTTCCTCATTGACCGAGGGCAAAAAAGATGAAGTTTTGTATCAGAACAGATACTAAATTTGACTTATTTATTTGCAAAAAAATACAATTAAAATTTTTTTTAATTAGCTAGGCATTGTAGATTTGGGTATATTAGCTTGCCTCTGTTTTCTCAGAGAGAGAGAGAGAATGTGCGTGTAAACTTGTGTAAGTGCGTTCGGGAAGTGGATATTCTCGCACTTGTGATTGTGTGACAAGTAGGGATTGTGAAGGTGAAAGGATTTTTCCGTTCATGAAATGGTGTTAAGTTACCCGGCCAAGAATTCTGATCATAACAAATATCTCCCACAGCAAATCTTGTTGTGTGTAACACAAAGATCTGTTCTTCTTCAGTGATCATAATAGATACTCTTTTTCTTTTTTCTCCGTAGCAAAATACAACAGTACACAATTCTATGTTTTGATACTTTTCTCTTTTTAATTTGTTTTTTTTAGTTTCTCTTAGCAATATTATAGAAGACATCCCCTCCCGAGGAGGAGAAGCATCTCCGAAAACACGTCCATTCCTTCTTACAGGCTCAACCCAAGAGAGATCAAGACCAGCTTATTTTGACATGTCGACTTCCCGTTCGTGACATGATTTCCTAGGAATATAAGTTTTCCACTTTTTAGTAGTAGATTTTGCTGAACTTGCTAGAGCCTCCCATAAATGTGAGTTATTCACTTTTTGGTGAGTTATCCACTTTTTAAATAAAGAAAAAACTTATTTCTGCCAAATCACTAGAGCCTTACCTCCTTATTTTTCCGTTGCTATTTGGCTGGAATTTATTTATTTCCTTCTTTCTCTCTCGCTTTATCTTTTTTTTCTCTTTTTCTGTTTTTTCCTGTCTTCCTTTTTCTCTCTTCGTCTTGTCTTTTCCCTCTTATGACAGTTTTCTCTGAAAATTTTAATTTTGCAATGAAGGCTAATACTTCAAACGTAGGGGTAGGGGAGTTAGATGACTTTTCATCAAAGAATTACTTCCTGTCTCCTTCCCACCACATATGCACTCGGTGTCTTTTTCTTAATTTTGACTTTCATTAACTGATGAAAAAACCCAGCCTCCCACCCCCCAAAAAGAAAGAATCTGAAAAATTGACCTGTCAGCTCAATTCATCTGATAATCAACTTATTTATAAATGTGCCTGTTTTTTTGTTCACCAAAATTGATAGTGCACTAATTAAATTTGTTTTTTTTTAATTATTTAAAATATGGTTTTACTACTCATCACTAGGACATCATCCACGTTTTTTTTTTTTTTAGTCATTGTTTTGTTTATTTTTTTCCGCATTTTTGCATTGACTACTCACATTCTTGATTTTTTTTTTACACGTTAACTTAAATTCCTAACCTTTTAGTGGAAATTTTTTATCTTTACTTAATCTAATTTCTAATGGAAATTTCCATTGGTCTGTCATGCTTAAGTTTGAACTATCGTTTCCATTGGTCTGTCATGCTTAAGTTTGAACTATCGTTTCCATTGGTCTGTCATGCTTAAGTTTGAACTATCGTTTCCATTGGTCTGTCATGCTTAAGTTTGAATTAGCATTTCTGTTATTAAATGCACACATTGAATAGACGTTTCTTAAGAAAATTCCTTGTTTTGACAAGATCTGTAATATTGTTGAGCACTTCTCTGCTAGATAATATTGGATCGCTAATCATGATTCAGAACAACTTGTGAATAACGCATCATACATTATTGAACTATATTTAGTCTTGTATCATTTGTTTGTCACATATCTGATGACAATTGATGAGCATATACTTTGTTACTATATCGGCTAACAATTGTTTGTTTTCTGCAATTATTCAGACGGAAATACAAGATTTGTGTTCGATTACACCCCATCCAGCTATGTATAAAATAGTGACATCTATATATAAAGCCAAGTTGTTTGTATGTGGGTTGCGGCATCACAGTTAAATGCTTGATCTAACTGCAGATTTTGAATAGTCACCTTTTGATCTGATGTTTTTATCGATGTTAGAAGTTCTTGAACCTTTTTTTCAAAGTCGGTATTCAAAAATAAAAGTATGTAAAAAATAACTCTAGAAACGAATGTTAAAACATTTTTTTGTGTTCTTTATGAGGCAACCGATCAACTACTTTTCAATTATTAAATATCTATTTTTTTAAGTGTTCACTGGTATATTTTTACTTTCATTAGAATTTTTATTTTTTCATTTTTTGTGTTGCTTCATTCAATCAGACTATTTTAGATCTATGCAGACAGGTAAAAAATCCCTACACCCAAATCATTTAAGTAGGTTAAAAAGACAAAGTATTTTTGTGAGCCCAGTGACCTTGTGAATAAAGCATACACATATTTTCTATGTGAATTTAACTGTTTATACTTGAGTCCTCAAAGTTATTTTTAGAAATCTTCCCTCAAAATGTTGGATATTCCTTTTTTTTTTAATTATTTTTTTATTACCATGATTCACCCCAAACAAGGCCACTGTAGACGTAAGGGCTACTGAGAAAAAAGAAAAGGGGAGAAGGATGGGTGGATGTGTGTGTGTGTGTGTGGGGGGGGTTGCAGCCTAAATTGGGATCTGAGAAGCGAGATGTCTGTTTACATTAGTTTTAAATTTCTGCATGTCAATACTGAAACAGGGGGAAGGGAGGGAGTTCCAGAGGCCAGCAGCACGAGGAAAGAAGCTATTTGAGTAGAAGGCTCTCCGGCATCTGGGGACCTCCACAGTGAATGAATGAGATTTAGTTGATTGTCGAGTTAGTCTAGTGAATTTACGTCGAGGGGGCACCAGAAGAGTAGCCAACTCATCGGAGCATAATCCATTGAAGTATTTGTAAAACAAACATAAGGGTGCTACATTGCGGCGATGGGACAGGGACTGGAGCTTGGCTGACAGTGAGGGACCTATTAGGTTGGCGACTCTTTTTTGGACCTTGTCAAGGAGGGAGAGACTAGTAGATGATGCACCAGCTCAGATGTGGCAACAATACTCCATGCATGGGCGGATGGTGGCTTTGTAGAGATACAGGATAATGTCAGGTGTAAGGAGTTTACTAGCACGGTAGAGGGAGCCAACCTTCTTTGCAGCAGCCTTGGCAATCCAATTCATGTTACCTGTGAAGGTTAGGCCGAGGCGTTTGAATGATGAACTCTCAGGTAGGGTGTTATTTGCCATAACAATCAGTAGTTGAAGAGGTTTCTTGTAGTTATTGAAGGAAAGGAGCTTTGTCTTTGCGGCATTAAAAGTTACCAACCATTTATGACCCAAATCCACTACAGCCTGGAGGTCATTTTCTAAAGATTCAGCCATTGCCTCGTATATGATCGCGTCTGTTTTGCCAACATGGCGAGAGTAAAGCGTGGTATCATCAGCAAATAAACCAATCTCAGACTCTATGTCATCAGGGAGATCGTTTATATAGATCAGGAACAACAAAGGTCCAAGGATAGATCCCTGGGGTACACCAGCATTTATGTCATGTTGCTTAGATGAACGGCCATCGAGGACAACCTGGATTTTTCTTTTGTTTAGGAAGGATCTAATTATATTAAGTAGTTGCCCAGTAATACCGTATGAGCGTATTTTCAGGAGAAGCCCTTTATGCCATACCTTGGATATATCAAGCGCTACTGCCCTAGCTTCACCTGCCTTGTCGAGTGTATGATACATGCGTTCAGAGATGACCGTTAGGATGTCTGCAGTAGATCGTGCTTGTCTAAATCCATACTGGCGGTCAGATAGAAGTTTAGCATTAACTAAGTGCCATACTATCGCTAGATTGATTAAGGATTCAAAGATTTTAGCAAAGATCGGCAGTAGGCTGATTGGGCGGTAGTTCAGAGGATCGGTTCTCTTCCCAGAATTCTTGTAGACTGGTACCACAGAGGCAATTTTCCAGCTATCGGGGAAGCAAGATTCAGCTAGGCATTTATTGTAGAGTTTGGAGAGGACAGGGGCCAGTTCAGCAGAGCATTTCTTTATTACTATTGTAGGGAACATGAACATGAAGAGGGCTTACTTGCAAAACGTCCTTGGGTTTGCTTGTCCTGTGCGCTGCGAGTGAAAGAAAAGAAAGAAGGAAAGAAATCCAACATGGCGTCCCTGAATGTTTATTACATACAGTTCACGCAAAATCTCGCAAAGTCTCGTTGCACGTATGGAAATTAGGTGTGACTGGATATTATAAAAAGCGAGTCTCGTACCGTCTCAGTTAAACGGAGTGTGCGAAGCGAGTGCACGTGTCGAGCAGTGAGAGCTGCTTTGGAGGTTAACAGTGATTTGCGACCTTCGTTATTACTACAAGCTATGTCGGCAATGGACAAATTCGACTTCGACGGCTCCCCCTCTGGACCCTCTGTAGTCGAGTGGTGGGAGAAAGCCGAGCGCGTCTGCAGACTTTGCAATATAAAGGACTCCCAGCACATAAACCTGGCAGAACTTGATGCAGTTATCAAGGGGATAAACTTGGCAATCCTTTGGAAGACGACCACCCTGCGACTATTCACGGATTCTGCTGCGTCCATAAGTGGATTTCAGATACTCTCACCGGGAGGGCCAGAATACGAACCAAAGCCACGAGTGAGATGCTCATCCGACGGCGGCTCGACACGATCATGAAGCTGGTGAACGAATATGCGCTGTCAATAGAGGTGTCCCTGGTCAAATCCAGTTTGAACAAAGCAGATTGTTTGACGAGAGTACCTCAAAGATGGCTTGATGCCATAAGAAAGACTATTGAACCCATGCAGCCCGCCTGCGCCGCTTCCATGAGCCCCGTTCGATCTAATACCATCAAAGAAGTCCACCAACAAACCGGGCACCCTGGGGTCAAGCGGACCCTATATTTCGCTAAGTTGGTTGAACCAGGAGTACAAAAGGCAGACGTCAGGAAAGTGGTCAAAGATTGTGTAGCATGCCAATCCATTGATCCAGCACCCGTTCGCTGGGAGAAAGGAAAGCTGGGAGTGGAAAGCCATTGGAACCGGCTGGCGATGGATATTACTCACCACAACGGTGAGGATTTCCTGACTCTCATTGATTGCGGTCCATCCAGGTTTGCGATATGGCGCATGCTGCGCCGGCAGGATGCAGCCAGCATCATCCGTCAGTTAAACAATATTTTTCTTGAACGTGGCCCCTCAACGGAGATATTAACCGACAATGGCGCTGCATTCACTAGTGAGCAGTTCAGAAAGTTTGCTGATGGCTGGGGAGTACACCTGAGGTTTCGATGCGCCCACGTACCGAGTGGAAATGGGGTCATCGAGCAGAATCACAGAACCGTCAAAACCATTGCGGCCAGGACGGGCTGCACGGTATTTGAGGCAGTCTACCTGTATAACGTAACCCCAAAGGATAATGTTTCACCCTCTACAGCGCCGGCTGACACCTTGCACAGGTATCACGTCAGGGTGAAAGGCATAGAGACTAACCCGCTGCCCAAACTGGAAGTAACCAAAGAGAAACTGAAAAAAGGGGATGGCGTCTGGATTAAGAACCCGCGCGGCAAGTGTACGACGAAATACGGAGTTGGACGCGTCACCGAGGTAATCAGCCCACAGGCAGTGCGAGTCGACGGTATGCCCCGTCACATTAGAGACCTACGGTTAGCAACGCAACCATCACTGAACGACAAGAGCGAGTCGGAGTCAGAGAGCAGTGAGGCATCGCTCTGGCTTGCAGCAGCCCCATCGGACAGTGACTCGGATATCAGCAGTATCCCAGCGGACGCGATGTTTCTCGACCCTCAGACCGCGGACGAGAGCACAAGCGAAGATGAGGCTTGCGTTGTCCCCCTCCGAAGAAGCAACCGGCGAAGGCGATCTAGGCCTCCCTGCCATCTCTGTGATCATGAGATCAGGGGGGAGTGTAGGGAACATGAACATGAAGAGGGCTTACTTGCGAAACGTCCTCGGGTTTGCTTGTCCTGTGCGCTGCGAGTGAAAGAAAGAAAGAAGGAAAGAAATCCAACATGGCGTCCCTAAATGTTTATTTACATACAGTTCACGCAAAATCTCGCAAAGTCTCGTTGCACGTATGGAAATTAGGTGTGACTGGATATTATAAAAAGCGAGTCTCGTACCGTCTCAGTTAAACGGAGTGTGCGAAGCGAGTGCACGTGTCGAGCAGTGAGAGCTGCTTTGGAGGTTAACAGTGATTTGCGACCTTCGTTATTACTACAACTATTACAGGTATAAGATCAGGCCCACAAGCTTTAGAGGTGTCAAGGTTTTTTATGATGTCTCTGACCTGGGATGGGGTGATGACCAGGTTATCAAGTGTGACTTCGGTCCGCAAAGGGAATTCAGGGAGAGGGGTGTTATCTGAGTCTACAGTAGAGTTAGAAGCGAAACGCTGGGCAAGTAGTTCAGCCTTATCAGTGGCCGTGCAAACGACATCATTGCGGTTTGATAGTGGGGGAATCGTAGATTGACCATTATTCACTACACTATTGTAGATTTACAGAAATCACGAGTACCTAGTTTCTGTGACTGGATGCGTTTTTTTGTTAACTCATTATACCTTCTCTTCGCTTCGCCTATCACGACCTTGCAATTATTTCTTGACTCTATAAATTTATGCCTATTAGTAGCTGACTTATGGCGGCCGAATTTACGGAATGCTTGTTGCCTCTCAGAAATGGCAGCTGCACATTCCGAAGTGAACCATTGAGGAGAGTGGGGTTTGCTAAAGAATTTTCGGATGGGGACATAGACTTCAATGCCTGCTTTGACCCATTCAGTTAATTCGTTTGCACACTGATTTGCAGGGAGTGAGAAGGTTTCTCTCCATGGGGCGTCGCTGATGTGATTTCTGATTGACTCAAAATCAGCTTGCTCGTAGTATCTTGTTGTTTTGCGCAACAGTTCATCAGCTTTTGGACGACTTTTTAGGGTTATATGTATCATTAGCACAATGTGATCAGCATTCCCGAGTGGGCTATGAGCTTTCGTCATACGAGCCTCGGGTATTGAGGTCAAGAAGAGGTCTAGAAATGAGGCTTGTTGGTCTACTCGATCGGGGATGCGGGTCGGAAAATCGACAGTCTGAGAGAAGGAATGAGCTAAGGAGAAATTATACGTAGAGTTGCCGGCTGCGTCAGTAAGGCTGGAGAATCCCAACCAGTCGCGGTGGTGGGCATTAAAATCCTCAAATACATGTATCTGGGAATTTGAGTCAATTAAGAGTGCTCTATCTATGCTTTCAGAGACAGCAGAGTACAGTCCTGGGTCGACGGGGAGCGGTATAAGAAATATAAGTAACTGATGCTGTGATGTAAAGTCAATCTAAAGCACATGTAGTCGTGGTCATCTGATTCTAACCTATGTTCTCTAGTCAGGGGGAGGGTGTTCCGAACATAAACTCCTAGCCCGTGCATATGTTTGTCAGAGTCTTTACGGTAGAGTGGGAGGTAGTCAGTCATGTCAAAGTGGTGAGAGGAGATTGAGGATTGAAGGTTAGTTTCACTAAGAGCTAGGATATCCGGGGAGTTTGTCAGGAGAAAGGTTTCTACGTCGTTAATCTTGGTTCTAAGTCCCCGGATATTTGAGAATGCGAGCCTCAAGGGCGGAGGCGAAAGTGTTTTTTGTTGGGTGTCTGGTTTAGGTTTGCTTTTATTTCTTTGTAATGACATGTTTGATTTGATTATAGAGTGGGTTGGCCAAGGTGGGTACTTGTTTGGTGCCAATAAGCTCACACAACCAGTCCATTAGTTGCGACCTGGTCCATGGGGGTTGTGGCCTCGGGAAAGCCCACCGGGGATAATTGCAGGGTCCCTTTCCATGCGCGACATGGCACATACAACTACCCACGGTATTATGCAACTGATGATGGAGCAGCCGTTCTTAGCGCTACCCAAGAGTTTGGGCTCCTTCCTATCAGTCGGAAACAGCAGCCAGACAAGCTGTCTAACCTGTACCCTCAACCTGTTGGAACAAGAGAGACCCAGACTGGTCATGTAAGACTTAGTAACGAAAAAACTTTCCTTAAGTTGCCCAAATAGAGAGAAAGAGAACGGCGTTCATTGTCCTAGTAAGGAAACAAGACTAGGCACTGAGTGTTTAGAGGCGTCCCAGCGCTGTTACCTCTGCGTCTGACTAATAAACAAAGAAGTGCAAGGGCCGGCGATAGGCAGAACCTATCTACTCCGTAGGTTTGCAAACCGGATATTTTGTTCGAGATTTCAACTCTAGGAAGGTTGTCGATCAGGACTAAGGAAGCCTCCCTCCCCAACGGTTTACTGCCACAGCGTAAGTAGCTGGTAGCAAGGTTTTTTTGTCAGAGATTTCCTTCTCTTAGATGGATGGCCTTACAAGGTCTTACGGGTCCAACACTCTGAGAGGGGTAAAGATAGCTTGCGCCCGTGTACTAGTCGGGTATTTCCTAGCCCCCGCATGTAACATTCTTCCGTCTAGTCTCCATTACTGACCACCATCTTTATTTGTCCCACATCCTTTCTGGAGAAGCCCCAGCTTATTTCTGTGCCGGGTGATCTTTGTTGAGAACATATCCTGTTTACCACATAATACCAGATTCATCTGCACAAATATTTATGTAGTAGACATACCCACCAATATTTAACATTGATATATCATGGTTTTTCTTAGCCTGTGTCATGCACATAAGCTGACTCAAGAATTTTATAGCTCCGGTAGCAAAGAATGATAGTTTTTTTTGTTTTTTTTAATTAATTCTTTTGTAAATACACTTTAATTTAGAATAAAAATTGGAGTCATGAAATCTTTTCCCATAAATTCATCTATTAATAAGTTAAAAGCTTTTTCTTTTTTTTTTTTTTTTTTGTCAGAAATGTTTGTTAATATTCAAACAAATAATCCTACATTTGCTTTTATTTAAATAAATGTAAAAGGAATTTATTTCAACCATTTTTTTTTAAAATCTTTATCCAGATGAAAACAGAGAAGACCTCCGAAAAACTAAAATTACTAAAGAACTTTCGAGAACCCTAAAAGCTTTGCAAGGGCAGCAACTATTGGATGAACCCGTGTACAGGTTGGTAGAAAATCAAAATCATTTACATTGATTTTTATTTTGATTATTATTACTTACTAGCCCCCGGCATTGCCCAGGAATGAGGATACCTATGTACGCTTTCTCCCCATCCCTTAACGCCAAATTGCGATATTTTTTTTTTAATTGCTATAATTTTGTTGTTGTTTGTTTTGCTGTTTATGGATGTTTGATTCTGACGTTAATGTTGACCCAAATTGTCAAAAAAACAGAACGCATAATGAATATCTTTGTTTGATTTTTGCTTGTTGTATTTAGCTACCCAGTATTACTCGAGACGCAGTGAAGTGATTTTAGTTTTTGATTTTGACTCCTCGTCAACCTTGTTGTCCCGCGACGCCAGAAGCTAAAACAACCCCTTTTTATTACCTTTAGGGTCAAATAAACCTGTTTGTCATATTTGTCTTGTGTTTCTAACATGTAATACTGATCACAATCATCGGTTCCTGCTACAAGGTTATCGACCTGCAGCTGAATTATAAGGCTAAGTGGAATTTTAGGACTTATGATTAGTGTTGATATTACTAATAGCAGGTAGACAATTCTTATTACATTCTCTAATCTAAAATGAATTTTCTCGCTTGAGATTTTTAGGTGTTTCTAATGTTTCATCTTAGAAGTCATCTGGGCCAGAATAAGTAATTTTGAAAATAAATTGTAGCTAGATATGTGCAGGTATAGATACTGCCAACGCTCTCGTCATCGGTGCCGACCATCGTGCGGTCAACGCCCCCCCCCCCCATCGTGTAGTAGTCGGTGTTGCCCAATGCCTCCCATCGTGCAGTCATCAGTTCTGCCAACGCCTCCCAGCCATGCGGTCATCACTACTACAAACGCCCCCTGCCGTTCGGTCGTCGATGCTGCCAATGCCTCCCAGCCCTGCATTGATGCTGCCAACGTCACCATCCTACAGGCATTGATGTTGTTAGAGAGCATCAAATGTTCTGTGTTTTCTAACAATTATGACGGACGACTAAGCTGGGATTAAGGAGTAAAAAGTCTTTCACGTTTTCTAATAGCAAAATGAAACTATTTCATTTATTGTTCAACAATATTTAACTCAGCAACGTTTGAAATGATGGGAAGTGCAACAATAGCACAACAAAAATTCAAATCTCTACATGAACAAAAAGGAGATGTGCCTCATGACAAGAGGATTAAGAAATAACCCAACTGACTCATGGAAACTGATAGTATTCAGATGTTGTTAGACAACAAAATGATAAAAGTCAGTTTTTTTCACAAATAATCAGAAACAAGGAAAACGGTTCATGGATAAAAGAAAACATATAGAAACCCATTAACTGCATAAATAATAAATGCCAGATATTATCAAATATATAAAGTAAAGCTAGTCTATTTCTCGATCTTTGTGGTTAATAGCTTTCTTCCTATGAAATCAATATTTGATTCTGATACGCCAGTTTTTTGTCTTTTTTTTCCGGAACGTTAGTCCATTTTTTTTAGTAACAAAAACAATGCATTTTAATTTCATTTCTTCCAAAGAGTAATTTATCCATCTTGGAAGATTAAAAAAATGGACACATTTTTCAATAATGACCTAGCACCAGCAGTGGTAGATCTGTAGCTGAAAAAGATGGAAAGGAATTCTTTCTTTTTACTTCCTTTCCCTCCTTTCTTTCATTGCTTGTGAGAGAGGGGTGGGGGCAGTCTGCTTGCAAGATATGGGGTGCTCATGGCACTGTGGCAAGGATTAATTTAAAGTATGGTTCACGATGAAATGTCCGTCAACCTCCATCTTTATGTATGAATGAAGATATTCAACATAATGAAATTCATAATCTTCAGTTTAACGTCCGTTTTACATGCTGACATGTGTTGAACGGCTTTTAGAAATTGACTTCCAAACTAACCTATCTCTAGCAGGGCTTTATTTATTCCTCTTTCTCTCTCAAATCTATCCTTATCACTTCCTCGCATGTGTTCCTTGGCCTTCCCCTGCCAACTGACCCTGCTACCTCCACTGTTCTACATCTACTAATCCAAAAACACTCATCTCAATGGCATCTGACAATTGTTGTGATGATGCAGAGAGACAAGATAAGCAATCATGACTTTTGTACGAAGATCGTAACCGGCAAATATGTCATTGTGGAATTGAACATCCAACTTAAATATTTAGAAGTAAATTAATCTAATTTGAAATCAATTTAACGAACAGGACTCGACAATATTGGATTTTGTATTCAACATCCGAGCACTGATACTGTGATGAACGTGATGATCCTGAACCAGGATTGAGCGGTGGAAGTTACCCCGACTTGCCTTATCCCCGCGATAAAAGAGCCCGTCTTTGCCTGGCGTCAATTTAAAAGTTAATTGTTAGTCGAGTCAAACACTGCCCGATTGATTACGAATACAAGCTTAATTTTAGTTACTTTTTATTTTAACATCTGGGACAACAAATTCATGTGTAGTTGTGCAGATTGAGTTTTCTCATGTGTCTGATTCAACGTTACAAAGAGACTGGCTGCGCATCTCTATTATCTGGGGACTTTCTAACACATTATTGATATTATTTCCTGGTTATTGAAGTAAAACATGATGTTCTGGTTTCGTATACTAATCTCAGACAGCCTTTTTCGTATATTTAATAAAATGTTAAAAATCCCTAGAAATTGAACTCAAACTTTGTTTTAACATCTAAATTGAGTGTTAAGTTTTCAAATGAACTCTAGTCATTGAGGTCTATGTAATTTAATTAATAAATTAGGACCCAGGAACACATGCGAGGAATTGATAAGGATGGATTTGAGAAAGAGGAATAAATAAAGACCTGGCTAGAGATAGGTTAGTTTGGAAATCAATTTCTAAAAGTCGTTCAACTCTAAATATGTCTTTTTTACTGTGTAACATAATTTAGCGACACTTAAAACCCGTCTGATTAATTTGCTAATGAAGGAAATGCAGTAAAATATTCAGATTTCTTATCATAAGGCACTCTTGAAAAAGATTTTTTGTCTTTTTTTAAGCGTGCAAAGGTATCTTTTTCGGTCCAGGTCGCAACACCGTAGCATAAACTGGCTATGCATCTCCATTATCTTGCACAACAACTGGCTATCATCTCTCAACCTACCTGTAATACCACTGCACTTCTTTTGTACTCAATCCATACAAATACCATAAACAATGAAGTTGTCCCCAGCTCCCTTTCCATAAACTGAGCAGAGGAATTTTGCCCTTTCTGGGGATTTCCTAACCCTAACCCCTAACTGCTGATCATAACTTTTTCAAAAAGAAATTACTGACAGAATGTTTGCGTTTTTTCTTCTCCCAAATTCAAATTTGCAAAAATTATTTTCAGCAATGAATTGTCCAACAAACTATGCGACATCTTGGAGGCCATTTTCCTCCACGGACTAAAAGAGCCAGTTGCCCATAAGGTAAGCAACAAATGCTAAACTCTTTTCTTGCAAAATTGTCTTCTTTTTGTTTGAAATTTCATTGTCTTTTTTTTTTTTTGCTTTCTTCACTGTAATCTAATTTTGAAGAATAGGAAAATATTTCGCCGAATATAATTTGTGGCACAATGAATAAAGGCGTTGAGTAACAATCATTTCTTAATGGCTCTTCAGCAAGAGCTCTATCTGTAAAGTCAATAGATTGTTGTTTTTTACATGTCATGCAACGAATGAAAGTGCTAAGTGACAATCAGTTCTAAGTGACAGTATTATAGAGGTTGAAGGTTCAATCCTCATTACAGGCGATAATAACTAAAAACAAAATAAAGATTAATTAACACTTCTACTTGGTCATGGCTGATGGAACGAGAACAATCTCCCCCCCCCCCCCCCCGGATTAAATAAAGGGTTCAGTTCGAAATTCTATATAAATTTCCAAGTTCAACATGAATATTCCCAAGTTGGAAAATATACACTTGAAGAAGGTCAGAGGTTACACCGGCCGAAACGTGAAAATAACAACCAAGATGAGAATAGTTGTCCAAATTATCTATCCTCATCTCAAAAGTTTTGGAATGAAATAAAACTTAGACATTCGGCATCTTTGTAGCAAGAGTTTGTTGAGACGATAATATCTGTAAATTTTATCTCTGCAAATTAAATGTCATAACATTCAAAGTAAACGATAATCCAACATCATTTCACCGTTTCAAAAGTTACACTCGACAAAAAAGAAAATATTTTAGAGGTTTTAATTTTGAATGTGTACATTGCTGATGCTATTTTTAGTATAATAATCTATTATTATACTAAATGTGACTTAATTGACGTTTACATGCTAAAATATACTTTAGTTCTGGGACTGAGTTATGTTTTAATTGTTCGTACCATACAGGGAATAAGGATCCCAAAACAATGGCCAAATGAAAGGAACGCTTTTCTGTCTTCACCGGTGTCTTCTGGTTGACCTGGCCACACACACGTGCACTCTATTTACAACCTTTTAATAAACAAACGAAACATCGAAGCATCAAAAATACTTTTTTTCTTTCAAAACATGTTAATATTTATATTGGGGGGGATATATATTTATTATTTGATGTAGGATGCGTTTATCCTTTTATTTACAAAACTTTTTGAGTTCTTGTTCTAAAATGTTTTTGTGTCATTATTTACTTGCCTCCCTACGAGGGCAGAATGCATAATAAAATAAAATCTTATAGCGTGCGTCTTTTTTTTTTTTTTTTTTTTTGTTTTTTGACAATATGTTTTACGGGAATTTGAAAGTCTATTACTAGACTCCAAACGTTAAAGAAAAATAAAACGCAGTTCGGTTCAAATTCTGTAGAAGCACCAAAAACTTCTGTAATACTTCGAGCTCCAATAAACGAAAATCATTTGGTTCACAGCAAAATCTCACTCTGACACTCACTTCTATCTTCCTCAGATTCTCTCTTCCCCCTCTCAGTTAATTCTGAAATCAAAAAAACACCATAATTTGCTGACTCACTATTTGTCGTCAAGGTGAATCCACGTATTATTGTGCAGCAACCAATAGATTTGTTACTTCGATGCTGTGAGTTCAATCCTCACTAAGAAAACTATGAAGCAAAAACTTATTTCCTTTTCTTTCTGCAAGCCAGGCAAAGGCGGACCCTTTTACTGCAGGGATGAAGTAAGTCGGGACTATCTCCACTGCTCTATTCTGGCTCAAGATCATCACTTCCGCCACGGTATTTTAAGAAAATGACTGAAATGTGGTGAATACGTATATCAGACTTTTATTTGTACCAACTATGGTTGGATTGCAGAAAGGATCGTGAATTAATGGTTCCATGGGTGACATCTTTTGGGGGGAGTAAAGGGTCACACTATGTTTCAACTACTCAAGCTCTCCTCCCTCTACTGTCCTCTAACCCTAAGTCTCCCTCTACTGTCCTCTTGCTCGCCTTGTCCTAATGGCCTGGCAAACCGGGAACCGGTACTAATTTGCAAATACAACGAACATAACAAACAGTCCTAAGCATTTATGATCTGTCCCGATCAGACACTGGCTGCTGATGACAGATCGAATTCAGAATTCAGAAATACCTATGAGCATAAATCAATAAAATTCGATTTTGCTAATAATTATTTAAATATAAGTAAAATAATTTGGCAGGAGATGGTATTATTCTTATCTTATCAGAGGAAAGAGTCTATTAGTCATGTATGATGATGTATGGAAGTGAAACATGGCCATTGAAGGTTGAGGACATGCGTTGCATGGAGAGAAATGATATGAGAATGATATGATGGATGTGTAATGTGAATCTTAAAGACAAGCTTAGATTAGAGGAACCTTAAATCTGGACAGTATAGGGAGATGTTTGCAGAATAGGAGACTTCTATGGTATAGCCACATTGAAAGAATGGATGAGAGTTCTTGGGTTAGTAGCTGTAAAACAGTTGAGGTAGCAAGGTCAGTTCACAGGGAAAAGCTAAGGAAAACATAGAAAGAAGTGATAAGAATGGACTTTAGAGGAAGAGGGATAAAGACTTGGCCATAATTTCTAAAAGCTGTCCAACACATGCCAACATATAAAACGAACGTTAAACCAAATATGATGATGTAAGTATTTGGTTCAATAAATAATTTAATGACCAAACTATACCGTAATAATTAGAATAAAAAAAAAAGTAATTTGGTAAAAACATTAAATGGCATAATTTTAAAAAAAAAAGTAACGATTCCCAGACAACGCTGGATAAGTACAGCTAACTTTGTATAAAGGCTAATCAATAACATTTTTGCAGAAAATCATTTTGGATATCCCCAAAGAAAGTTGGTTCAAGAATATTAGTTTCGAGAAACCAAACTTTTTGGGGATCATAATTTAGTATACACGTTAGGATGCATATTTTTTTGAGTATTTTTATAATTTACTAGCTCCTTCTGATCAGACAATGATATCATGGTGGACGAACATAGAATATACTGACCCCCCCCCTCCTCCAAGGAGGAGGTAATGCCTGGAAGGATGATATCATGGCAACGGAATAGATAGTACACTATTCCCCTTCCTCCCCCCCCCCCCCAAATAGAAGGTAGTCCCTGGGAAGATGGTCTCATGACAACAGAACAGATACTAAAGGAGGACTTAATACCGGGAGGATTAGCCCCACCTTAAAAGGTTAAGATAATTCCTGGGAGGACGGTCTTATGACAACAGAACTGATAGATACTACACTACTTCCCCCATTAAAAGATGATACAGTAATAGATTAAATCATTTTTTTTCATTCATTTAAAAATGTCTCGTCATAAAAATATTATTTTTATAGTTCCTTGACCTTTTGGTTAAGATCAAAGTGTAGTATCTTTAAAAAGGGTTGGGAGGGTCTTACTAACCAAATTTGTTACTTTTTGTTCTGACCCCCCCCCCCCTCTCCGTTCCAACGATATATTTATGAAAAAATAAAATTTTCAACAAATGTATTATCTTAAGTGTAAATGTGGTATTGTGGTGAATGAGATGATTCTAGTTAAGAATAGGATAGACATTTTAGACCAAGGATGACCAACGACACCCTTTTTTCCCCACACTTTCGATGGCCTTGTGCCTAATCTGTTTTAAATGTAAATCTTTTATAATTTCTACAAATAAATAATTCAAAGTGTAGTATCTGTTCTCAGCATCCCAGCAACATCAGACGTTTGACTATCAATGAAAATACTGCGTATATATAAGAAAATAGGAAAATGAAGTTACAAATGAATATTACAAAATCTTAATTTATTAGAAACTGTTTAAAAACTAAATATGCAAATTAGCAAAATCTAAAGCTTTTCATGAATGTTTGCAGATTACTATATATACGGTATTTCGTATATAAATATTATATAAGTATTTTACTTAAAATTTCCTTTAATCAAGTTATGCCATCGATTACAATTTTTATTCTTGTTGATCCTTATCGTCGAGAAATTCCTTGCTTATTACTTGCTTGTAGCTGTGCTCTTTATTGATAGCAGTTCTTGTATGGGCACCCAGAAAATTTCAGATCTTATTAAGTCGGTTCCGAATATCGACGGAGAATCACTAGTCAGTCCCGGAAATTGACAAAGTAGTTTACAATTTTAAAGTCACCTTTTCTGCTATTTTTATTAATTTATTTATTTTTTTTTTAGAAAGTTTTTTCAACTTTATTTATTATTTATTTTTTATTTTTGGGGCTAAAGTTATTATTTTACCCTACTCCTAACCTAACCCCTCTTAGTGTCGTCTGCCTTTTTACATTTTTTTAAATAGTAAACTGCTTCAACAATTTCCGACACTGACTCTGAATTCTTTGTAAATACTCTGAACTAACTACGTAAGTACTGAAATCCTCTGGGTGACCATTCTTTACAAGTTCCAATGCCTATGTATGTTAACTCCAAACCAAAAAGTGGCCAGTAAGCAGTGGCGTGCAGGGGGGGGGGGATACACCCAATCATATTCAAGCTACCTCTCTTTCTCATAATATTTCTCACTACTAGGACTTATACTTGAGTCTTTGGGGCAGACAATCAAGGAGTTGGCCCCGGGCATCACCAGACCTCTGCATGCCACTGCTGGTAAGTGTTGCATTCCCTTCTTTTCAATGTAGCAAACACACAAAAACAATTATTTTTAGTGACAGAGAAATCTGTAGCAATATCAGCAGTGCCTATCTCCGATTGTAACCAGATATGTTACGATGTCGGCTCCGTGGCGTGTATAGATTATCATACACACCGGTCAATAACCCACGTTGTCTTTTTCACCTTACAATTTCACACGAATGAAGATTTATTCGCAGATAGTGGACAGTTACATGGAACCAAAGAGAGATATACTTTTAAAATATGGACTACTGCATCAGAGAGAAGGAGCAAAGTAGACAGGGGGCTATTTAGTTAACATTGTGCGCACACACTCGATCCTCACAAGTTTTTTTTGGGGTATGGCGACTTTTTTGTATCTGCCCCGCTTCAGTGTTTGGCTGAAAAGACGAAGAATTTCTTTTCTCCGGAAATTAGTTGATGCCCTCGAATTCTGTTTATCTGCTGGGGTCAATTTTTTAACTCTAATCATTAACAATTCTCTCTGTCCAAACTTGCAGCATTCGTAAAAAAAAAAAAGCAAGAATAATGTAGATGATGATGATGGATGCCGTGGTTACTAAAGATGGTTTAGCAATTGTCAAGAACCGCTCCAGAAAGTACCTGACTTCTGATGCAATCCTCTACCATTATAAGAGTCAGATATGTCCTAAGATGGAGTAATACTGCCACATCTAGGGAGGTGCCGCTCAGATCACTCTTTCTTGCCTTGACAGAGTAGAAAATCAACTTCGTTCTCTCTAGCCCCTTTCTCACAGAAGAGATCTTGCTAGCCTTTCTCTATCTTTCTATTGTTAGTTCCATAGAAGGTGCTCGACTGAGCTCCAATCTCTGATGCCTCCTCCTAAGATATTTACAACCATAACTCATCTTATTACCACAACTAACAAAAACTTTCCCGTCTTCCTAAGTGTGTCTAGCATCAGGCAAAATTTCCATGAGCAGTTTCTTTCCAAGAACTTCCCATCTGTGGAACACATTATCACAAGACTGCTTCCATGCAAACTACAAGACAGACCTAAGAAAGTCAGTTTACATCAGCTAAAACGTTGACGTCACTGCTTCACCCTTCACACCAGCAACTGCCAACATAGCAGGTGCCGACGGCTCAAAAATGGTGATGCACAAGGCTCTGTACTCGCCCTGATGCTATTCAACATCTACATCTACGACCTCCCAGACATGCTGTCCAAGAAATATGGATACGCTGACGACCTGGCCATCCTTCTGTCCAACAAGAACTGGGAGACGATCAAACTAGGGCTTATAGCTGATATAAACATCCTGTCAAGCTACCTGACAAACTGCCGCCTTAAGATTTCTGTGGCCACATCCTCTGCATACCATTAACACAACCGAGAGGCAAGCCACAAGCTCAATATCATGGTTGACAGCAACAGACTCTAGTTCCAAGCTACCCCAACGTACCTCGGGGTCAAACTTGATCGCATGCTGATGTTCTGCCAACACCGGGAAATCCTGTCTGGCAAGACATCGGCCGTGTCGCTCTAATACGTCGCCTAGCTGGTACCACCTGGGGTGCCTCGACCCGGGCATTTGGTCTTCTCCGCCACCAAGTACTGCTCCCCAGCCTGGTACAGGAGCTCCCACACCAAGAAGCTGGACATAACGATCAACACCGCCTTACGCACAGTCTCTGGCTGCCTGCGCGTCACTCCACTCACTGGTATCGCACCACCAACCCTGCACCGTGAAGCACTGTCACGAAAAGCCACCATCGATGAGGACCATCTGATCCATAAGCTTGTCTGAAGTCACGATGCCCATTCGCGGAGCATGCCCACTAGCTCCTGCTTTCAACAACTGGTGACGTCACAAAACGAATCTGGCTCAAACATCACTGGACGGAGGAATGGCAGGCACAGATCAATCTGCACAGATTCGTAGAGGAGCCAGACGGACTACCAGGCATGGACCTCCCTCACCGGCAGTGGACAATGCTCAATCACCTCAGGACCGGTGTCAGCCATTTCGCCATGACCATGAAAGGTTGGGGAATCAGGGACTCAACTGTCTTTGACTGTGATCACCCTGACAGTCGACATATCATCGAGTCATGTCTAAAACATCGACCACCCAACTGCGAAGCCGGCATAGCTGTGCTAGACGACAAAATGTTTCTTTTCTCAACCGAACTGGTGATTTGACAACGGGATGCTGAAGCAAATGAAAGAAGAATCTAAAACATCATGAAAATACCATCCAAGATGAGAAAAGTAGTCCGAATAATCGAAATTATCAATTTTCATCTAAAAAAAATTCCCAAACGAAAATTTGTTTGTGTGTAATTTTCTTCTTCCGATTTATTTTTGAACACGCCTTTAGTTAGTCGTCCTCTTTAAGAGGGTGGGGCCTGCCTGTCAGTCTTGATCGAAGTCTTCCACTCTGGCTCGACGGTCGCAAAGATCTAAGTTTGTAATCCCCACGGCTGCATGGTCACGTTTACACAGATCATACAAAATAGCTTCAGTCTTCCTGATGACTTGATACGATGGTCATGTTTCTGGCCCGGGGGATCCAGCTGGAGCTTCACTCGACATGGCCAAGCCATCTTATCCTGCCCAGCTTAAGAACATCAGATATTTCTTTTATACCAAGTTTCCCGATGACCTTTCAGTTAGAAATATTTCTTCATGGGGAAAACTTTAGAATTTTTTTTTTCTTTTCTTTCCAGCTGAGGATGTTTATGCAACAAAACTCTGGCCAGGTATCAACACTTGTGAGTATCCTTCATTTCTCAGCTCGTTTTTAAATGAATTTTGAAATTCTGTTTTGTTTATTCGAATCCTCTGCTTTTTTTTTTTTTTTTTTTGAAGCCTTCAGCTTTTTTCGCATTCGCTGTTATATTTGCAGACAATCATGAGTTTTATCTTCACAACGAAACCATTCGTGGATGAATCTAATATTTACAAAATTAATATTTTACCTTAAAGTTCCAGTTCCAATGGCATATATTTTTTTTTTTTTTTTTTTTTTTTTTTTTTTTTTTTGCAAACCGAATAAAAGAAAGAGAAATATCTTATACAGAAGTAAACAGGCAAGATCCAGTTTTTTGAACGAGTGCCGTGTATCTCGTTGGCTTGTTCTCTCACCATTTGGCACTGGCCAATCATGATAAACACTTCAGACTAATCTGTTTATTTATGTATTCATGAAACTATTGCTACCACAATGGGGGAGAAAAAATTCCTTTCTTCCTCCATGTGCCTTGTGCCAAGCAGAATTTCCATGAACAGAGTTTATTTCCAAGGACTTCCCATGTTTGTAACAACGGTGTTGACAGTTTTTAGTTGTCGACGTATCTTTAAAAGTTGCTTTGTCCATTCACTGTTCTCTTAGGCACTTAAGTTTGAAATAGATTCAATACACATCCACAGAATATGTATTAACATTTTGTTTTCGTACTATGCAGATTTGTGGGGCAACGGATAAAAGTGCTAAGTAATAATCAGTTCTAAGTGACAGTCTTCTGGAGGTTGTTAATTGAATCCTCAGTCTGTCCGATATAAAAAATTCAATTACTGAAGATTTCTACCTGCTCAAGGTTGACAGAATGAGAGCAAACTACCTCTGGGGTTCCGTACAGATTCCTGAGTCTGAAGAACATCAGAGGTTACATCGGCCGAAACGTTGTGAGAATAACATCCAAGATGAGAACGGTAGTCCGTATAATCTAAATAATTCAAATAACAATCCTCATCTCAAAAATTCCCAAATATTCAGTCTTCAGAGACGATACGCATCTTCTTACCACCGCTACAAAGAACTTTCGAATCTTCCTGCATGTACCAAGCATCAAATGGAATTTCCACGAACAGATGTGTCATATTGCAGATCCAAAAGCATGCTTCAGCACAACTATGAAGAAATTCCCGAACATGTTCAGTGCAATGACACAGCCATTTTTGGATGCTGATCATCTGTCAACAATTACAGTGCCCTTCATGTTATTGGAAAAAAGATTGGATGATGTCAAAGAGTCTGATCATCAAGCGGATCGTAACAGAATTTCTTTTCACCACTTATCAAGGCTAAAAATCAACTCAAGGAGACAGGTTAATGAGATGGATAGATTGTCAGTTGAATAATGATGAATATTATGAGAGGATTGAAAATCTCAACATGTTCAAAAGAGTGGAGAGCTAGAAGAGAACAATGTGAGAAACTTTGTTCATGGAATGTTAGGACGAAAGTAAATATCTCCATGTTTTTTTTTTCCTAAGTTTTTTTTTTTTTTTTCAGTTTCTTTGTAAAAGTATAGAAATAATTTTCTTGTTTGATGATTGAACTGAATTTTCTTTTTAATTTTATTTATTCCAGAACTTTTGGAAGTTTGTCTGCAAATTCACTCATAAAAATGTTGTCTCTCAAATCCTAGAACTGAAACAAATAAAAACAGATGTTGGATACTGCCGGGTAAGTCGCAACAAACTTATTTTAGTTTATTTGATGAAAACATTGATAAATATCAGACAAAATAAGGAAAATGAAAACTTTTTTTTTTCTTTTCAAAAATAATTTTTCTTTATTTCTTATTGTCAACGTTTGTGTTCATTTTGGGTTTCCTCAGATCATGCCTCCCATTGTGATGATCGTAATTCAAATTTTACGATCAAATAAATGCCACCACATGCTAAGAGTATTGTTGGATAGCGGGGGAGGGTCAGAGAGGGAGGGGCTAGGAGAGTAGGACATAGCTCTAGAGAGATGGCGAGAGCTAAGAGCAGAAGTGAAAACGACGTCACTTCTGTTGAAGAGTCTTTGTTTTTTTCTGTTGGCTGAAATTCAAACGAGTGAAACGCGAATTGCGAGCTCCATGCGTGGGGCGAATAACCCAAAAATGGCCTAATGAACTGTCTCATCCCTCCATACACTTGCCATGAGTCCTGTCGAAGTATGTGTTTCCGAAATAAAGAGATTTTTGAAGCCAAATACAGTGTCTAGTTCTCTTGTGTCACGTGTGTAAATTAACAGCTCAACACGACCCAACCTGACAAACAGCCGAATAATCAACACAGGATTGCGTCCAAAGTATTGACTAGAACAAGTAAGCAACATCTGCAATTTCAACAATATACATGCATGAACAGTATATAACAGTAGTTTGCTCTCACTTTGTATCTAATATGACATATGTTGCAATTCAAGTTTTGTGAGAAATCTTCGATCAAAACAAGTGTTCAGCTAGGATAAAAATATAGTATCAGCTCTTTCTTGGGGAGCCATCCTTCTAGGAATTACTTCCTCATTTCCTGGAGGGGGGTGTATTGCTGGTAGCTTGAAGCACTCTCCTTCGTATGGAAATGCTGATGGAAATAGGTTGTTTTTTATTCCCAGTTCACAGGGTTTCCCCATTTTGAGGAGCTGGGATCTCCATGTTAAAACAAATTTTTAGGGGAAGGCAAGCAATTGAAATTTACATTGGGACAAACACACACACACACATCTAATATCTAAAGTTATCTTGTCAGAATTTAGAATTTAAATCTAACTAGCATTGCATCTTACACCTCAATATTCTACCGAGCTACTTTGTCTTTTTCTTCCTTCCAGCATGTTCTTTAGAATACCAAAATGTCTTTTGGTTCAATTTGTTTTAAAAAATAAAATTATTTAAGATTAGGGAGATAATAATAATATTGACTCAAATAATGTAAGGGAGATAAAACTTTGCCTCTTAAAATATGACTTACCTCCCTTATTTTAGTTTTTTTTTTTGCAGTTTTTACATACCTTCTCAACAAGATCCTGTAACTAGTGCACATGTTTCTGTGTATGTGCCAAGTGTATTTCTCGCTGATACGTGACTTACAGGTTATTTATCACGTTGCCACACTAGTTCCCGTTAGATCACCAAAATTAAGCGACGTTAAGCCTGATCAGTACTAAAATGGGTGACCATTTGGGAATATCAGGTGCTGTATGTGCTCTCCACTTATCCTGGCATTGTTTCCAGTCGTCATGGACTTCTCCTTGCCACTGTATTCAAGCAGTGCCTATTCAAGAAAGGTGTGGTTGGAATTGTGCAACCCTTGCTTACAGGGGGTATCCACTGTCTTTCAAGACTGAATGGAGGCCATGATGATTGAAATAATAAAACAATAAACACTAAAATTTTATTTCTTTTCCTGTATAACTTTTAAAAATGTTAAGCCCAAAAAAGATTTTATACTAAAATGTCATTGATGAATCCTGGGCAACGCTGGGTCGGGACAGCTAGTATATACACAGGTATGACAAATTAGACTGAACTTATTTGCATGTTTTGAAAGAACATTGAATATGCAACGATATTCATATGTATTAAACTATTAGGCATGTTTAATACATATGAATATCGTTGCATAGTCAATGTTTTTTCAAAACATGCAAATAAGTTCAGTCTAATGTCCCGATCCGGCACCAATAGTTCAAATGCTATTATCCTGCATAATACAGCAATATGGGATGATAATTCAGCAACTCGTGGGTTAATCAAATAATTGAAATAAAAGAAAAGTCCCATTAATATCTCTTTAAACCATGTCTCTTAAAGTTGATATTATTATTTTAACTTTCTTTTATTTTGTCTTTTTTATTTGAGGTTGTTTGAAGACTTCTAATGTTCCATCACTATTTCTTTTCACTTTCCCCTTATTTTTACTTATGTTTCATCAGCAGTTTTGTTTTTGTTATTTAACTTGAAAATGTATGTTTTATTTTTTCTTCACGCTTATTTATTTTACTTTGATGATATATTTTTTAGAATTTAATCGTTTATTCAACATATTCTTCTTTAATGAGGGTTAGGGTTTATAAATATTTTAAAAGAAATTGATTGTTTATTGTTATTTTAAAATGTTATACCGGCTCATTTGGCATAACGGTTTGTGTTCGTTAATGGGCCGGGAGACTAGGGTTCATACTAAAAAAAATGTTATTTGATACCTTCTTGCTGAACGATCAGCATTATAAGATGGTAAGTGGAAGTCCAGGGAAAGGAGTGACACTCTCCCTTACATCTTGATGTAGTAACCAATTTATTTTACTTTTATTCTTTTGTTAACAGAACCAGTTTCAACAGTTAGTGAAATTTTTTGTTATTTTTTTTCTTAATTTCTTTTATTTTTCAGGTTTGGGTTCGAATGGCTCTTAATGATGGATTATTGTGCAGTTATATTGACGCTATGACAGCTGACCATTCAACATTAGAGTAAGTATCGCATATAATTCAATTATTTAAGATACAAAATCTGCTGTCTTATGCTCATGGTTTGTACGAATGGAAGAGCAAATTTCCTGCAGAAATTCATTTACTTTTAGTGTAAATCAGCAAAAATGTCATTTTTTTTTAAATCCGATATAAAATTAAGTCAGTATTATTCGAACTACTGTTCTCACCTTTTTATTCTCATTTTGTTATTTTCGTGAGATGAGAACAGTAGTTTGTGAATAATCAATCCTCATCTCAAAAATTCAGAAGCAAAATTAAGTTAGTCAGATTTTCATGTTAGACCCATTATATTTGGGGGAAAAAATGAAGAAAAAAAACTAGGACGAGTTTGATAGTACAATAGTGTTTATAAAGCTCTTTTCACTATTGATAAATGAAAACAAAAGTTTAGTAACACTGATTTGTCCAACTTATGAAAAAAAAAAGATTACTACACCTCTCCTCCCCGTTGTTTTTAGGTGATTATGTGTGAACACGATGAAAAACTTGTTAGAAAGAAGAAGAAAAAACGATTAGTTTAGAATTTAAAGGAGGTGAAATCAGTTTCTTATATAAATTCAATGTAAAATCATCCCCTATTTCCGGGTCTATCTATCGTTTTTTTCTATGGGAGCTAAATCTGCTGTGTTTATTGGGGGGGGGGGGGGGGGGGTGCACCTTAATATGCGATTACGTGTAGTTTTGTGTAATTGCCACTCAAACTTATGGTTAGTGATGAAAAAACTTTGTTTAACTGCCCTAAAAGTTAGAATGTCCTGGAAATAGGGAACATTTTACATTAAATATATATGAAACTGATTCCCCACTCTAAATTTTGAAAAAATGTTTTCCTTCTTTCAATATTCTATGGTGTTCCAATTGGTGTGTTGACCTTTCCCGTGAAAATTAAATAAATAACTTATTAAAAATTAGCTAACTAATTAAATACCTTTATGAATTTAAGGCGTAAATAAAAGATATAAAAGTTTGGAAAATATTGTTAAAAAAAAAACAACTGAGTTATTTGCGTTACTGAAGACATTGAAGGCGAAATCCGAAGAATTAATCCTAAGTAAGAAATCCTTCTAGACTGAGACAATGTTTATTATTTGTGTTGAAAGTACTTTGAAAATCGATGAAGAAACAAAACGAAGAGCATGGGAGATAATTTTAAAAAAAAAATCTGAAAGGTTAATTTTTCAAAGTTTCATGCAAAGAAAAAAATATACTTACAAATATGAATGTAAACAATCTCTGTTAAATTTGACAGAGTATTTTCATGGATGGAACAGTTTCATACAAAACTGCGTAAAAAAATCAGATAAAAAGAAATCACTAATTATAATAGATGCCATTGATATTGACGGGACTTGTAAATGGAAACTGTAATTCTGGAATAAGAATAGCTGTAATCTGAATACTCAGCCGTAGCGACGGTCTGCCTATTTGACATGCATTTTGATATTGTTATATTCCGCGAATACAGTCATGACGAATGGTAGGAAGGAAATGAAAATGAGGGAACATTTCTTATTAATATTTGATTTAGAATTTAAAGGGGGTAATCAGTTACATATATAAATTCAATGATAAGAAATGAATGAAATCGAAACGGGAATTTTCAACTTTGTGCAGCGTTCATTCTTTGTATTAATGTTAAGTTAATTCACGCAAAATCTCTACCGGTTGGCAAAAAAAAAAAAAGAATGTCTGCACGTTCATCTTGTCATACATTACCATTAAGAGCAATCGATTTCAATATATATATATATATATATATATATATATATATATATATATATATATATATTTAGGAGATTAGAAAGTGGACTTTGAGTGGAACTTTCGGCAGTCTCGTCCTCACATTCCATGAGCAATGTTTCTGACAAAGCGGTAAGAATTGCTGTTTTCTGGCTCGTAATCAATCTAACACTTATCGTTTGCTAGTTTTTGACCTTGAAGTACTATACTTTTTTTTTTAGTTCCTAGCATCAAGTGGCCTTATGCCTTGTCTGGAGTGACTTCTATAAAAATAATTTAATATGTAGTGTATAATATGTTGACATTTTTGAATGAAGAAAGATGAAACAATAACAGTGTGTAAATTGTATGTAGCTCTGTGGCTTTGAGTAATATGGGAGGAGATAAATAGGAGCTAGTGAAAAAAAGTTTGCTACCTTCTTTGTGGGAGATGCATTTGTGAGAGTCAGATTTACCTGATAAAATATAACAAATATTGAAAGGATGGAAAAGTAACGCATAATTTCTAGAAACACCCATGAGGACCTAGGCTAATTGTTTATCGGAACAGTTTATCATAAGTGGTCTGTTATTTTCCTATAATGACTGAAGTTGCAAATCAACATTATTTTATTATATAGAAGACAACTGTTTTTTGATTCAATTTCTTTTTAAAAATTACTTTATTCAACTAGGAAATTTTAGATGGATAGCATATTTGTAATCAAAATTAAAATTAAAATGAATGCCATCCTTGTCATCAACAGCAAATTCAGCTACTAATAGTGAATTTATAAACTAATAAATTCTTTTATTTAAAAAAAATATTATTACATATTTTTATATAGAAAAAGAAGAAAATGATTAACAAATCTTTGAATTCTTTGGAAATTTCAATGTTGTGTTGAGTGATGTAACAAATTGGATAAATAATTTCTCTTTTCTTCTTCGACATCGCACTGTCTTCACACATTTCTAACATGGACTCCACTGGTTTTGCTACTTTTCTGTTTACACCTACTGATTAACCTTTATCTGTCAAAATAAGTTGAACAATTATACCTTTCTTTTCTGGGGCATCTAAAATTTACCTATGCAACAAACTATGTGTTTCATATACTTGGGGTTTAAAGTTTTCCATTCGTTTTTCTTTTTTTCACAATTTTGAAAAGAAAGAAGTCTTCTTTCACTTTACAAAAAAAATTCAGTACTTATTTTTATGAGGCTAAACTTTCACTCGCATCGATGCGGACTGAGGACCTGGGTGTGCCGGGTCGAATCCAGTTCGTTCCACAGAAAGACTTTCATCAAAACCCACACCTGACCTTGTGTCTAACCTCCTGGAGAGGAGGTAAATAAAATACCCACTAACAAGTCATAGCGAAAAAAGGCGATATTTTCTAACACCTGAGAGAAGCAGAAAGTAAACATTTGACTCCAAGGGAGATAACTCTTATTCTTTTACTAAAAGTTCTTTAAAATACGTAATTAAATTCTTTCTTTATTAATCTTCACAATAAATATCGGGATTTCTGTGTTTCTAGCTACGTAACTTTGATATTTTAAATTTGTTATAACACTAATCTTACTAAATGAAATTAAACTTTATTTACAAACTAAATTATGTCAACTTAATATTTTACTGAGCTTCTTATAAGATACTAGCGGTATTCACCCGGTGAATAGTAGAGATAAATTGCTAGTCGAAAATAATTGCAGATATGTTTAGTTTTTGCCTTGAAAGAAAAGTTTTAAAAAATAACATTTATAATATGAGGTCAACTAATTAAAAAAAACTGTTAGCATGCTGGTGTTTTCTTTAAAAAAAAACAGACAGAAGAGCAAATGGTTTTTGCGAATCAGAACAAATTTAATTGTTTTAAATCTTAAATACTAAAACCTTTTTTAAATACATTCTTCACCGAGATATTCTTTTTATTTTATGAAGAAAAAAAAAAAATGAATTTCCTTTCTTTATGGTCGAACATATTTCAGTTATTTTATGGACCTAACCGATAATTGCCTCTAGAGACCCCAGATGGAATCAAATGAAAAATCTCAATGGTGTCTATAAATTCTGTGAAAAGTTTAACCCTTATTGAAACTTATTTGAATGTTCTGTTAACATATCGATTTCTATGACACACAAACAAACAAACATTGACATATATATATTAGAATTTTCTTTTCTTCATATCTACATAAACGTAAGTAGCTAAATTCGCTAAATTAGAATTTATACATTGTTATATATATTACTTAACAATATCGACATGTAATTTTTTTCTTTCTTTCTTAATTTCTAATTTTCATGAATTTTGTGGTTAGCAAAGTATGACTTACCAGGCAAAAAGAGCGTGAGCAGGGAAGCGTAGCTGTAGCTCAACGAAGAAAACTGAGCAGACGGGAACTCTTCTCGATATGCGGAAGACTGGTGGGCCATTACCCAATTGCAGGATGGCTGCAGACTGCATGTAGTTACATCAAAAGGCGAGCTAGTGGAGTGAAGTGGGAGGATGGAGTTGATAAAGAAACTGTGGACATTATGAGAGAGATTATTGAAGAGGTGAAGAGGGAGGATCCAGTGAGAGGTGTTTGGCACGTACCCAACAGTGCAGAAGGTGTTGTGTGGTGTGATGCAAGCAGTATAAGCAGTGGGGGTCACCTTGGAGATAGGTGGTGTCACTGCAGAAGACGCTGCTTTGTTGCGGAAGAAGGACGACGTGGCTCACATAAATGTGGCGGAACTGGATGCGGTTATGAAGGGCATCAACTTAGTCTTGAAATGGGGGCTACAGAATGTTGAGGTGAGGACCGACTCAGCCACTGTGTTCTCTTGGGTCCAGTCCGAAGCTACAGGAAGAAGGGGGGTGAAGACGAAAGGCGCCGCGAGATGCTCGTGAAGCGTCGATTGATGACGTTAAGGGAGCTGATTAGGGAATTTGATCTTCAACTCAGGATCAGTATCATTCCCTCAGCGAAGATCATAGCAGATGTGATGACGAGGGTGAGGAAGACCTGGCTCAAGGCGCCGAATGAGTTGGCTGCTACAATATGTGGCTTGGCTGAAGACACTCCGAAGGATTTGCATGACATGCACCATTTCGGAGTGGATAGAACCTTATTCTTGGCCAGGAAGGTGGACCCCAGAATCACAAAGGAGGCCGTCAGGACAGTGGTTGAGAAATGCCACCGGTGTCAATCAGTCGACCCTGTGCCGAGTAGACACGAAGTTGGTGAGGTTCAGGTGGCAGAGAACTGGAGCAGGTTGGCGATAGACGTGACGCACTATCGACAGAGGCCGTACCTGTCAATGGTCGACTGTGGACCTGGAAGAGTGGCCATTTTGAGGGAGATCAAGGCGGAAATGCAGGTGAGATTGCAAAGGTCCTGGAAGAGGTGTTTTTGGAGAGGGGTCCAATGGAACTGCCTTTCGCTCAGCATGTGTTGGATAAGTGGGGAGTGCGGCGCTATTTCAGGGCTGCATATAGACCAGGCGGAAACGGAATTGTGGAGCGGCATCACAGGACCATCAAGGCTGTAGCTGAAAGGGGCCAAATTTCACCGCCAGAAGCTGTCTTCTGGTATAATATGGCTCCAAAGACAGGGCAAAAAGTGGAGTCAGTGCCGCAGAGGGCAGTCTTCAAGTACGAGTGGTGGCATCCCCGAACTGCGCTTGTAGCCACAGAGGAAGGGGAGAAGCAAGCGTCTGTGCGAGTGGGAGAGGAAGTGTGGATCAAACCGCCTGACGCTCGCTGTACCACACGCTGGGGGAGGGGCATTGTGACAAGTGTCCAGTTCCCGAACAATGTATCCATCAACGTCATCCCTCGACACATCCTTGATGTGCGGCCGGCAGTGGTGTCATCAGAAGAAGTCAGCGACGTCGAGCCGAGTAGCGACGTTCACGAAGACGCTCCGTGGAGATCGCAGCGAGAGAGACGCCCGCCATGTTGGTCGAGCGACTACGTGATGGGCTGCTAACTAGTGATGATCGTGTAGATCAAGGGGGCGTGTGGTTAGCAAAGTATGACTTACCCCAGCCAGGAATGGATTCATAAAGAAACAGAACTTGAGTGAAATGGCTAGTTATAGCAAAGACCTCCCATTACTTCCTGATCTCTCTGGCAGAAGAGCTCACTGCTCGTTTGCATGCTCATTTGCATGAGTGCAATGTCACTGGCAATAAAAGGGGAATGTTTTGAAGGAAGAGGTCACTTTGAATTGGTGATTTGAGTTGATGACTACGTTGGTGTGTGTGCTGGATGAAAGAAAGACTGTTCGGAAAAAGAAAAAATATAGCCACACATTTTTAATGTTTTTTCTCTACACACTAAAAACCCTATTTAAAAAAAATTAACCTCACAAAACTTTTTTTGGGGGGGGGGGCGGTTATTGTATTAAATATTCTGTCGTCTTTTCAAATATTTTGTACTGAACGGCCAACATACAAATACGAAGATTAAAATTGATAATCGAAGCCTTCAGAGTGACTAGTATTATGTTTAAAAAAAAAATTTTAAATCTTTTTTTTTTTTAATATCATCGGTGTTATCCGTGGTATTGTCTTGGTACTGGTCACTCTGAAGATAAAATTTAATTTAGAAAAATTTAAGATTAGAGTTTAAAAAAAAAAAATAATAATAAATTAATCTTGCATTGAAAAGGCTTCGATTTTCAATTCTAATATTTCTAACCTATCAATGCTTTAAAATGAACGACCTGTCTTTTTAAATATAAGAGTTTATTAAGTTAATAACACAATAGGTAGTTACAAATTGGGTAATTAGTTTGTAATGTATATGGGGAACGGCTAGGCTGTATTTGTAATAAGAGGATAACGATTAATGTCACAGGTGGATGGTGAGACAACACCGTGAGAATTAGTAACAATGGTTGAAACTAGGCAGAATTTGATTATTTAAGAGGACGACTCAACAAGAATTTGTTTAGATTGAACTTGAAAACGACGATGTGGTAGTCAGCTGGGAAGCAGTCTCATTGAATTGTTCCACAGACAGGTAGTTCTTTGATTGATAACCTTTCTTTTCACTTTTTAAAGTTTTATATTTGTTTAATTATCCCTTTTATTTGATTAAGTGAATTTGAGAATGTTTTATCCTCGAGTGGCTTTTGGCCTTGATAAGTGGTGACTTTTTAGTAGTAACGAGAAAAATAGTGGTACCGGTTCTCGGCTTGCAAAGGCCATACAGCACCTGGTATTTCTAAATAGTCACCCATCTAAGTACCGACCAGGCTGTATGTTGTTGAACTTTGGTGTTCAGAGGAGAACCAGTGTTTTCAGCGTTATATGGCCGTAAGTAAAGACATACAACATTTTATCTATCATAATTTACATGATAACAAAATAGAAGTTATCTATGAAAGGTCGAAAAAGACAGCTGACAGTAGACGTACTTCTATTTCCCAATTGAACAGAACTGGCCAACTGTTATGTTGACCTCTGCATGTTTAAGGATTTAATTGGTTTTAAAAATCAGCTATCCTTCATTTTTGAAAAAGGTATTTTTTTTTTAAATATTTTTGTCATTTTTTTTTTTCAGTACATTTAATATTGTAATATTTTTTGTTGTTTTTTTTAATTTTCCCACAATTTTTTTTCATATAATTTTTTTTTTCAGTACAACATTCAATATTGTAATGTTTTTTTTTTTAAATTTTCCCACAATTTTGCCGTATCTTCCTCCATTCAATGATTGATTATTTATTGATCATCTATTCTAGGTCCTTCTATTACCAATTAGCATATCTCCGAGATATTGAGCAACCAGATATTTTCAAATCTTATGTTCAAGGTAAGATGTTTTCTCAACCAGCTTTCTGATTTCTTAACATTCCATCCATCTAAGCCCAGAGCCTCAGTCCTGTCAGAAATTATTAAAAAAACGGCTTTTCTTCACTTTAATGTCTATAATAATTTTACTTTTGGACAAATTGTTAAAAATTTGCCATTATTACTGGAAAGATTTTGTCTTTTAATGTTGTTATTTGCAGTTTTGTTTGAATAATAATATCATCGAACAACTTATTTGAGTTATCGTCAAAAGCAAATATTTTATAAATTTTTAAAAAATAACATTCATAGAAAAAAATGAAATGAGTATTTATATTATTAAAGGCAGAAAAAAAGCTTAAAGAATCTTTTATTTTTTAGAAATATGAGAGGGGGGTCTTTCTTTTTTATGGCAAATGGTTGTCATTATCATCATCTTCAGTTTAGTTTTCAAAATGATTAGTAAAAGAAAAACTTTGTTAATGCAGGTTTTTTTTAAAGAAATGTGAGCGTAAACTTAACCTGAAAATATTATTTTGAATATTAAAATAATCATTTTGAATGTTAAACTTTTTCATTAAATCGCTTTAATATTACTGTTACAACTAATATTAATATTGTGTGGAGAAAAAAATAGAAATGAATCATGCAGAATATTAATTTAGAAAATGTTTATAAAATTATTATGCAAATGAAACATCTGGATAACTAGGAGTTTTCCAATCAGTATATATAGGGTATTTGAAAATATTTTAATGCATAACAGAATGAAATAAGCCGAATGTGTGTTTTGATATAAATCTTGTTTGGATAAATGGAAAGAATTATGGCATTTATTCATTTAGATGTTTTTCTTTTTTAAATGAGATTCCAACTGAATGCGCGTTTATTTGTGTTTACAGCCTTGTTCAATTTTTATACGATTTTTCCAGTATGGGTGGAGAAAAGAAAGAATGATAGAACAGTTGAAATCTCTCTCCCTCTCTCTCTTTCCCCCTCTCTCTTTCTCTCCCTGTTTATAACATTGTAATGTCTGAATCTCTGGTGTCGTAGAACAGTTCGCCCGTTGATCACCCCTTTTTCTTTAGTGAGTCAACTGTCCCCAAATTCCACGCTGTATGTTCTTGTCCAATCACTTTCTTTCAAGTTTTCTATAACTGGCCATCCTTCCTGAGATTCAAAACTTCAATGCTTCATAAAAAAAAACTGATAATAAATTAAATACTACTCCATGTATGGGCAGATGGTGGCTTTGTAGAGATATACGATACTCTCAGGTGTGAGAAGTAGAGGGAGCCGACCTTCTTTGCAGCAGCCTTGGCAATATCTTCTATGTATTTGTTCCAATTCATGTTACCTGTTAATGTTAGGCCGAGGAGTTTGAAGGCTGGACTCTCAGGTAGGGTGTTAATGCCATGGCAATCGGCGGTAAAAGAGGTTTCTTGTAGTTGTTCAAAGAAAAGAAGCTTTGTCTTAGCAGCATTAAATGTTACCATTCATTTATGACCCCATTCCACTACAAAGTGGAGGGCATTTTCTAAGGATTTAGCCATTGCCTCGGATATGTGTGCATCCGTTTTACCCACATGATGAGAGTAGAGCGTAGTGTCGTCGCAAATATACCAATCTCAGAAACAATGTCATCAGGGAGGTCGTTTATGAAAATCATGAACAATAAAGGTCCAACGATTGATTCCTGAGATACACCTGCATTTATGTCATGTTGTTTGGATTAGGACAACCTGGATCTTTCTTTTAGATAGAAAGGATCTAATAATATTAAATATTCGTCCAGTAATACAATGTGTGACTGTGTGTGGAAGAAGGGAAATTAGGTGGTTTTGGTGAAGCGTGGAAGCGTGAAGGTTTTAAAGGATGCAGTGTCTCAGCAGCCAATAACCGATGTTTGTTCCATGCTTCAGCGATTCTGAGTATGAAAACATGTTTCTGAAAGTGATAGGAGCCATGCTGTTTCTGACTTTGTAGGCATGTCAACATGTGTTAGATACATGAGGTGCTCAGGCTTATTGTCAGACGGTTAATAGTTTTGTCTCTTGCGAGACGCCCAAGCACATCGATGCAAAGTGTTCAAAGTATAATAGGTATCTGATGGATTTCACATCTCTGACCGGCATAATCCCATTGACGTTTCCCACTAGATCATCAAAGTTAAGCCATATCGAGCCTGGGTGATCATTTGGGGATACCAGGTGCTGTATATGTGAGGGTTCTCTACTTATCCTGGCATTGTTTCCAGTCGTCCTCGACTTCTCCTTGCCACTGGAATCGAGCAATACCGGTTCAGGATGGGTGTGATTAGGGATTGCGCAACTCTTGCTTCACAATAGACTGGCCATACAGGCACACTTACAGGGGGTATCCATCGCCTCAAGGCTAAACGGAGGTTTGAGAACGGTTTCCAGGCGGTCAATGTTCTGAGTAAGGTTTGGTTTGGTTGTCTTGTTTAAGGCATATCAACTCTTTTGGGTTATTTAATGCTGAATACGGTCATTTTGGTAAAAGTCTTTAGCTTCAAGTTCTTTATATCTTCAAATATTTGTTCATGATGTTTTGTTTGGTTGATTTTTTTTTTCCTAAATTTTCTTGAAAGTTCTGATTTATTTATTTATTTATTTTTATTTTTTTCTTGAAAGGTCTTATGGCTTTTCAGTTTGAACTTCCCTACAACTCTAGTGTCCTCAACAGCTGGATGAATACACCCTTGTTGCTGGCTGGAATTGAAGGAGCGATTGTGCCCGAAGAAGAGGAGGAACAACCACTGCCTCGCAGAAATGAAAGCGTGGGGACCAACACGGACTCCATTGATGATCTTGATGCCAACACCGACACTGCTGACCTGACCTCTTCGACCCTGACCCCTGGTGCTGACTCCTCGATATCTTCCAACCCCTTCACTGCATCTACTATTTCTACTGCTGAATCGGATACAAACACAATTACCAATGACGATGCCGATGCCATATTGAATGATAATACGACAGGTAAACTTTAGTGGTTCTTAGATGCGGCCAAGCATTGCTATTTTCTTGAAGGAATTCAATTGAATTACATTTGATTGTTTTTAATATGTTGTAACACTCTACCTCCCCCCCAAAATTGCCACTGAATAAGAGGCTACTGTGATAGGGGCCAGATTTATAGGGGGCAACCTGAGTGGACAACAAGATATTTGAATACATATTGTATATTTCTAAACATATTCTTCAGTAATTTTATTACACAACTTCAATTAGTTGTGCGCAATCGACCCACATGACCCTTGTATATTGTATGATCATGTTGACACACCGGTTTTCATTAGATCACTGGAGTTAAGTGACGGTAACTGGAGCAAAGATCTCGGACATGAATTACGCTGATGAATATGTATTTATTTGCGCGCACATGGCCAACGCGGAACTATAACATCTTTTCACCGTAAAACTGGAAATACATGAAAATAAACAAGTCTTACAAACATGTTCTAAGACAAAACAAAGCAAATTATAAAAGAGTAAAAATTATGCGTTGCTTACCTCTATTTTTGCCAAGCTACTTGCCCCAGAGCCAACGCCCATCACAAGTGGAACAAACGTCCGACTCCCATGTTGACCGATTCAAAAAGACCGCCTCTCGGCAAGCAGGCAGTGTAGAGGCACGACAGTTACCCCGTGCATGTCTTCCGGAAAAGGACGGTGCTGAATACAAAATGTCCCCTTCCTGAATTATGACCGGCCAACAGGTTGAACTCCTACGTTTACAGTGACGTTGAGCCTTATGACAACAATTTCAAGAAAGATGTCAAAGAAGTCGATTAAAAAACAATCTAATCGACTTCTTTGACATCTTTCTTGAAATTGTTTTAAACTTTATGACTTAGATGAATTGTATAAGTTTAACAAAAAACTGTTTTTGGCCAATATATTTAATGTTTTCTATACTTTTATGAAATTTTATATATATTATTTTTATATATTTTCAAAGCTAAATTTTATTACCTGCAGTAATGGCATTGCGGTAATGATCCTCTGAGCAGAAAATTTTCTTTGAAAACTCATGAGTTAAGGATGCAATATCACTCCTTTGAACGTTAATAAAATCTGATTAATTTCTCATTTTATTATGTCATTCAATTAATATTATTGCTCTATACACTATATTGAGCTTTGTTTTTTTATCCTGATAATCTACTGGTTAAAGATATTATTTATATCTTTAAAGTATTATCTTATATATATATATATATATATATATGAGGATTAATCTTAAGAAATATTGAATTAAATTTTATCTTTTAATTTTCAATTCTAGAGAAAACTTCCAAGGTGTCTGGAAATGCTCATCAAAACCCCAAAACTCTATCTGAAACAACAAAAAGTGACTCCGCTAAGACAAATGCAGAATCATCGTGCGATATCCAAAGTGCCGCGTCTACAGTGCAAGCTAGCGGAGACAACACGAGAAAAATAGAAACAAAAACAGTTTTTAAAAATAGCAACAAAAAACCTCACTCAACGGAAGCAAGTAAAGCACCAATTCTCGATAACAACAATCACAAATCTTCAAGAACATCAAAATCTAAGTCTGGTAATATCGAGTGCCAACAGCCGCTGCAGCAAAAGAGACCAAACACTTTAAATATTGGAAATTCTCCAGGTGGAAATAGTTTAAATTTAGGTAACAGTTTGGAAATTGCCTCCGGATGGTCGTCGGTTTTCCTTGAAGACCCCGTCCCAATTACATCCCTTTCTTCAGCATCGGAAGCTTTTACAGAACATGCAGAGATTGTAGTTGTTCAAGATGGTAAGTATAAGTTGTTTTTTTTCTTTTTAATGTTTTTAACAGTTCATTGACAGCTATGTCAGACATGCAACTCACGACCAGCATAAAAGATATTTTAATTACACCATTTAACAACCAATATTGCAGTCTCACTGAAAAAGCCATCACAAGAAATTAAGTCGGCCAATAATGTCTCAACTTATAGTCACGTCACCCACCATCCAAAATGCTCCAAAGTGTCTCACATCGATGGCCCAAAGCTACGTAGTAGGTTTCTTAAGATGATGATGACCTGATCTTAACGGGCAGCACAAGGGAAATAGCAACTGACAGAAGTAGTTGGAAGTCATTCACTAGATGTCTAACCTCAGTATAAGACAAGAAGATGATAAATGATGATGATAATAATACCCTAACCCTAACCCGTATCGTTCACAGAAAAAAAAAGGCGTGATTTTCTTTATTCAGAACGTTTCTTTTTCACTTTAAAAAGATAACATTTTATTGAAAAGCAGAAAAGACCCACAAATGCATCCGAGAGAAAGGTGTCGCTAAAATTTCACGTTTTTCTAACCACCATGAATTAACATTTCAGAAAACACCATAAATTTAGATAAAACTTAGTATAATTTTTATTAAAATCAATGATCGAAACTAAATCATTTGTATGTTATTAAACGACTTCAATTAGTCACGTGCGACCTTCATGACAAGACAAATTGACCCACATGACCCTCAGATGACCCTGCCTTAACTGCTTCAACTCAGTTGTTTTTTTATGTGATATGTTTCTTTTGTCATTGGATTAACAATTGCCGCCATATTATCTTTGTAAAAAAATGATTTACAAGAAAATTTATAACCACAATTCTTGTGGTTATAAATTTTCTTGTAAATCATTATTGGTATAATTAGTTCTGGATTCTTTTATACAACAGGAGCGCATAAAAAAAATTTTTCTTTTGATTCTGGTTTTATAATTTAACCGTTCGAAGAAAAGCGGCGTGATTTTCTTGATTTAAAAAGCTTCTTGACACTCAAAAACAATATAGCACATTTTATTGATTTCAAAAGACACCCGAATGCATCTGAGGAGAAGGTGTGGCCCAAATTTTACGTTTCACTCCCCAAAAAATGTGACGACGCCCCTCCCCCTCTCCGAATTAAAATTTCAGAAAACTTCATTAATTTAAATAAAACTTAGTGTACTAACAAGGAATGATTGAAAAAAAATCATATTTCTAAAAAACATTCTTCAGTAATTTTATTACACAACTTCAATTAGTTGCGCGCAGTCTTTATGACAACACAAATCGACCCACGTGACCCTTGTATATTGCATGATCATGTTGACACACCGGTTTTCATTAGATCACTGGAGTTAAGTAACGTTGAGCCTGGCCAGTACCAGATGGGTGACCATTTGTAAATACCGGGCATTGTCTGTAGGAGGATGGTAAAACTTATGTGCAAAAAAAAATACAGCTTTGAAGATGGTTTTAGCAAAGACGGATTTTTTTTTTTTTTTTTTTTTTTTAAACATAGTTCACCCAATGCAGGCCACCACTGTAGATGTAAGGGGCTACTGAGAAGAAGGGTGAAGGTTGGGGGGTTGGGGGGGGGTCAACCTAAATTAGGAGCTGCTCAGGGAGATGTCTGTTTACATTAGTTTTAAATTTCTGCATGTCAGTACCGTCAGGAAAACAGGAAGCAGGGAGGGAGTTCCAGAGTTCAGCAGCACGAGGAAAGAAGCTTCGGCATCTGGTGACCTCCACAGTGAATGGATGGGATTTGGTAGATTGTCGGGTGTGTCTAGTGAATTTACGAAGTACTTGTAAAACAAGCACAAGAAAGCAACATTGCGGCGATGGGGCTGGAGCAGTGAAGGACCTATCAAGTTGGCGACTCTTTTTTGGACCATGTCTAAGAGACTAGTGGATGATGCCCCAGCCCAGATGTGGCAAAAATACTCCATGCATGGGCGTTTCTTAAATATATAATTTGTATAACTGAACTAGCGGATGTATCAGTAGTAGTTGGCCTCTGATAGGAGGACTAATGTAGATATATTTGTAGACAATTTTACCTTGTATTGATTTGTGCATCTTAGATTTTTATGGCATATCAACCCTTTTATTTTTCTTTAGATTATTTGCTTCTATTGAAGATTCAGCTTTCAGATGGCTGTCATTTAAACAACATTATCTTAACCAAATTAGTTCTAGTTTTATAATAATTTGGTTCAATTAATAATTTTATGACCAAATGATACCGTAATAATTAGGCTATATTATATTATCACGCCACTGCTTAAATAACTGCGATCCCAGTTAAATTAATTTTAATTTTTACTACATTTCATCCATATTTCCATTTCTTTTCCTTTTTCTTTATTCCCCCCCCCCTTTCCAATTTTAACGTTCTCATTATTCTTTCTTTCATTATTTCGTTCATTATTCTTTCTTTTTTCAAATAGCTTAACATGTGCTAATAACATCCCGTTGTGCGTTGTTATTTTTTTTTCATATGTTTTTACTGTTATCAAATAAATTAAAAATCTTCACTTTTTTGTAAGACATTCGTGATCTGAACGAAACTCGTATGTCAATATTTATATAAGCATTGAGATTCCACTTATCACCGGTGCCTGTCATAGGTTCGATCCTGGCTTGAAGCAGCTAACACTGAAGGGCTCTGATACCACAGAACCGTCTTTCTGTGGATGACTATGGATATTTAACATGAAAGTCTGTGGATGATTATATATATATAAACAAATATAAGAGGTGTATAGTGGAGGTACGCTGATCAACATTTGTCTATTTTCTTTTTCTGTTCTTGTTTTTAGCTGAAAATTTTGAAAGCCTCGTCGAGAATTATACAAGAGAACATACATTATCACCGATTCCTTTTGGAGAAATTGCCGATAATTCTCCTGAAAACAAAAATGGCCATAAACCCGAACGTTCCGAAAAGGTATGCCTTCATTTTCTACAATAATCATTTTCTATAATGCATGTTGTTGTGTTTGTTTTTATAATCATTGTGGCAGACATTTATAACGTCTCGATGAAAATCAAAATATTCAATCAAAGAAAGATAGAAGATATTGCCAAGTCTGCTGCAAAGATGGGCTCCCTTTACTGGGCTAGTAAACTTCTCACACTTGCCCGTATCATATCTCTGTAAAGCCACCATTCGCCTATGCATGAAGTATTGTTGCCATATGTCGGCTGCTGCACCAACCACTAGTCTCTCCCTCTTTGACAAAAACGAGTCTCTAACGTAATAGGTCCCGCACTCTCTACCAACGTTCAGCTCCGGTTGCATCCCTGTGCTTGTCTTACAAGTACTTCTGAGGAATGTGCCCTGACGTACTTACTACACTTGTACCTCCTCAACATAAACACCCCTTCACTATAGACATCCCCAGATACCGGAAAACTTTTCTTCTAACACTTAGGAATTGCCTCTCTGTTTCCTGTTTCTCCGACCATACTAACATGCAGAAATTTAAATGTATTGTAAACAACCATCTTGCTGCACAACTTCCCACTTAGGATGACCCCTGTAAATCTAGCTCCCTTAATATTTTTAGGATTAAAAGTTATCATTTATTTACATTGTTTGTCTTTGGACTATTGTCGACATCATTGTTGATATTTATATTTTTACCATGTTTCGGCTAATGTGCCATCCGGCCTTCTTCAGATCTGTTATTTCGCGACGTAATATTGAAATATTATTTTTTAAAGTATTATTGCCAAGTTTTATGCCTAACCAGCTGGCTTTGTCGGCTCGCTATCACCTCGCAAAGTTCCCTACTTGAAATACTTGAAACATTAATTGAAAATAATAAACATTTCATTCATAACTTTGTTGTAAACACGAAACAAAAACAATAAAATCTTTCTCATTTATTCATATAGTTAGATAAACATTAACAGTTTGGTAATTTCGATACAAATGTATTTATCTTTTAAATGTGACCGTAAAGAAAAGAAAAGAAAAAAGAAATCAATTTGCCTTTTCCTTTGCAATTTAGAAATAGATCGCAATTGTTGAAAATTAAGTCAGTCCAAGTAAAGAAAAGAACATTTGAACTCAAATTCTAAATATTTGTCCGGGAAATAAAACAATATTGCGAAACAGAACTATTTATGTAAAACTAAAAACAATCATTGAATATAAACAATAACAAATAATAGTTAATTAATAAAATGACCTTTGTCAAAACCAATATACAAATTATAAAAAAGATGGTGCGGCTATTGTGTAAAGCGTTTGTGTGAGAAATAGGCCCAACTTTGGCATTTATGTTTTTTTATATAATATATATATATTTGGATTTTTCACTTAGAAAAAAGATTATTCAGTGAAGACCGGGATTAGTCCAATAAAAACAATCTCAATGATACTCGATTACAGGGTACAGAGCATTTATATTTTATTTTTTGAAAGCTTACCAAAGCATTCCGTTCAGGAGCCCAATCAACACCACAAAAGAATTTTTACATTCAAAAATTATTTATCATTTTTCAAATTAAAGAGTGTTTTATCTACACGTGTTTCATTACCAAGCAGGTACTTGCTTGGCAGATCATCAGGGAAATTAAGTACCTTGAATAAGAATATAGCTTCATTCCAATGACCATGCAGAAATCAATCCACTCGAGGATAAGGATTGATGAGATGGAATGATTTTCGTCAGGACGCAGTTCAAATACTTGTGGGGATGGTACTTGATAAGAATCTGTTGACATTGGCTTCGAATACCACGTAGTTGTAATCGGCAGGGAAGCAATACCATGGCAATGTGTTCCACAAATGGGAAGCCATTGTAAACAACCTCTGTTTATGGAAATTTAACTTGATGCTCGACACTGAGGAAGGAAGGGAAATTTTTCTTCACAATAGCATGACGAGTTCTTGCTGTGAATGTCTTACAAGGTGGAAGCGGGGATTGGAGCTCAGTCGAGCAACTTCCATGAAAAGAACAATAGAGTAGAAAGAGACTAGCAATTTCTTTTTTGTGAGAAATGGGCTGTAAGAAACAGAAGAGATCACCCCCCCCCCACTAGATTTTAAAATCGATTCTGTAAGGCAAACGAAGAATGCTCTGAGCAGCACCTCCCCCCAGATCTTGAAGGATCGAGAACTCCCTGACGGCAAATGTTGGTCTATGTTCTTAAAAAAAAAATAAAATTGTATTTCCAATCGATTTTAATTAATCCTGATCAATATTTTTTCATTGTAGAAGATTTGTGTAGATGTGTTTTTCTTCTACTTCAATCCTATTTTTACGGTTGTGAATACTAATACATAAAATAAGAATAAATAAATTGACCGTTAAGGGAAGGGCACCACTCTTTTCCCTGGTTTACTCCACTTACCCTTGATCTTCACCTTATAATGCTGGGTGTTTAGCCATGGGCATATCAAGTGGGCTTTCCTGAAGCCACAACCTTCGGCTAATCTTCTTGTGTGTGCATACTGGCATCAAACAAACACGCACTTTGCCCAACCCACTCTTCCCTGAAACTGAAACAATTTAATGAAAAAATACAATCAAACCAGACACCAACCTAAATAAAACCAATTCGCCTCCTCCCTTGAGGCTTGCATTCACAAATATCCGAGAGCTTAAAACTAATCTAGGCGAAGTAGAATCATTTCTCCGAGTAAACTCCTCTGGTATCCTAACACTAAGTGAAACTAATCTACACTCCTCAATCTCTCCAATCGCTTTGACATAACTGGATACCACCCACTCTGCTGTAAGGACTCAGACAGACATATGCATGTACTTGGAGTCCATATTCATAATATCCCCCCTTTTGACTAGAGAGTAAGCCTTCATGTGGGGTAGACTGAAGAGCCATTGCTTAAAATGACGAGATACTTCAAAAAGTCTGATTGGAAATCCATCAGAGATCACATCAGATTTGCTCCATGAAGTAAAATCTTTTTTCTTTCTGCTGAACAGTGCGCAAATGAAACAATTGAATGGGTCAAAGCAGCCATTTAAGCCCATCTTCCCACACAGAAGTTCTATAGCAAGCCGCATTCTCTCCAATGGTTCACTTAAATCTGTGCAGCTGCAATTTTGAATAAGTAACATGTGTTCCGCAGATCCATCCACCATAAGTCAAATACAAATAAGCAAAAATTTATAGAAAATCATTGTAAGAGTAAAATAACCGCAAAATATCGAAATGACCAGAAAACGCATTGAGTCGCAGAAATAATGAAACCCGCAATTTCTCAAAAATTTAGTGTGGTGAATAATGGGCAATCAACAATTCCCCCACTATTCAACAACCATGTTGCCGCTTGCACAGAAACCAAGAAGACTGAACTGCTTGCTCGGCGGTTCGCGTTCAACTCCACCTTAAATCCCACAAATTTTCCTTTGCAAACAAAAGCCACGCTCGATTATCTGATAATCACCCCTTCCCATATCCGTGATATCATAAAAAAAACCTTGACACCTCCAAGACATGTGGGCCCGATCTCATCTCTGCTATATTAACAAGCCGCGCGTGCGTGGTCCCCCTCTGTATGTGACTCGATGTGGCGAGTGTAAAATGCAATAAATTTGGGCAATTTGGGGCATTTTTGACCCCCCTTTGACCCCCTGGGGGCGCGAACCAGAATTTTTCTGAGGTCAAGGATGCTCATTTTATATCCAGAACAATTGTCTCTACATTTTGGCCAAGTTTCAGAAAAATTGAATGGATGGATCAAACGTTATGGGAGAAAAGGGTCATTTTCTTTGCCATTTTGGGGGCTTTTGACCTCGTGGAGGCGCAAACCAGATTTTTTCCAAGGTCAGCGATACTTATTTTCTATTAGCAACAATTGCCTCCACATTTTGGCCAAGTTTCAGAAAAATTGAATGGATTGATGAAAAGTTATGGGGCAAAAAATGTCATTTTTTTGCCATTTCGGGGCCTTTTGCCCCCCCCCTGGAGGGGCTAACCAGATTATTTTTCAAAAATCGGAGAATGTCACTTTCTAACCTGACCAAAGTTACAACTTCATGCAAAATTTCAGAGAAATTCAATGGATGGTTGCAGAGAAAAATTCGGACGGACATGCCTCAAAACATAGGTCCCCTGATTTTATAAATCGGGGAACCAATAACAAATGCTCTGCTGAGCTAGCCCCTGTTCTCACCAAACTCTACAACCTGCCAAATCTTGCTTTCCTGGAAAATTGCCTCTGTGGTACCAGTATTCAAGAATTCTATTGAAAGAACTGCCCTGCTCAATTATTGCTCCATCAGTCTCCTCCCTCTCTTCGCTAAAATCTTTGAGTAATTAATCAATCCAGCGCTAATCCAACCCCTCATAAATGCTAAACTTCTTTCTGATGATCAGTATTAATTGGGCAAGCCTAATATCCTAACGATCATCTATGAACACACTGGACAAGGCAGGGGTATATCCAAAGCCTTTGACAAGGTCTGGCATAAAGATCTTCTCATGAAAATTAATTATGAACGAATACTTAATATAATCAGATCCTTCTTAGACAAGAGAAAAATCTAGGTTGGACGCGATGGTGGTACATCCAGGCATGATATTAATGCGGGTGTGCTCCAGGGTTCTATCCTTGGACCTTTATTATTTCTGATATTCATAAACGATCTCCCTGATTAAATGAGTTTGAGATGGGTATATTTGCTGATGACACCACGCTCTATACCAGACATGTGGGAAAAACGAATGTACACATATCCAACGCAATGTCTGAATCCTTAGAAAATGATCTCTAGTCTGTAATGGAATGGGAACGCAAATGGATGGTAACATTTAATGCTACGAAGACAAAGCTTTTTTTCTTTTAACAATTACAAGAAACATTTTCAACCACCGACTGCCATGGCTAATAGCGCTCTGCCTGAGAGTTCATCATTCAAATTCCTCGGCCTGACATTCACAGGCAACATGAATTGGAACAAATTCATAGAAGACATTGCCAAGGCTGCTGCAAAGAAGGTGGGCTCCTTTTACTGTGCTAGAAAACTACTCACACCTGCCAGTATCCTAATCTCTACAAAGTCACCATTTGCCCATGCATGGAATATTGGTCTGGGGCATCTACCACTAGTTTCAAATAAAAATTCTCTAATCTAATAGGTGCCGCACTGTCAACCAAGCTCCAACCCCTGTCCTATAGCCACAATGTTGCATCCCTGTGCTTGTTTTACAAGTACTTTTATGGAATGTGCTCTGACAAACTCATGGCACTTGTGCCCTCTTGACGTAAATACCCCGACAAGCAGCAAAATCGCATCCATTCACTGTGGAGGTCCCCAGAAGTCGGAAAGCTTTTTACTCTAGCCTTTGGAATTCCCTCCATGTTCCCTACTTCTCTGACCATACAGAAAGTTAAATGTAATGTGAACAGACATCTTGTAGCTCAACTCCCTACTTAGAGTGTCCTTGTAGGCATGGTCCCTAATAGTAGCCCTTATGTCCAAGTGGCAATGTGTCTTGTTTGGGGTGAATAAAAGTTTAAAAAAAAAAAAAAAAAAGTACCATTTTTGGGTCTTTGGTAAGACTCGGTTGAGGATGGAACTGTGGTCTCCTGACCCATTAGCAAATAGTCTAATTATTATGTCACGGTGACTGTAGTGTGATATAACCATTGCAGTCAGATTTTTCACATCGCCTGAAACGTAGTAGAAATAGAAATATCGTTGATAAGGACGATAATCTGAAGAAAATGTGAATAAACCTAAAATAATTTTGCCGTTGATTTCTTAAAAAAAATATCTTAATAAAATAAACTAGAACTTAGTAATAGTTCATCATCATCATCATCATCATACTCGGTTTAACGTCCGTTTTACAAGTTGACATGTGTTGGACAGCTTTTAGAAATTGACTTCCAAACTAACCTATCTCTGGCCAGGTTTTTATTTATCTTTTTTTTATCAATCCATTCTTATCACTTCCTTCCATGTTTTCTTTGGCCTTCCCTCTGTTAACAGAACCGGCTACCTTAACTTTTTTACATCTACTAACCCAAGAACTCTCCTCCATTCTTTCAATGTGACCAAACAAACAAAGTATAGTTTTCTGCACACATCTCCCTATATTGTCCAGATTTTTCAAAGATATATTTAGTTTGACACCAACCAATGTTGATGCCACCGCGTTTTTCTTTGCTTTTGTTTTTTTTTTGGGGGGGGGGGGGGGGGATATCAAATTCTGGGTGTTTTCTTACATGTCTACCTTGGCAGTTTCAGTTCTCTTGGTTTTGTGTAATATTCTTCTTTCCTTATTTCTAGTTGTGTTTAGTAGTGCTATTCTATATAAATTTAGCTGTGATTGGTCGTGTCAAAAAAACATGTATAGTTATACAAACTTGAGTAAGTTTTATTTATAACAGTTCAGGCTTCTTCTGGCCCTGCTCTGTTAGACTGCGGTATGATTCTGTTCAGTCTCAGGAGGTCCACCCTCCCAGGCTTTACCTTTTCATTGAGAATGATAGTTTATTGCTAATCGCCTGAATCTCTCCTACCGGGAATATCGACGGGGCTGCCAAGGCATTTTTTGTAGACCAGAGCACGCTAATCCTAGTGTGCTGGCTTTTTAAAATCACACCTGATTTTGTGTCTAACGTCCCCTGGAGAGGAGGTAAATAAAATACAAAACTGAAATACAGTGTGATCCCCCTCCTCCCCGCCCCCAAATAAAAAAAAATTTCCGCTCATGAAATCATTAAAAATATTCCCAATTTTTTTTTTTTCCAAGTCAACCATAAATATAAACTTGATGTCTGACTTGTCCACCAAGTTTCAGTCATGAATGTCCAACAGTCTTTTTTAACACATCTGGATATGGCATGCAAAATTGTCAATGAATATAACACACTCCTTTCTTGGCACTGCCCTGATTTTGACAGTGATTGCCCTCTTCAGGTCAGGAATAGTCTGGGAATTGTTTTGATAGATATTATCTTTGCGATAACCCCACAGATAAAAATGGGGGGTGGGGGAGGTAAGATCCGATGAGTATGAAACCCATTCAAGATTACACGTACTGATGATACGTTCGTTGTCAAAATGTCCCCACATATTATTGAACAATGATAAAACAAAGACTGTTGGATATTCGGGACTGAAACTTGGTGGCATAGACTGAAGTTTATTTGTACCAAATATGGTTGGATTACAGAAAGGATGTTATTAATGATTCAGTAGGTGGCATTTTTTTGTACTTTCCAGTAAAAATGAAAGAATGTAAATTTAAAAAATCTCCAAATGTTGGCCCCTGCTGACTCCAAGTGAATTTAAGCAAAAATTTATATAATAATACACTAAGGCATTTTGTGTTTGTACGTATGTTATCTCCTTTCACCTTCATTTAAAAAAATTAGATGATCCGATCAGCAAAGCTGGTGATTGGTGATTAATCTGATGTCACTAAGGTAAAGAATTCTGACTTTACCCATTTTAAAATGAATTGTTCCAAAATCAAATTACGTCATCCTGTCGACTAAAAAAACAGTACCATTTATTTAAATAAATACATTTCAAAAAATGAAGTTCGTTTTATTATTTTGAAGAATATTTATCTGACAATTGTTTTTATGGTAAGAAAACAGAATATTGTTTTAGAAAGAATTAAATTGCTACAATTTTAAATAAATAAAAAAGAAACATCCGTTTGATTTATTTAACGAATATTTAGCTGAAAATGACAATTATTTTTGTGGAAGAAGAAGAAAGGCATTTTTTCCTAATAGAAAACGTTTATTATTTCAAAAGGAATATTATTATTATAACAGTAAATTATAGAGATTGATGTAGAAACCCTAACCCAAACCTGTGATGATAAATGCATAAATGGATGCAACAAACATTCGTATTAGCAACAAGCGTCTGTGACTGCATAATACATGAGTCAATATGAAATTAAAAACAATCATTTGTATGGATAATAGTTGAACACTATTTTTTGGTAATTAATTAGTTTTTGTTTGTTTCTTTTTTGATAGTTTACAAAGTTTGTTTTTTGTACTTTATTGAAAAATACATCCTGTAGGTCCATTACGATAAGTCATAAGTGATATGCTGGCTGCATCATGGGTTTTGCGTTTTTGAACATCATACTCTCTCCACCAATAACCTATACTTGATTTGAATGAACGTAGGTATGCCGAGAAAACTTGAATAATATTTTTACCTTAAAGTTTATATTAGTTTTTTGTTTTTTTAAGCATTTAGACTTTTTTTTATATTTTAAAAACATTTTCAGATTTAATTCATAAATTTGAACTACGAATCAGTTTTTAATAATCAAAATGTTCTTATATTTTTTTTGTCGATAAAAAAAACTGCTTGAAATTTATAATTTACCTATTTGTCTGTCCTCTGTTATTCCCATTTTTCTGTCTCTTCTTCTGTTACACCACCCCTCATCCCTTTTTCTGTCTCCATCACTTTGGGGAAACTAAACGATAACATTATGAAGAACTAAACACCTATGACCCCTTCAGGTCAGTATTTTATATATATATATTATCTCTCTTCTCCCCTTTTCTCTTTTTACCCTTTTCGCTTTTTTTCCCCTTTTCTCTTTTTCTCTCTAGCTTTTTTTCCCCTCCTTCTCTCTCCACCCGCTTTCCCTCCCCTCCTCCCCTCTCTTTTCTTCACATTTTCTTTCACTCTCCCCATATATTCCCCTCTCTCTCTCTTCCTTTCTCTACACTCTTTCTCTCACACACACACACACACAAACTAAACTTCACAAATAATACACTTCACCCTTGTTGCTTATATGAAAATTTATTTATCGTGGTGATTTTCAAAATATTTTGACTGGTACTGAATATGACCTTAAAGTGTATCCGGTATCCTTCCGTAGTTGCCATACTTCTTGTTAGTGTCCCATCTATGGATAAAATAGAATGTGTACCAAGCATTCTTGGACAAGATGTTTTCCCCTACCACACTCTATCATCCCCAAACCCATCTTTCCAGTCGTTTCTATCTTTTTTTGTGTGCCTACCCTATTTCCAAACCCTTTCAACTACTTAATCTCTCTATCTCCTCAACTGTCCTGTTGGAAGGGCCCCAATTTAGGATAACTCTGCAAAGTAATAAATCAGTTCTAAGTGACAGTCTTCTGGAGGTTGAAGGTTCAATCCTCAGTACGAGCGATACTATAAATGCAATCACAAATTATTTAAAACTTCTTCCTGATAATGGCTGATGGAAGAAGAGCAAGCTCCCTCTGTGAATTCTGTTTAGAATTCCGTACTGATTCCCAAGTTCGACATAAACATTTCTGAGTTCGACAAGATGCACCTAAAGAAGGTCGGAGATTATATTGGTCGAAATGTTGTAAGAATAACAGTAGTCCGAAGAATCCAAATTAACAATTCCGAAACATAGGGTTTATATGCCACAAAACAAAAGAACCAAAACCGAGCATAGATGGATACTTCAGCAGTTAAAACTATTGTGTTATCCAAGAAGATGAATAAAACCATTTTCTCAAAAGGCTCATAATCTTAATGGCTGCCATTTTTATTATTTTTTCTTTTCTGTGTCGTATACATTGCTTCTCTCTTGTGCGAGATGACAATCAATTATTTTGTTGCAGACTTTTTATTTAAAATTTATTTTAGTCTATCTGCCTGCATTTTTGTTTTGTGTTTTTGCTTTGTTATATTTTTCTTTTTGGGGGGTTTAGGGTTAGGGTTAAAGATGACACCATTGAAAATAGAATCAACATCAATAAGGCAAACTATGGACAATAATAAATACGGTTCATTCTGACTAAAGTTAGGTGACAGGACGAACAATGGGACAATTAGAATTAGGGGAAAAAGTGGGCCCCAAAAATAAGCAATTATGAAATCAGGCCAAACTAGAAATTAAAAATATCATTTCTTAGAAATAAGCGACAAAAGATTTAATGTAAAACAAGTATTTTATAAAACAAATTATAAAACAAGTATTTTATAAAACAAGTATTTTTTAAACTTGGGGAAATCAACAGAAGATTAGTTTAAGTCAGGAGATGGACAAGAAGGAGACGGCAGGGGAGTGAAAGTTTACGTATCAGACCGGGAACCTTTTACTTAACGGGCACTGATGATGCATTCAAACAATTAGGTCTGGAGCAGATCCTCAGCAAAAACTTTGTATCAAAGGCAAAATAAAAAACTTTTTTGTATACAAATTGTTATGAAGCCTTGCATGTCTGTTATTTATTATTTCACAGGAAATCGATGAAAGGAAGCAACAAAAGTATGAATCTGGTTATCTCCCTTACAACCTAATTGATTTTATAACTCAATACAATTAAAATCTCACTCCATCATATAACACATTGCAAGAGAACCATAGTATGTATACTAGTGATGGAACGATTTCAATATTTTCCTCGCTCCGATGCAATTATTGATTCTGTTTAAAATTCCCGATTCCGAAAACTTCATGTCACATTCAGAAGGCGATGCAACTGTCCTGATTCTGGTCGGAAATAAATTTACCACTATTCGTCGCAGCAACCACTAATGTAGCCATCATGCTAGGTCACTACGACTTGTTCCATGTCCCAGGCCAATTTTATTATTAAAATGACTGGATTCAGCATGAAATAACTCTGAATGGGTTGATATGCCGGTAAAAAAAAGAAAATAATGATGAAAATAATATTGGTATGTTGATAATTGTGTGAAAATACATTTTAAATTATTGAAAGTGTTGTTTTTTTAAAAACTTTTATTCACCCCAAACAAGGCACATTGCCACTGAGACGTAAGGGGCTACTGTGATTCGGGGCCAGATTTAAAGGAGACATCTTAAGTTGGGGGAGGGGTTTATGTAAAAAGATGTTTGTTCACATTATATTTAAATATCTGCATTTTTGTACAGTCTGAGAAACCGGGAGCAGAAAGGGAATTCTAAAGGCAAGCGGTTTAAAAAGCTTTTAGAGTAGTGAAGTGACCGTTGTCGGTATCTGTGTGAATTTGAACACGCAAATATGAGTAAATAAACAAAGATAGGAGGAATGATTTGAATGAGAAAACTCGGTATGGTTTAGAGATAATTATTTATTTACTTTTTATGATATGAAAGATAGGATTTACTAATTTAATTACAGTTATAGTGGAGCTGAAACGATATACGTTTTTTACAAATGTGTCTCTCTTGGTAGGAAGCCCAGGGGACATAACTCTTGCAAGGGGAGATAACCCTGACAAGTTATCCTAGCTAGAAATTTCTAGCAAGTAGAAAGTTTTTTTGCCATCTGGTGACTTATACAGTGAAGGGATGGGATTTTGCTTTTAGTCGAGAGTATTTATGTTGAGTAGTACAAGAATAGTAAGTTCGTGGGAGCATATTCCATGGAAGTACTTGTAAAACAAGGACAGGAATGCAACATTACGGCAATCGGACAGGGGCTGGAGCTTGGTAGACAGTGCAGGACCTATTAGTTTAGAGACTCTTTTTTGCACCCTGTCGAAGACTAATGGTCGGTGCACCAGCCTGGATGTAGCAACAATACTCCATTAAGGGGCGAATGGTGGCTTTGTATAAGGATACTAGTAGATGTGAGAAATTTTCTAGCCTGGTAGAGGGAGACCACATACTTTACAGCAGACTTGGCAGTATCTTCTATATATTTATTCAAATTATGTTGCCTGTGAATGTTAGGCCAAAAAAGTGTTCCTTTTATGTGGTTAAGAAATGTCTTTAAAAGATAGAATTTTTTTCCTAATTTTGAGAATTGGCATTCTTTAACTCTGCTATGAATCAGATTAAAACCTGAAGTGAACAACGATTCAGGTCGGAGTTCATGCCGTCTCGAGAAACCCTTTATAATCTTCATCCACGATGAGAACAGTAGTCTTAATAATCCAAATTATCAACCTGAGAAGGTTGTCAAGTGTATCTTGTTGAACTTGGAAATCTGTACGGAATTTCAAACAGGTAGCTTGTTCTTGTTCTGTCAGCCATGACTGGGAAGAAGTCTTAAGTAATTTGTAATTGTATTCATAGTATCGCCCGCACTGACGATTGAACCTTCAACATCCAGAAGACTGTCTCTTAGAACTGATTATATTTATTGTGTCACACGTCCTTGCAAACATACAGATTCGAGAGTTTGATGAGATGCACCGGAAGAATGTCAAAGGTTACATCAGCTGAAACATTGTGAGAATAACTTCCAAGATGAGAACAATGGTCCAAATAATCCAAATAATCCATAAAAGTCAGTTTTTTGTTTGCGTGTCATAGAAATCGATATGTTAACTGAACGTTCAAATAAGTTTCAATAAGGGTTCGATTTTTCACAGAATCTAAAGACACCATTGAAATTTCTTTTCGATTCCATCTGGGCTCACTAGGGGCAATAATCGGTTAGGTCCAAAAAATAACTGAAATTATATTAGAAGGTAAAGAAACGGAATTCATTCTTTAAAAATAGATTTTCTTCGTTCATAAAACAAAAATAAAATTAAAACAAAAATATTTCGGTAAAGATTTTTAATTAAAAATATTTAAATTACTTTTATCGTTTTTTTTTTTATAGATTAAAAAAAAAAGGAATTTGTTTAAATTTGTGAAAGCCATTTTCCATTTTACAGAAAGATGAAGAAACGCAGTGTCTACAAGTAGGTTTTTTTAAGAACACCACCATGCTGACAGTTTTTTTTCTTACTTTACTTCGTATTGAAAATGTTATTAACTTTTCTTTCAAGGCAACAATTGTAAACGTGACGATATTTGAAATTATTTTTCATAAGAAATCTTCTGATCAGCAATGCCAGATAGAATACCACTAGTAAATAGATAAATTTGTCGCTCTTACAGATCTAACATCGAAGACTTATATCCAATCTAAAATTGCAGAAAAAATGGTTGCATCTTGGCATAATGTTATATACTGGGGATGGTCGTGAGAAAACAGAATAACAATAAATAATTAAATGCTGACAAATCAAAGAAAATAAAACAACGGTTGAATGTATTAAAAATGTATCCAATCTGTTAGTTGCTAAAGTTACTGGAAAAATGGTTGGATCATTCTACTGCTCCTAAAAATGGTTGGATCATTCTACTGCTCCTAAAAATGGTCGGATCATTCTACTACTCCTAAAAATGGTCGGATCATTCTACTGCTCCTAAAAATGGTCTGATCATTCTACTGCTCCTAAAAATGGTTGGATCATTCTACTGCTCCTAAAAATGGTTGGATCATTCTACTGCTCCTAAAAATGGTTGGATCATTCTACTGCTCCTAAAAATGGTTGGATCATTCTACTGCTCCTAAAAATGGTTGGATCATTCTACTGCTCCTAAAAATGGTTGGATCATTCTACTGCTCCTAAAAATGGTTGGATCATTCTACTGCTCCTAAAAATGGTCGGATCATTCTACTGCTCCTAAAAATAGTCGGATCATTCTACTGCTCCTAAATATGGTCCGATCTTTCTACTGCTCCTAAATATGGTCGGATCATTCTACTGCTCCTAAAAATGACTCCTGATGTAGTCCTCTGCTTATATAAGAATCAGATAGATCCTAAAATGGAGTACTACTGCTACATCTGAGGACTTTCAGTTCTAGGCATTCTTTCTTGCCTTGACAGCATTCAAAATCGACTTTGCAATCTAGCGGGAAGATGATCTATTCTATTCTGTACGCCCCAAAATAGACGTCGCTACTCTATCGTTATTTCCATGAAAGGTGCTCGACTAAGCTCCAATCGCTTGTTTCTATTTGTAAGACATCCACAGCAAGGACTTATCTTCCTACCACAACTGCAAAGAACATTTCTTCCTTCCCTCGGGCCACAATGCATACTAGCTGACGTACACCTTATAATATCACACCTAACAGCAAACAGAATTTCTATGAACAGAGTTTTTATTTCCAAGAACTTCCCATCTGTGGAACATGTTGCCACAAGATTGCTTCCCGGATGGTTACAACATAGTCATCTTCAAATCTGTGGAATTCGTCATGTTACATTGATGAACATGTTATATATATATGTATGGTGTGTATTTAGGCAGCATTCTTTCATCTAACCAAAAAAATTGTTAAAAATAATAGAATTCTTCTGCTTAATTATACCTTTTTTATTTTTTCAAGTTTTCTAATGATCAAAAAAATTCATATCTATCACAAATGTTTTCAATTCTTCGTAGAATAATCTTCAGGTGACAAAACAAATGAACAAAAAAGCTGGAGAAGGAAGAGAGGTTTAAAAGGCATGTGAAATCAGTCAGCGAATCCGTTTTTTTTACTTCACATTTACTTCACGTTAGTGTCGTTTGAACAAGTGTTCCTCCCGAGTTTTCGACTGTCATTAACACCATATGATTTTTCAGTTTCTTACAGATAATTTATTTGCTCAGTTGTAAAGTATTGAAGCGTGTTCTGAGAAACTGAAAAAAAAAACTGAAAATATTTGGCTAAAAAGAAGAGGCCAGCTGGAATTTTTGCTTGCCATTTTGGAAAAAGTAATCGTCTCTTGAAAGCAAGCCACTCGAGATTCTTTTAAAGTAGATGTAAACATTTTTTTAAATTTCTAAACTAAACTTAATTATTAGTTGAACACGGTTTACGGTATGTGATGCATTATCAGCTTTAACAAGTGCAGAATATGCCATCAGCATCATGTTCGATTTAACGTCCATTTTACATGCTGACATGTGTTGGACGGCTTTAAGAAATTGACTTATAAACTAACCTATCTCTGGTCAGGTTTTTATTTATCCCTTTTTCTCTCAAATCCATACTTATCACTCTTCCATGTTTTCCTTGGCATTCCACTGTGAACTGAACCTGCTACCTCAACTGTTCTACATTAACTAACCCAGGAACTCTCATCCATTCTTTCAATGTGGGCAGATTTCACTTCCATTTATCATCACATTGCGTATACATGCCTGATAGACACTTCCCTTGATCGACAGTCGTAATGCTCTCCCAGTTAGTAATTGCCAAAGTTTTGTTGAATCTATTCCATCGACTCCAAACTCTTGAAATCATGCTCGCACCTGCTCCTTCCTGTGCTCTAAAGGTATCATCAGAGTGACAAAACTTCTCGACAACCTCAATAGCTTCGCACCCCAGATATACTTATACTCCCGTTACACATTCATCGTATCATTCTCATATCATTTCTCTCCATGCAGCACATGTCCTCAACCCTCACTGGCCATTTTTCACTTTCATACATCATTACACTGCGTACACATGCCTGATAGACTCTTCCCTTGGTCGAAAGGGGTAATGCTCTGCTGGTTAGTAATGGCAGAATTTACATGAACTTGCTCCATCCGATCCACATTGGTCTTTATTATAGAGTGGAAGATATATATTTAATTTATGCAAGATAAAACATCTGGCTAGGTTTTTATTTATCCCTCTTCCTCTCAAGGTCATTTTTATCACTTCCTCCCATGTTTTCTTTTCTTCTGTAAACTGACCCTGCGACCTCGATTGTTCTACATCTACTAACTACAGCACTCTCATCTATTCTTTCACCGTGGCCAGGTTTCACTTCCATACACCATCACACTGCGTACACATGCCTGATAGACCAAGGGAAAACACTTATTCGAAAGGGGTAATGCTCTGCTGGTAGTATTGGCAGAATTTCAATGAACTTGCTCCATCCACTCCACATTGGTCTTTATTATATTTACGTTATGCGATATAAATCATTTGCTTTTTTTTTTTTCTGTTTTTTGCATTAATTTTTGTTTTTGGCTGGAATCTATTGTTCTTTGCTTTTTAAAAATTTAATTTCCTTTTAATCGGTTAATTTTAACGCAGAGGAGCGCGGCTTTTTATGCATGGTTTTTGTTTCTTGTCTATTTTTCTGTTTCTTGTCATTCATCAGACAATATTATTCCCTTCCACAGCTTATAGGGCCAGATATCAGTTAGCTAATTCTGTTTTCTAACATATTGTGTTAGATTTTAAAAGTTGGACCTAAATAGCGTTTAAACTTTGATTCCAATTTTCATTTGTTATTGTTGTAACATGTTATTGTATATTTTATTGGCATGAGGACATACTTTGCTACAGTTTATTTTGAAAAACTTATGTCGTGCTGTTCGGACAACTGATAATATTGAAACATTTTTCAATTATGACCGGAAAATTAAAATCATCAAGGGAAATAACTCATATTTTTAATTGAAAAATATAAGAGTCCATATATATAATATAAGGATGAATTAGTTCAGTTTGAAATTCCGTACAGATTCCCGATTTCGACGTCAAGATTACTGAGTTTGACAAGACTCACCTGAAGAAGGTCGGAGATTACATCCGCCGAAACGTTGTGAAAATAATCCGAATCATACAAAATCCAACAAACATAATTTTTTATGTTTCAATAAAACCTTTGTTGAATGGATCGGCAGAGAAGAAAACCAATGGGAAGTTGTCTTAAAATGCTGTCGAAACGATAGAGAAAAAGTTCCCTCTCATAAAAAAAAAAACACATTTAAAAACATTTTTAAAGAAACGTCCAAGTATCAAGCAAAGCAGATAATTTAACTGGAAAATAAGCCGAAGAAATAAAACGAAGTTCCATTATGGTCCGACAAAGTCCAATCAGCAAAATCTCTGATTTTTTTAAAACAACAACACCATGACAAAACCGGTTCCTGTTAGATCACCAAAGTTGAGCAATATTGAATCTGCTCAGTACTTAGATGGGTGGCCAAATACCAGGAGTTCTAAACAAAACACTTCACCCAAACTTGCTTGAAATTATAACCAGCGGCAGCTTAGTGTTCTGTTAAGGGGGAGTGGTTCAGGCCATCTATTCTGCTTAACACTATAAGACCGGAGATAAGTACCGGACCTCAGTGCCTTTCAGGCTGAGAAAGCGAACAATAACAAATGAAAATTAGCTATGAAAATTACCAATGACATTGTACAACAATAAAATGAAAATTGGCTAGTCAGAAGCAAAGTTTGACTTGTCAGTTTAAATCTATTTGTGTCTGACTTTGAAAATCCGACTTGATAACTTTATATGTTAGATGACATTGGTTGTTATTATATAATGCTATTTGATTACATTTATTAATTAATTAATATTTTACTGTTTTTTATATTATTAATTAAGCTAATCTTATGTCATGCAAGATTCTGCATGTCACTCCATTGTAATTGTTAAGTCTCTTCATCACTTTTAAATGAAAAAACTCTTATTTTATGTCTGTCTTTCCGTGTGGCTAAAGCTCCTGTCATAACAGGCACGATTCCATCCAAATCTTCAGTAATTGTTAGAATATCCCTTAATAGGGTTCTAAAGTACATTTGGCCATATGTTATATATATATATATATATATATATGTGTAAGGGAATATAGAGGATGGTGGGGGTTAGGGTTACTTTTCTGTTTTGGAAATTCTTTGTCTGTTTTATATCTTGGATGTTATTCTCAAAAGGTTTCGGCCGATGTGACCTTCGACCTTCAGGTGTATCTTGTCAAATCTTGATATCAAACTCGGGAATCTACCCCCCCCCCCCCCGTGGATTAAATGAAGCTCCAAAAAAGAGTCCCTAATCTAATAGGTCCCTCACTATCAACCAAGCTCCAGCCCTTGTCCCATCTCCGTAATGTTGCATCCTTGTGCTTGTTTTACAAGTACTTCAATGGAATGTGTTCCCTCAACATAAATACACTCAACCTACCCGACAATCAGCTAAATCCAATCCATTCACTGTGGAGGTCCCCAGATGCCGGAGAGCCTTCTACTACAATAGCTGCCGGACTTTGGAACTCTCTCCCTGCTCCCTGTTTCCCCGACATGTGAACAAGCATCTCGACGCACAGCTCCCAATTTAGGATGTCCCCTTAAATTTTCCCCCTAATTCGCAGTAGCCCCTTACATCTACAGTGGCAACTTGCCTTGTTTGGGATGAACTAAGTGAAAAAAAAAAATTCTGTATCAATTGCAGAGTTTGACAAGATTCACCTGACGAAGGTTGGAGGTTACATCAGCCGAAACGTTGTGAGAATAACATCCAAGATGAGAACAGTAGTTCGAATAATACAAATTATCAATCCTGTTGTTGTTTTTGTTTTGATCTCTTTCCGGATCTTTGGTTGTTCCTTTCTGGAACTTTCTTCATCTGACATATATCTTTGTCCTTTACGTTTGTTGATTGATATAAGTGACATTTTAATTTTGAATAAGTATAGTTTTATTTTTAATTTTATATACAGATACCTTCTTCATGGAAAAGGGAAAGAGAAAGACACCGAGGACGGGCATATTTCCCCACCCATCCCTAGGGATGGCCGATCATCTCTTATCCTGTCATCTGCCCTTCTGCCTCATCTCCTGTTACATCAGGATATTTATCATCTTCTAAATCTCCCTACTCATTCCCCAAATCTGGCATGATAATTGCTTATCCGAAAATCAGCTGTTCAGCCCCCAACTCACAGTTGGGTCAAATTATGACTTTGTCTGAAACATCTGATATTTGTGTTGTATATTGTGTTTAAAAGAATGAAGACGAACACTTATGCATGAAAATGCAATGGTATATTTTTATTGCTTGGTTACGGTGAACGAGTAGTCAGTGACAGGGTGGCGGGTGCATGGAAGTTGATCTCTCAAATTTCCTAGCCAGCCGCCTTTCTATCAATCTTAATTTCGGACAGTTAATATAATTTTTTTGGAAGCCCACACATCCACAACTGCAATGCCCATTCCGGGATTTCACTTACGCACTCAATGTAGCCACACACCCTACAGGACATGGCTTCCATCCATTTTATTGTTTATTTAGCGACTAATATATTTTCGTCCGCTGTGTCCGCAGGTGACTTTTGCAAGTGTCTCTGCATCAAATGTTTATTCTTCCAGCCATGTGGGTGTCTGTGTCGGGTTTCCGTGATGTTCGATACCCGAGATCCGATATTCAACATTTGGGCCAGCCTAGTTCGTTTTTGATTTTCTTTAACAAAATGAAAATATTTCTCATACCAGCAAAACCAATATCAGTCAGACACCATGACTTGTAAGGGGAAGTAATCGTACATGATCAGCAGTCTAATTGATACGCAAGGGACATTCCTTAAAGACACGTCTACACACACGCATAAACATGTGAAATAAACTGGTTTCATGTCGACTATGATGTTCTTGCTCTCAAAGAGAAAAAGTTGCAATCTCCCTTTCTCTGTCTATCTCTCTCTCTCTTCCCTCTCCCTTTGTCTGTCTATCTCTCCCTTTCTCTGTCTGTCTCTCCCTTTCTCTGTCTGTCTCTCCCTTTCTCTGTCTGTCTATCTCTCCCTTTGTATGTCTGTCTATTTATCTAGCCCTCTCTCTCTTTCTTCCTCTCTCGTTCTTTGGCAATATAATAGAAAGAAAACTGCTTGACCTAGTTTTGGTGTTATTTTTTAAACAACTTCCAATAAGACTGAAAATAATTTTAGTTTGCCCCCCCCCCCCCCCCTCACTTCCCATGCTTATTATCGTTGTGGATTTTGGATCTGAAATTGTCCTTTTCTCTCATTGCAATTGTTCCTAAATTGACAATGATTAAAATCTTCATAACTCTAAACTGTGTTAGCAATAAACCTGACTCACTGTATTATGAAAAAGATAATAAGCCTGTACCACCCTCTCCAGTTGATATCTTTTTATTTTGATTGTTTTGTTTTTTTTTGGTGGGGGGGGTCGAATATTGCAAAGAACAAAATGCATTAAACACATTCTTCCTCCTTTTAAAAATAAACAACAAAAATAAAAGTTTTGGTGAATGATAACATTCACCAAAACTTTTATTTTTGTTGAGGTGAGGGGTAAGAAACTCAAAAGGGCAGGTGAAGCGCTCTTCAGCCTTCGTAGGCAATCACCGAGGAATGATGTCTCAAGAAAAGCATTGGTCCCCATCACCTCACTAGGTAGGTGTCGGGAAAAGCATCCGGCCTACAACTAAGGTAATGACTTCCAAAGAAAATCGATCACATTTCAAGCAATGTAGCTTAACAGTTGAAATAAAAACCTGGCCAGAGATAGGTTAGTTTGGAAGTCAATTTCTAAAAGCTGTCCAACAATGCCAACTTGTAGAACGGACGTTAAACCGAATATAATGATGAGACTTTGTTGGTTTGATCACATAAAAGAATGGATAAAAGTGTTTGGGTTAGTAGATGTAGAACAGTTGAGGGAGCATGTTCAGTTCACAGGGGAAGGCCAAGGGAAACATGGGCAGAAGTGATAAGAATGGACTTGAGAGAAAAAGGAATAAAGACCACGGATAGGTTAGTTTTGGAGTCAATTACTAAAAGCCGTCAAACACATACCAACATATTAAATGGATGTTAAACTGAATATGATGATGAATGATAGACTGGTTATCACTTCCGAGACTAGAGTCTAGTCTACCCTACTATTTCACCCATAGCGAGGGGGGAGTAGAGCTGGATTCATACTTTTTTTAAAGATACTAGCCAAATTGATACAACAGGATTTGAACCCAGCGATAATAAGTCCAAGGTATAAGGATTCCAAGATTTATGGACCCCTTATTATCATTATTTGTATATGTTGTAATAATCTATATAATAAAATCATAAGCAACTTCGTGTTCGTACGTACATTATCACCTTTCACACATATTGAAAAAAAAATGAGATTATCTGATTAACAAAAATGTTGATTAGTGATTAATCTGATGTCACTAAAGCAAACAATTCTGACTTTAACTATTTTAAAATAAATGTTTCCCAAAATTGAATTCTGTCATTCCATCAAACAGTATAATTTTAGATAAATACATTAGAAAAACTGCTAAATCATCGTCCATTGTTTGTGTGTATGCTTGTACCACAGCGATGCTCAAAGGCAGATATAAAATAAGTTTGCTGACCCCCAGACAGAAGTACAGAGTTCTTGATTTCTTTTGGTGACAAGAAACCGTACACCATTCATGGACATGTAAGATTCTCACCTATAGTAGAGTACATATCGTTCATCAGTGCACTGTTTACCAATCTTCTTCTTGCACGTGGATCATGGATAAATTTTTAAGAAGGAAGACATTAATCCTGGTACTGTGATCCAATGGCTTGATCGAAGGGGTATATCTTGGTCGCGGAACTAATGTGATTCGACTGTTTGGCGGAGTGGATCTTGGGACGATATATGATGATGGGATGATATGTGACAGCATGTGCACGTATGTGCAATGTCTCGTCTTGTTATCGCCAGTGAGCAATCATCGTTTGACGATAGTCAATGTCATCTACTTCTGGGACTGGCTGGCTGGATGTTTGGTTGGGACCATTGTGCTGCAAGTCAAACCTTACTTTTTATATAAAAATTTATTATATTTCGAATAGGAAAATAATTATAATTTGAAGATGTCAGAGTGCGACAAACACGTCTTTCTTGTTCAGATTTCAAAAGCCGACTCTGAATTTTAAAGAGAGAGAGGGGAGAGTGAGACAGGGAGAGAGGGAATACAGCTGTCATCGTTATATGCTTTGTCAAATGTTTTGTTTTGAGTTTGATAACTGATTTTCTCAAACGATGACACTCTGATCTCTGAACCCATCACATGCACCTGCCTTTGAATTAGTTTGACACCGACCTTCAGTCCTCCAAAATATGACTGAGGCACAGGTGCACTCAGTGATCTCAAAACGCAGAGAATTACTGTTTTTGAAATAAGTCTGACATAAAGATTACGAATATAATGGGGAGCACTTAGCTCCCCAAAAGGTCACACATTGTGCCACACAGTATTATGTTTCGGAAATTTTCGGATGAGGATCGATAATTCCGTACAGATTCCCGAGTTTGACGAGATGCTCCTGAAGAAGGTCGAAGGTTACTTCCATCAAAATGTTGGAAGAGTAGTTCGAATAATCCAAATAATACTTTTGGTGCTTGTGCATAAAAAGGCACCTGTGAAATAGTAGCAGTTAAAAATAAAATGACAGCAAAGCTTTATGAAGTACTTACTTCATATTGAAAAATATTACCGTACACCGAAAATTATGAAAAATTATCAAGTAGAACTTGATTTTGTGATTTTACACTGTTGACCCCAAGGGGAGACAATCAGTGAGTCTTGAGTCATGAACTAAGACGAAAATATGATAATGGCAGACTTCTCTGGAATCTATGCATAGTTGAATTTCAAAAATAAAAATACTCAATTATAAAGTTTTGCTATAATTTTATTTTTAACTGCCATATTTCACAGGCGCCTCATTTTTTTAAGGCATCACTTGATCAAAAATGTTTATTATAAAACAATTTCGATATTTCTTATCTGTATTATATATATCGTCTTTCTTCTTCTTCTGTTGTTTTCACATATATATGGGTGTACAAACCATTATATGCCCGTATCGTCGTCGCTTTGGGAACCCAGGTTCTTGATTGTCTATGGACACCGATTTTGATTTATAAAAAAAAAAATAGTCACAGAAACATCAGAGAGACAGGTCACTTTTGTACGCATGAGAGAGAGAGAGAGCGAGAGATAGACAGACGGATAACTTGTCTCACCACAGCAAGCAACATTCCTGCTTGATGTATCACCAGATAAAAAATCACATGGTTTTGCAACTTCCATCTGGAGTCACCTCTAACCCTTAAAAGCGTCACTCAAATTTTCTCATTCAAACGGTCCTCATTCTAAAACACTTCTTTCTTCTTTCTATCTAATAAAGTAAAGTGTGTTCTCGATTTTTGTCATCGATATGTTCCTTCCTACAAAATCGATATTTAATTCGGAACAGCCATTTTATTTGGTCCATGTTGTTAAGAACAATAAAATGTAATAAGAGTTAATTCTTTCCCAGAAAATAAGTGATTGTGGAAGATATATTTTTGTATAGCTGCCATTTATTTTTTAAGAAACAAAGGTAACTCTGTATTCGTCCATTTACTTTTCTTTGTTTGGAAGAGGAAAAAATATTTTGAAAAATAAACGAACAAGGGACGTAATTCTGTATTCGTCCATTACTGACTTACTTCTCTTTCTTTAGTTTACGAAAAAAATAAGTGGAAAAAACCGCATAGTTTAAAAATAATTTTTTAGTTAATACACTACCGAGCAACGCTGAGTAAGATGAGATAGTTTAAGGAAAGTAACCAAATATAGAAATGCTGTTTAAATATTAAGTAATTTTATTAGTAATTTTGAGAAATGTTGTTGCTTTTTTTTTTTTTTTTTTTTGGGTTTCGTAATTTGTACAAAAATTTTATAATTTGTATAAAACTGCTGATCAGTGTACTGGACACGTCACTGGACATCATATCTTACATGCTACAGAGCATGGATCATTGGACACTTAAGAAAATAAGTTATTTTCCTTGCCACATTTGGAGAGAAAAACTTTCATGTAATTCTTTCACATAAATCGCTGGATTACAATTTAAAATAAATTAAACAAATAAAATAGGTGGGGAAAATCCCCTATAAAATGGATTAACAATATCTCCCGTCTCCCGAAAAATTGTGCTAAATTAAAAATGAAAGCAAGTTTGGCTGAGGAATCTGAAGAAGAAAAAGAAAAGATTTATTTTTCAACTAGCAGGGCTACCCGGCGTTGCCCGGGGAGTAATAATTTAATTGACTGCCTACTGTTTTTACACGCGAGGTAAATCTTACTGTAAAAACCAAAACAACTAATCGAGATAAAATTTACAAAAACAAAAAACAAATATGCAAGTTAAATCTTACTAATTCAGCATCATTATCATCATATTTGGTTTAACGTCCGTTTTATATGCTGGCATGTGTTGGACGGCTTTTAGCAAATTGCTTTCCAAACTAACCTATCCCTGGCCAGGTATTTATCTCTCTTTCTCACAAATCCATCCTTACCACTTCCTTCCATGTTTTCCTGTTAACTGATCCTGCTATCTCAACTGTTCCACGCACTCTCCATTCCATTATCGTCATCATCAGCATCAATACAATAAACATTGTTAAAGGTTGATTATCGGAGCATGATTATGTCATAAATTTTGTAATCTTGGGGATTCATAATATCTGATTTACTAATAATTTTGTATTATGTAATCTCTTGTGAATATCGCAATTGTTTTGGTTCTTGAACTTTAACTCCTCCTTGTCCCAGAGTTTTGTGGCTGTTCGCTGAAAAGTAAGATTTGCTGACGTAATCGAGTGATTGGAATGTCCGCCCATTTCATCCTTGTATTTTAGAGTGTATCATTATTTCAGATGAAAAATAAATTATTTACACAAGATCTTACAGGTTTTTTCGTTTTTTTGGGGGGGCTTTTTTGAGTCATCCCGGCCAAATCCACTCGAGAATAAGGGTTTTTGAAACTGATGAATGAAATGAACAAAAATTGATTACTTCTGAGGACGGTTTATGACAAGTGTTTGTTGGTTGACTTGAAGACGGCCATGTTGTAGTCTGCAGGGAAGCAGTCATGTGGTAATGTGTTGGAAATGTTTGTTTCCTGGAAAGAAACTCTGTTTATGGAACTTCTGCCTGATGCAAGATCCGCAGAAAAAGAAAAGAAAGTTCTTTTCAGTTGTGGTAGGAAGACGAGTTCTTGCTGTGAATGTCTTACAAGGATGAACCAGAAATTGGAGCTCAGTCGAGCAGCTTTCATGGAAGAGTAGAAAGAGATACTAGCAACGCCTCGTCTGTGAGAAAGCGGCGGTAGGAAAAGAAGCGATCATTCACCACGAGATTGTAAAGTCAAGAACGAGTGCGCTGAGTTGCACCTCCCCAGATGTGGCAGCAGTTCTCCATCTTAGGTACTTTCTGGAGCAGTAGAATGATCCAACCATTTTCCAGCAACCGTAGCAACAGATTGGATGTAAGTCTTCCATTTTAGATCTCGGAGCTTATCAAAGCAAAGGGCTTCCACAAGGAAAGAGATATGTAATTGTTTCCTTAAAGAGAGACAGAGAGAGAGTGCTATTCATTTCAACTGACAAAAAAAAGCAAGGATCTGAGGATTTGCAGTGGAAGAACTTGGTTTTAGATGTGTTAAAAATAACGAGCCACTTCGGACATATTTTGGAAGAGAATTGTGCCAGGAGTCAGGTATGTTCTGGAGCGGTAGAATGATCCAAACATTTTCAGCAACAGAAATTTTTAATACATTTTCTTTGCTTCATCAGCATTCGATTATTTTTATTCCCCTCTCCCTTTCTCGCGACCATACGATATAACATCATGCAATTTATCCAACCATTTTTCCAGATTGGATATAAGTCTTTTTTGTTTGTTGACAAATATTTCTTTTGTTAATTTATCTCATCTTCCCTGTTTTTATTTAAATCTCTTGATCAGTGTTGTTTTACTCTTTTATTTCATATTGAATTTTTTGGATTTCGTACTGATGTTCATCTCAGATCAGACGCGCCTACTCTGCAGATCACGTGATAGCTGGAATAGTGGTGAAGTGGGTAAAAAACATGGCTTCTTCTAAATTAAAAACTCCGATCTGGATAAACCGTTGCAGAAGCATGGATGTCTTAAATCGCAGGAAGGTTGGCCAGCCAAGGAAGGAGAAGAAAGTATAGAATGAAATTTGGAGACAGCTGACCCGCTGAACCATGAGAACTAGATAGTGAGCTTGCGAAATATCGAAAACACGTCTGACTCCCCCCTGGGCAAGGGAAAAATGACGTTCGATATATAGAAGAAAGATTTCAAACTCCTGCTGACTGCATGAAAAGGTAACACAAGGTCGGAAGGTAGGATTGAAAGGTTAGCAAACAAGAGGTGCACTCTGACCCACAAAAAATGCCAGAGCAGCCCTGTTGGCGTTCCTCATTAGAGGCGTCCCAGGCAGTTAGAAATAAACTCTTTCTCAAAACTAGAAGGTAAAGCCTGGGAGGGTGGACCTCCAAGAACTGCGCAGAACCATACCTCAGCTCGACAGAAGCCAGCCTAATGCAGTTACAATGGCCCATACTCTGTCAGACTGATTGTCGAGAATGTATCCTCGACTGATATGTTTGGCCTCTGCTACCTTTCTACTATACCTACTCCTAACCCTAACTGCTATACCCACTCGTAAGAAAGACTTATGAAGTCAATCCTGAGGAAAAATCTGTAGCCAGAGCCCCGAAAGCAGTCCGAGATTGTATACCACGTTTTGATAACTCCTGCAACAACACTGGAACTTAATGAATCCGCACTTGTATTTCCAATGCACCATTGCAGCAACATGGAGAGGGGATCTTACCCTTCATATATACTTACCAGATTTTGCACTCCTCGCACAACTCCATAGATGAAATATGTGACACGATGAGGTATTTTACTGGTGCAATATAATCTGGTTAATTAAGTTTAATTATACAATAACTAATAAATAAAAGAAAAGAGGGTTAACACACTTTTGAGCAAAAAAGTATAAGGAAATATTAATTTCACTTGAAACAAACAAACAGCTCATATTGAAGGAGGGTGGGGGTGGGACTGCTGCATGAGTAACAACTTGCCTCCATATCAAGAGAACATTCAGTAAGGAAAATATTAACAATGCTTTTTGTTTCAAGTATGACACATTCCAAAAAAATGCCTATTAAATATGAAATGAGAATGTTTCAAATCTGCAACAAGTGTGAGTAGGTATTAGTATGATGTTGCATCAGCACACCCGCTAAATATATCTTCGATGATAAAATTTTTTTTTCTAAACCAATAAAAGCATTTGCGTATGTTGTTCCACAAATATGTGATCGGACGCTCAGGTTTCGAATCTTGGCGTGGATACACTCGCTACTTCTAGTCATACTGATGAGTCATAGACGACGAAATAGCTGTCTGTGGATGACTATATTTTTTATATTAACTCTTATATTAACCCTTAACCCTTAAATGCTTTATTTTTTTATATTGGTTTGAAAAATGTTTTATCATCGAAGATACTGATTACCTATTTAGCGGGTGTGCTGATGCAACATCATACCAATACCTACTCACACTTGCCAACAGGCTCGTTGCAGATGTGAAACAAGTTTCAGTTTGACACATTTTCGTTAAATATTAAATAGGCATTTTGTTTGAATGCGTCATATTTGAAACGAAAAGCATTTAAGGGTTAAGGAGATTGAAATCTGTAGTATAGGATTTAATAAGCGTAAAGCAATACACTTTGTTTAAAAAATAGATTTGGGGGGGTTATCGATAACCTGGTAAAAAAATATGTAATCAGAGAGTAGATATAGTGTGAAGTTTGTTGGCGCATGAGATTAGGGTTAGACGCATGAGATCAGGTACGAGACAATTTCTCTTTAGATTTGAATATGTTCTCTCATTTCGATGTGGCCAGCCGTGTTTTGAATTGACACTTGTATATACATGCTGCATCTAGCCACACTGATGAGTCTTAGATGCCGCAACAGCTGCATATAAATATAAGACTGAAGTATGCCAATAAAGATTGCATGTAAGCTATCAACTTGCATACTCGTAAGATTACTTAGCACAAACTACTTACACTCAGAGAGATTTTATCCTATCTCTACAAAGCCACCATTCGCCTATGCATGGAGTATTGTTGTTACATCTAGGCTGGTGCACCAACCACTAGTCTCTTCATCTTAGACAGAGTTCAAAAAAGAGCCTCTACCCTAAGATCCAGCCCCTGTCGCATCGCCACAATGTTGCATTCCTGTGCTTGTTTTACAAGTACTTCAATAGAATGTCGCTGCCCCCTCAACACCCCCGTCTAACTCATCAATAAAAAAAAATCCCACCCCTTCACTGTAGTGGTCCCAAGATGCCGAAAGCTTTCTACTCTAATAGCTTCTTTCCTGGAACCGCTTGCCGTTGGAATTCCCTCCCTGCCTCCTGTTCCCCCTACTATATCAACACGCAAAAATTTAAATGTAATGTGAACAAACATCTTGCTGCACAACTCTTAGGGGCCAGATTTATAGGGGTATCCTAATTCACAGTAGCCCCTTACGTATTAGTGGTAATGTGCCTTGTTTGTGGTAAATAAAAAAAGAAAAAAGGGGGACTCTAAAGCCGCATGCATGTGGATTGAGAGCATTAAGGGTTTAATGTTTGTGTTTATGCAAGTGACTCACTTATTCAAGGTTTGAGATCAGATGATAGTTGGTGAAGTGGGTAAAAATATGGCTTCTTGTAAATTAAAACTCTGATCTCAAACTTCCGCTGCCTTACAGCCATACCTAATATGAAAAGGCTTCGGAAGTCAAACCCAAGGAAAAATCCGAAGTTTGAGTCTCGTAGGCAGTGCGAGGCTGTATACAGCAATGTTCTGGCAACTCATCCGATGGCATTGGAACCGTGTATATCTGTACTTGCCTTTCCAAGGGACCATTTTCAGCTATGTTGGTATCAACTTGCTCTCCATACTGACTTAACCACGCTCAGGAAAGGTCACTCCAGTAAAGCGTAACTTCAAAGACTTTTTAAATTGTAATAAATAAGGATTCATTGATATAATACAGTATTTATTTACAAGGATCCTAAAGCAAGCATCTCCAACAGCCTCTAACAACTAAGTCTAGCTTCTCGCCTTCTTGTTTGGCTTAGGTAAAAATCAGGCAGACACGCTACTATCGATAGAAGAAGGGATGAAAGCGGGTGACCTTGTGCCTGAGAACCAGTGCTTTAGATAAATAGGGGTCTTTAGTCTGAGAAAACGGCTCAAAGAGAAAGAAAACTATAATCTCAAAACTCCACTGCCTTGCAGCGATACTCACTTATAATAAATGCTTCAGGAGTCGACCTCGGGGAAAAATCAAAAGCTGGCGTCCCAAGGAGGTATACAGCAACGTTTTGGCAACTCCTGCGACAGTACTGTAACCATGTATATCAGCACTTTCCTTTTAAATTGACCATTCCAGCGACGTTGGAGGAGAGAGGGGGGGGGTAAACAGTTTGTCCCCCATACTTACTTACCTTCACACTCTGGAAAGCACAACACCATAGTCTTCTGCGGCTGAAGTATCTACTAGTGATGTGATGATTACAATATTTTTCCCAATTCTGATACAATTACCGATTCTGTTCTAAACTCAAGATTCCGATACAATTACCAATTCTGTTCTAAATTACTGATTCTGTCCTAAATTACCGATTCTGTTCTAAATTACCGATTCTGTTCTAAATTACTGATTCCGATACAATTACCAATTCTGTTCTAAATTACTGATTCTGTTCTAAATTACCGATTCGGTTCTAAATTACTGCTTAGGTTCTAAATTACTGCTTCTGTTCTAAATTCCAGATTCCGATACAATTACCAATTCTGTTCTAAATTACTGATTCTGTTCTAAATTACTGATTCCGACACAATTACCAATTCTGTTCTAAATTACTGATTCTGTTCTAAATTACTGATTCCGATACAATTACCAATTCTGTTTTAAATTACTGATTCTGTTCTAAATTCCAGATTCCGATACAATTATTGATTCTGTTCTAAATTACTGATTCCGATACAATTACCAATTCTGTTTTAAATTACTGATTCTGTTCTAAATTCCAGATTCCGATACAATTACTGATTCTGTTCTAAATTACTAATTCCGATACAATTACCAATTCTGTTTTAAATTACTGATTCTGTTCTAAATTCCAGATTCCGATACAATTACCAATTCTGTTCTAAATTACTGATTCTGTTCTAAATTGCAGATTCCGATACAATTACCAATTCTGTTCTAAATTACTGATTCTGTCCTAAATTACCGATTCTGTTCTAAATTACCGATTCTGTTCTAAATTACCGATTCTGTTCTAAATTACCGATTCTGTTCTAAATTACTGATTCCGATACAATTACCAATTCTGTTCTAAATTACTGATTCTGTTCTAAATTCCAGATTCCGATACAATTACCGATTCTGTTCTAAATTACCGATTCTGTTCTAAATTACTGATTCCGATACAATAACTGATTCTGTTCTAAATTACTGATTCCGATACAATTACCAATTCTGTTTTAAATTACTGATTCTGTTCTAAATTCCAGATTTTGATACAATTACCAATTCTGTTCTAAATTACTGATTCTGTTCTAAATTACTGATTCCGATACAATTACCAATTCTGTTCTAAATTACTGATTCTGTTCTAAATTACCGATTCTGTTCTAAATTACTGATTCCGATACAATAACTGATTCTGTTCTAAATTACTGATTCCGATACAATTACCAATTCTGTTTTAAATTACTGATTCTGTTCTAAATTCCAGATTTTGATACAATTACCAATTCTGTTCTAAATTACTGATTCTGTTCTAAATTACTGATTCCGATACAATTACCAATTCTGTTCTAAATTACTGATTCTGTTCTAAATTACTGATTCCGATACAATTACCGATTCGGTTCTAAATTACTACTTCTGTTCTAAATTACTGATTCTGTTCTAAATTACTGATTCTGTTCTAAATTACTGATTCCGATACAATTACCGATTCGGTTCTAAATTACTGCTTCTGTTCTAAATTACTGATTCCGACACAATTACCAATTCTGTTCTAAATTACTGATTCTGTTCTAAATTACTGATTCCGATACAATTACCAATTCCGTTCTAAATTACTGATTCTGTTCTAAATTACTGATTCCGATACAATTACCAATTCTGTTCTAAATTACTGATTCTGTTCTAAATTACTGATTCCGATACAATTACTGATTCGGTTCTAAATTACTGATTCTGTTCTAAATTCCAGATTTTGATACAATTACCAATTCTGTTCTAAATTACTGATTCTGTTCTAAATTACTGATTCCGATACAATTACCAATTCTGTTCTAAATTACTGATTCTGTTCTAAATTACTGATTCCGATACAATTACCAATTCTGTTCTAAATTACTGATTCTGTTCTAAATTACTGATTCCGATACAATTACCAATTCTGTTCTAAATTACTGATTCTGTTCTAAACTACTGATTCCGATACAATTACCAATTCGGTTCTAAATTACTGATTCTGTTCTAAATTACTGATTCTGTTCTAAATTACTGATTCCGACACAATTACCGATTCTGTTCTAAATTACCAATTCTGTTCTAAATTACTGATTCGGATACAATTACCGATTCGGTTCTAAATTAGTGATTCCGATACAATTACCAATTCTGTTTTAAATTACCAATTCTGTTCTAAATTACTGATTCAGATACAATTACCGAATCTGTTTTAAATTACCAATTCTGTTCTAAATTACTGATTCCGATACAATTACCAATTCTGTTTTAAATTACCAATTCTGTTCTAAATTACTGATTCCGATACAATTACCAATTCTGTTTTAAATTACCAATTCTGTTCAAAATTACCAATTCTGTTCTAAATTACTGATTCCGATACAATTACAAATTCTGTTCTAAATTACTGATTCTGTTCTAAATTACTGATTCCGATACAATTACCGATTCTGTTCTAAATTACTGATTCTGTTCTAAATTACTGATTTTGATACAATTACCAATGCTGATTTTTTAAAAATCTCTAAATATTTAGCTATTGAGTTGTTATTTTCGAATTGGCGTAAAAACCCATGTAATATGTGCATAAAAACAAAATACATTTGTGAGGAGGGGTGATCTATAGATTTTAATTTTACTGATAGTTTAAAATCAATAAAGCAATAAATATTTATCATTAGTATCGGCAATGGAAAATTTTGTTTTAGACAAAAAACAACCAAAAAATAAAAATTAAAAGAATCGAAAAATAGGCACAAATTTTTCTGATTCCGATACTCCAAAAAGTTATTCTTGATTCCGGTTCCGATTAATCGTCCAAACACTAATAACTTCTTCTTCTTCATTTAACTTGTCTTTCACACACCAGATGTGTGTGTAAGGGGGGGGGGTCATGTGACGTTGATCATGCAGTGACTTTCTCCATGAAACTATCATTTCGATGTTCCATTGCTTGAGTGCATCTTTGACAGTCATTTCAAGTCTTTCTTTGCCTGCCTTTTCCTGGCTTCCCCTCAATTTGAAGAATATAATAGTATAATATAATAGAAATAGTAATTGTTTACCTAAAATTTAAAAAAATGTGCAAACAATAAAAACTTTACTATATACCGGACAACTTCGGGAAGGTACAGATAGTGTATGAATAAAGATAGGGATCAGTTTTTGATGTCTATTTTTAATTTGATCTTGAAATAAATATGCAATAGTTCCTTAAACTGGGTTCATTGCAGTAAATTGTCTCCTGACATCTTTCAATGAATAGAGAAAAAGAGTATAGTTCGAATTTATTCGGGCTCGAAACCAATTTCATAAAACCTGTTAAAACTGGTTTTCATATAATGATCACGAAAACCGAAACCGATTTTAATGTTTCTAGTCTCCACATTTCTCTAGTTTTCCTTTGAAGAAATTTCGTTGTAATTGCAATCTTGCATTTTTCTGTTGTCATTTTTTGTAAAGTAACATGATTTTTAGACCACTTTTTACATTGTTTAATCGACACTTACTTTATAGCCGCTGTAAATAAAAATAAAATCTCTTCTTTAGAATGTAGAATATTGTGTCCGCAGACATTATGGATTTCATTTGCACTGGCTATAAAGTAAGTGCCCATTTTTGAACTCATACATACATACATACATACATATATATATATATATATGTTTACCTTTTTCTTTTTTTATTTAGTAATCCGACACTAATCAACAATAATCTGCATTTTTTTTTATTTGCTTTGGTGATTGTTCCTCTATTGTGGTTAGTTTTTGTTAAGGCTAACATGACTTTTGGACCACCCTTTTTTAGTAGGGCTAACATGACTTTTGGACCACCCTTTTTTAGTAGGGCTAACATGACTTTTGGACCACCCTTTTTAGTAGGGCTAACATGACTTTAGGACCACCCTTTTTAGTAGGGTTAACATGACTTTCGAACCACCCTTTTTAGTAGGGTTAACATGACTTTCGAACCACCCTTTTTAGTAGGGATAACATGACTTTCGGACCACCCTGTTAATGTAAAAGCAAAATAATATTAATCTTTTTTTAATTTTATAATTTAATAAGCAAAACAAAGATTTTTTATTAATTTTGTAGTAAACTTTTAATTAAGAATCAGCTGTTTTGATCAGTTTGATTCTGTTCTTGGAATTGGTTTTCCAAATTCTGTCTAGAATACTTATAGGAGGGACCACATGAAGGTTGCCAACAGTTATAAATGAAAGTGGTGATGTAGAACTGACAGGATTCAAACTTGCCTCACCTCTGTTGTCCGTTCATGTTGGTAGCAACTTCACCACAGCCACCTAACATTCTCCTGATAAAGATATCTTAAGCTTATGACCACAATCCCTTCAAATAGCAATTTGTGTTCAATAAATCGCATACAACAGATCGTTTAGAAAATTTATTTGTGCTTTGGTATTAAATAATCCCCGCAAAAGGGGTTGATATGCAGTTAAACATGAAATCATTTAAAACATCATTGCAATGATTTTTACAAGAATGTCTCACAACAGTAAAATAAAAAGTATTCAATTCATCATGGCCACCATATCTGAAATCAGAAATTGTGAACCGGTGTTAATAAAAAACAAAAAATCAATTATATTTTAAAGCTGAATTTTTTCAACAATTTGTTTAACAAATAATAAAATCAAACTGTTATTTTATAATTGGAAATTTAAAAAGAATTTTTACTTTTGAAAATATTTTTAACATAATCAAATTAAACTTATTTTTATAATTGAAATATTTGTTTTCATTTTGAAAATATCTTTAATAAGTTTAATTATAAATATTTAAATATAATTCTATTACAAAAGTAATAAACAATTTATTAACAAATAATAATTTCAAATTTTTTTTATAAATTATAAAACATTCCGTTAAAAGCTATGCGGCCTAAAATAATTGGGGATTTTTTTTGCAATTTCCGCTATCAGATACGGCGGCCATGATCAAGTGGATACTTTCTATTTTGCCTAATTAACTCTTCTTTTTTTTTAATACTAATTTTTAATTAGAGTTATCTCCCCCTTTCAGATTGCCTGTTTCGAGAATCTAAAGCTAGATGGCTCTGGCTGGCAGTCAATTTGAATAGGTGGTAGTGTTTTCAGTATAAAAAATGTACTTTTTGGTGGAAGTGGGTCTTTTATTAAAACAGCTTGCGGACAAAGGACTGACAATTTTGGTAGCAGAGTGTAGTTTCTATTCTGTCCCGCACAACTTGAGGTAAAGTGTCACAGTAACATTGATACCAAATCTGGCCACAGACTGTATGGGAACAACCGAAGTCAAGTCCTAGCGATGTTGTTCCTGGCATTTGTACTGCTTGGCCTAGTTTGTTCATAAGCATAATCTTTGCTTCATGCACAACAGCTATTTCTTGTTCTGCATGTTGGCAGTCCAATGAAATAAGGAACCACAAACAGCACATGTAGAGGGCCTGCCATCAGGTTCACCTGGGTTGGTTCTTTTTTTTCTATGATTGTGAGATTCTTCTATTATACCTGGGCCCATTGTATCCGGGTTAGCCCCGACCTCTTTTGCTCCTTTTATTCCTGGCCCGTCGATGCCAACCACTAGGCATAAAACGTCTCTTCCTGCTGTTCTTCCAATTCATTGCTGTAAAGGCAACATCTGACTCTTTTGATCTGATCAGACACAATATGGAAACCACTAAAAACACATCTCATTATTTTTTGCAACTGTTTTTACATAAGATACATTGTCAAATCCTCTATCATAGCTTTCACTAACCTCTTATTGTCATCAGAGAGGTTGGGACATTTTAGGGCTTGGTTTGCCGAAACTGGTTCTGGTAGACTTATTTCATATTCTCTCAACTTGGCAACCATATGATTCAATTCAATCAGATAATCGTTGATTGAGGTATCTTTCAGTCTCATATATTTTTTAAAGGACTCCTATGCCACCAAGATAGCCAAGAGTGTCCAACTTTTCATATAGAGCTGTCATCCCATCTCTGGATCCATCTCCAAAATGACTTCCCGTGCATTTCCAGTTAAAGACAAAAACACTGTATTTTGCCTTTTCAACACTCGTGGCCATCTCCCAGAACCTCATTTCGTTTCTCCACTAACATCATCCTCTTCCTACCGTTTTTCAAATTCATTGGTGCTCATTTTTGATACACTTTTGACCAAATAGTACGAGATTGAATTGGGTCATCTGGTTATCAAGTTGAGGGAATATGAGATAAGCCTATCAGAGCCATTTTTGACATACCAAGCTGTTATCAAGGCTAAAAACCACTCAAGAATAAGGTTAATGAGATGGAATGAGTGTCAGTTGAAAGATGAAGAATATTAGGACAGACATCTCACGGCATTGCTAAAAAACTATAGAGCAAAGAGACATCGAAAATAAAATTAATATTTCTGATAAATTTGTATTATTTTTAGAGTGGGGCAAGAAGAGAGGGATGGAAAAAGATGGAGAAATGGAAAGAGAGAAAAAAAACCTTCCGAAACATAACTCATCCTATTTCTTACTTTCAACACTTTTTATGTAATTTATTTTTTTACCAAACAGGAAAACAGGATGGTTTTGCATCCAAAGAATGCTTACCACTGATCCAGATAACCTCAGAAATACCTTATTATATTATCATACATCTCCACAATCCGTTTTTATTGAAATACTAACTTGGGGAGGGATTATGGGTTTATACCTTCCTAACAGAAGTTAATAGCCACAATAGATCCACTAAGATTTGAACTCTGCATAGCCAATCCCATAAAGATCACACGGTTTTCTCCTAGCCTAATGATGCACTCCCTGGGGTGCGTCAAAGAAAAAGCCGGCAGAAGAAGGAACAAAGGGAAAATTGGGTAGTTTCAGATCCAAAGATTGATTACCACTGATCCAGGGATCCCAGAAATACTTCATTATATTATCATGTTACTTCACGAGCCGTTTGTATTGAAATACTAGCAGGGCTACCCAGCATCACTTGGGATCCTGATTTCCGTAAATTACGTAGGTTAGAAAAAACAAATTAACATGTTTTAAACTGAAGTAGATATTTTTTTGTTTTTTGGATTGCTTGTTTAACGGCATATCAACCCCCTTTTTTTTTTGGGGGGGGGGGGGTACATCATAAATGGAATGAACTAATTTGTATTATTCGGACTACTATTCTCATATTGGTTGTTTTTACAAGATGAGAATAGTAGTCCGAATAAATCCAAATTACTCATCAGTTTACTTTCAACATTTTTTATTTATTTTTTCATTTCTTAATCAAATATTAAAAAAAAATGCATTTTGTTTATTTATTTATTTATTTTTTTCCGCACCCACAAAACAGGAAGTGCGTGTGCGCATGTGTGTGCATGTGTATGCGTGCTGGCCTTAATGTTGCCCTTTCACGTTTCAGGAGAGCTTAGTTTACTATGCTGACTTTGAAGTTCTCAACTCAACATCTTATCTTGCTCGGGACCCAGTGAGTTCTCTCCCTTTTCTATGACAATGCTTGCTACATCACTACTCATATCTCTCTCTCTCTCTCTCTCTCTCTCTCTCTCTCTCTCTCTCTCTCTCTCTCTCTCTCTCTCTCTCTCTCTCTCTCTCTCTAAAAATATATAACATATTTGTCAGAAATATTAATTTTCTTTTCGGTGTCTCTTCGCTGTATAGTTTTAGCAATGTTATGAGATGTTTGTTACTGTTGTGCATTTTTATTTTTATTTTATTTATTAAAAAAATGTTTTCAATTAAAAATCTTTTTTAAAATTCAGCTTTTTTTTTTAATTAATTTTGGCTTTTTTTCCTTTTTTCTTATACGCTTACATTTCAAATCCGTAGTGTCTGACATAGTACATAGATTGAAAAAATTTTAAATTCCACTTTTTATATTTATTATTTAAAAATAATACCTTGTTAATTTTTTTTAACTACGGCTCAAATTATCTATAATTTTCTCCATTTCTCCTGAACTCTAAACCTAGTATAATACTAAACTATCAGTGACAATAGGGCATAAAATATGAAATATTTATAAGTTAGTTATGTTTATGCATTTTTATGTACAGGATTCACCCCTAAACTAATGATCATTATGAATTTTGGAACACAGCTACTCGGTGTAAGTGGTCATAATGTGGGCTATATTTATTTAGTCTAATTGAATTTTATGCAATGGGTAAAAAGGAGGTGATAGCCCTTCGTTAAAATTCAGATACCTCCGATTTTGTGGAAATTTAATATTCCCATAATTTTAGGAGGCATAAGGGAACAAACACTCATTTGAAAAATCAAATGTTTCAAATTTGTATCAAATTAGATCCATCGTCATTAGATACAAATTAATTCGAATTCCATGAATTTCAGTTTCTTAAGACGCCTTAAGCTTAAGCCTTAAATTTGAGACATTTTCTAGAATCAAAATCATATAGTAGATTTTGATGAAAATTGGAATAAAGATTCTAGACATAAGGTTTAGTAGTATTATATCTTGATAAAACAAACACCCACAAATCATTCATTCTTTGACTTTAAATTAGCACAAATTTCGTCAAGGAAGGGGGTCTGTTTTCTAACCTCCTAACTAAAGGGAAGTGTGTGTGTGCGCGCGCGTCCGTCCGCCCCCAGAGAGAAAGGAATGAGGTGGGTGGGGAGATAGAAGTTTTAATATGTTACACTTTTCCCTTGTGCAATGCTAAATATTTATCCAGGATATAAAACAATATTGCGAAACAGAACTATTTGCTATCTTGAAAGCAAAATAATCATTGAATTAAACAAATGATAGTTAATTAATGAAATGTCCTTTTTGAAAACCAATATGTAAATTAGTTAACCTTGCACTTGATATCACATATACTTAAGCAGTATATGAAAAGGATGGTGCGTCTATCGTGTAAACTTGAATTAACTTTTTTTAACAGTGCAAAAAATAGGCCCAACTTTTGCATTTATTTATATAGCCTTTGGAACTCCCTTCCTGCTCCCTGTTTCCCTGACTGTACCGACATGCGGAAATTTAAATGGAATGGAAACAGACATCTTGCTGCACAACTCCCCACTTAGGATGCCCCTATAAATCTAGCCCCTAACCCACAGTAGCTTTTTATGTCTCAGTGGCAATATGCCCGCTTATTTGGGGGTCAATTAAAGTAAAAAGAGAAAGAAAAAAATATGTACATATCCATTTCACCAAGGGTCACGGGTACGTTATGTAGTACACAAATTCAAATTGTAAAAAAAAAACCTTTTTAGATTTGGTTTTTATTGTAATTGTGTTTTGTCTTTGAACTTATAAAGGAAAAAAAGATTAGTCTACTATTGTTAAATATTAGACAAGTAGACCTGCTGGTATGTGGTTGTGTTGGTTGAGAGGTCAACTTGGTGACATCGAGGTTAGCTCGACTCGACTGTGGGAATTGATGGAGACGAGTCTGACGTCGCATGGATCGGAGAGAGTGAGTAGGAAAGGTCGTCAGTTCTGTTGGAAGCACACTCGTTTTTAATACAAGTGTACAACCTCCGTAAAAAATCACGGGGGCAAATAGTATGCTTCGCTAGTGTTTGCACTGATAATCAAATTCATATAAAATAACTAGTGTTGGGATGATTAATTGGAATCAGAAAAATCAGAGTGGGAAAGGTCGTCAGTTCGGTTGGAAGCACACTTGTGTGAGCATATTATCACTCTATCTCTCCCACCCCACTAGTTAGTCATTTCGAATGAAGATCAAGTGGAATAAACCTCCTCTGTCTTCCAACATTTTCGTCTGACTTAATCCTTTTTCGAGGTATGAAAGAACTTAATTGCAGGTGTCGTTTCTTCAATCTGATAAGATCACAGAAAGGGCACGTACAGGAGTAAGCAGCACAAGGCAATATTATAATCTTCCATATATGACACAAGGTTGAAACACGGGACATCATAATTTGATTTTGGAACAATTCATTTCAAATTGGGTAAAGTCGGAATTGTTTACCTTAGCGACATCAGATTTAACCACCATCCTTGCTGATCAGACGATCTCTTTTTTTTACTGCTGATAAAACGTACGTACGAACATGAAATGCCTTAGTTATATAGGTGAATCAATGTACTTTGAACTTAAAAATGAAAATGAGTCTAATATGAATTGTAAACAGGTGTTACATCCTGGCTTTGTATTTTTCCATTTGTAAACAAAGTCCACGTCCAGTTTAAAAGATTGATAAAAATAAAAAGGTTGGTAACAAGAAGATATTAATTTTTAAATAATTCATATACTGGCTCGGAGTAGATGTATTATTTACTTATATAATGTTATCTCAAGAAGAAAAAATGGAGGATGTTGTTTTAAACCCACATGAGGTAATTATCTTTTTGTGTATGATTCATTTTTTATTTTAATCTAATTTTATTCTTTGGGTTTGAGGTTTAGAAATGTAACATTATAAGAGTTATTTCCCTTTCTCTGTCCGAAATGGAGAATTATTTCCCTTTGTTATATCCTAGTATCGACTTATTTCTCCTGGATTTAGAGTTCCAACTAAAAGTGTAGAATCATGTCTGGAGTTAATATGAAACGGTTGAATGAAAACATTGAAGATGAATATTTGGTACTTCTTTTGGACTTTTGATATACATAAGTGTTGTGGGCCTGTAAAGAGTCCGGAAGGAAAGCACAAACTCAGAGTTTAGAGAAATACAAGCATATTGAAAAAAGTATATAATACAACAGAACAAGAGTGGTTGTACGTCAGTTTTGACTGTCAGTATAGACTGGTGTGGTTCCAGGTATTTAATTCCTTCCCACAGCAGGAATATGTGGTACAAGGCCGAAAGGTGGGGGAGGGTCAAACCAGCTCAATTTTAAATGAGCATTCTGGCCTCTTCAAAATTGCCTGGGCAGCCCTGTCAGCATTCCCGAGTCAGGGCGCCTCAAGCAATAAGCAATAAACTTACTCCACCCCAAAGAGGGGAGGCAAGTCCTGAGAGAGTGAACCTCCTAGGACTAGCCAAGACCTAATACTCTAGCTCGACAGATAAAAGGCCACCAAAATGCCCCAGTTCCTGCCGGACTAATTGTCGAGAATGAATACTGAAACATAGAACTTTAAATCATTGAGTTTTCTGGGGTTTTTTCAAAATGAAAAGGAGGGGCGGGAGAAAAAGTATATAGTCTTAATCTGACTTAATATATATTTTATTAAGTCCTCAAAATGTTTCATAAATTGTTTGTTTTTTTTAATTTTGAAGTTTATTTTAAGTTTTAAACCTCATAAAATTTCTGTATCAATACAGAGAAATTCCTGCAGGTGACACTGGAAATTTCCCTTGCTAGTCCCATGCATGGCCCTGAATTTAGACTTGCACAAACTCTAGCAACTTTCCACACCATTTGTAGTAATACATTCGTTGGACAAGTCTGAAATTGGTATTAATTGTGGAGAAAGTTTATTTTCTCATTTCTGGCCATCCGTATATGACAAATGGCGTTGTTTGCTGCTGAGTGAAAACGAAAGTATGAAAGTCACAAATCGCCAAATAGTATAATTTAACAGACGAATTCTGTTATTTTTAACAATAATTGAATAAATGTACACAACATATATATGTATATATATATATATATATATATATATATATGTATATATATATATATATATATATATATATATATATATATATATAAAAAATAGCGACTAAACATCACATTTAGCTTGTTGTGTCCCTTGCATCAGTTTAATTTGGATGTCAAAGTAATGGGATAAACGCACGGGAAGTCCAATTATTACGTTAAACTAATGTGGCAAACTCCTCCACACACACACACTAGCACCCCCATTTAAATATCATAAACCTGAATGTTTGTAAAAAAATGTATTTTCTATAATTTAAAAATAACCGTCTTCTATCACCTCCCAAAATGTAGGTAATACTGAAAAGACAAGAGAATTTCTTAAATGACCCTCGAAAGCCTCACCTTCCGGAAACCCCCACAGTAACCCAAGACCATAAAATTATTTTATATCAACCTACCCAGTATTGCCCGAGAATGTATTTCTTTGCAAATTGGTTTTGCTTTTCTTATTAAACTATGCTGTTTGTTTTTTGTGTTTTTATAAATATAATTTTTTTTGTTTTGTTTTAATCAAAGGAAATAATTCTGTACAGACGAATATATTTATATTCATTTTTTAAGATGGCAGTCATTTGAAAATAATTCCTACCCGGACAAAGTATTTTCTGGAAGGAATTAAATCGAATTACATTTTATTCACAACATGCTGCAACAATCTACAAAAAAAACCCTGATTACTCAAAATCAAATACTGATTTTGTAGGATGAAAGCTATCGATGACAAAGAAACGATAAAAAAGACTGACTTTACTTTATATATTAAATGCAATTAATTTCTTTATCTTTTCAAATTGTATGTAGGGACCTGACTGATGGGAAAGACATTTGGGATATTAAACCTTTCGCTCTCCCCGTCTCTGATAAAGTTCTCAATAAAAGAAGGCCACAAATAAACTATGGCCAAGGTTTAGATGCATTGAATTACTGATTTTAGTCGATATTAAAAAAGTTTGTTATAATTGGCAAAGCCGATTACCCCCTCCTCTCTAAAGGCAATGACAAAGAATCGCCTGTGCCGTACATAAAAGGCTTGGATAGAAAGAGCTGTACTTTTAAATTTTGTAAAATGTACAAATGATTCATCATTTCGAGCTCCAAATAAGGTGGATGATTTGTTTGTTTATAAAGTGAACTCTGAACGTCTTTAGCATCCAGGTCATTTGTTAGCAGAGAGTTAGTCACGGTAACAAGTGATTGCTCTGGGCGGGGTCAGTTGGAGAAGTGCAGCCCTTGATCCGTTTGACCATTATATTTCAGAGTTTTTGGATTATCAGTGTACTCTGAATATGACGCCACATTTGTCTTGAAGCATGATTACCATTTCCCGTCAGATTTGGCATAAGAGTCCAGGTACATCCCGAAATATTGCACTTGGAGAGCACAGACGTAACACAACATCCAACATTAGTTGATTAGATGAGTTGACCTTAAAATATTTTTGCTGAAATTTAATGTTATATTTAATGTTATATTTTTTAGGTGATTTCATGTCAAAACACAATATGTATTGGAACCGATTGTCGACATTAGACTTTTTTTTTTAATTTGCAAGTTTTGTTTGGGGGGAACGGGTTAATATTATTCAGTTTTTCGATTTTAAATGAAGGAATCTACTTCCAGTTTGTTTTTATGTTCGTATTTGGTAAAGGTCTTTCTCTTGTGACTTTTGTGCATTTACTAATTGCTTTTTATAATTTTCTTGCATAAATTCAATTTACTTCATTAAAAAACTAAATCCATTTCTATTTGCTTCAATATTTTTCATTTTAATTTGTTTATTTTTAGAATTTTATTTCAATTGCTAAATGTTCTTGCTTTCAGTAATGTTGAATATATATATATATATATATATATATATATATATATATATATGTTATGCTTTGTTGTTGTATTTTAGTGATAGTGACAGCGTATGAACGCTATCTTGTTTTTGATTCACTTTCTAAGTGATGAGATTTACCTCTCTTATATGCAATTTCTGCATTACGTCGACCCATAAAGACATTTATTTTATTTTATTTCATGATATATTTATTTTATTTCATGATATATTTATTTTATTACTTAATATATATTTTTATTTTATTTCATAATATATTTATTTTATTTCATAATATATTTATTTTATTACTTAATATATTTTCTACAATTATAGAATTAATAATATAAATGACTAACAAATTTTGTTCTGAAAGTTATAGACATACATGGAACAAATTTAAGGTACATTTTTCGACATTCACTGATACAAAAATAAATTTTCCTTTCATTTTGTAGAATCTCAATTACAAGTTGAACCAGAGAATAGAAGATTGGCAGAATGATATAATTATCATTCTGCCAATCTTCTATTCTCTGGTTCAACTTGTAATTGTAAGGAATACAATTTTTGCTTTAATTATTCAAACATGAAAATACAAACTTCAATGTTTTATAAGTTCAGAAATATTAGAGTATCGTTTGGTTATAACATTGGAAAGAATCATTTTTTAAAAATTAAGATTAAACTAAATAACTACAAAGATTTAAAAAAAAAGATTATTCCTTTTTGGTTCATAGAATTGCGATTATCAGTAGATTCTCAGTTAACAGAATATCAGATTGACAGAATGAAAATTATCGTATAAGTCCAATGAAATTAAACATTGTTTATCTGTTTAATAAAACTTATGTGTGAAATCAGCCTCCAGGAAAAAATCAGCCTCCAGGAAAAAAAGCAATGGGGAAAACTGGGCTTATGCACAACACTACAACTTACCAAACCACAATATAGACAACGTAAAATGCATTCTATTACAGACAGTTCCACACAACCTTCACCCTAACCCTAAACCACAATATAGACAACGTAAAATGCATTCTATTACAGACAGTTCCACACAACCTTCACCCTAACCCTAAACCACAATATAGACAACGTAAAATGCATTCTATTACAGACAATTTAACATAAGAACACAGAACAGCAAAACTAAATGAATACACAAATTATGCATACATATTATCAGCCTTAATTCAAACATTATAATTTTTTTCAACAGCTTCCCCCAATTAATAAACTTCAAATCCATTAAACGAATTAAACTCATAGACAAGTTTTAAAGAAAAACATGTGTGAAATTAACATACGCATTTCTACCAGAATCAAAATTACAAACAAGAAAAAAACCTGAACAGAAAAGAGATTACATTCTTGATTGATGAAAGGGGATAGGTTCACCGAAATAATGTTATATTTATCTTGAAAATAACTGAAACTCCCAGATTTAAATCTCACCGTCAAATTCAAATTTGAATTTGATGGTGAGATTCGAATCCGAAAAAAATAATCTGATGTCTACATATTTATTTTTTATTATTGCTTATGTTTGAATTCATGTTTTGAAACATGACATAAATCTATGATGTCACGCCGAAGTTGTTAAGGTAATGTTTTAAACTCTAACAAAGTCAAAATAGATCAGTTGGTAGAACCTAAAAACGAAGATCTCAAGGTTTCGGTTTTGATTTCCAGTCATGGCATCCGCTTTATTTGTCGACACCTCCCCATATGTGGCAGCAGTACTCCGTCTTAGGACGTATTAATGCAATATTTTCCCTTTCTAAAAGTAGTTAAAATCTCTGATATTTTGAAATGAGACAAATTCCGCAATGTATTTATTACGTTTAAAAGAAATTTGTCACTGACGTTAAAATCTTTGTTTATTGTAAACGTTACTGATGCCGTTGTGCCTAATCGCGTATTAATAGATATCGATTGTGTAGAAGAAAATATTTGAGCCGAGGGAGGAGGCGAGTTTGGTATTTGATCCATTTGTTCAATTTCTCCTCATGCTTCACTAACAATAGCAAACAATTTCTTCATTATTTTAATTGTTACTTTGAGTCTAAATTGTAAAACATCCTAACACCCAGAAATCGATTGATTGAAACAGTTTCATAAAATGAGGTCACTTTCTTTTTGCCACTTTTTTTTAACAAGTTTAATTGACTAATTTATTCGAAAATGCGAAACAATGGCCAGATCAGTCGACTGTTAACTTAGAATTCTTCATTTCCATCAAAAGTTCTAAGAATCTGAGGTCAATTATTACTAAGTAGCCAACATACCCATCTACACTGGACGATAACTATAATCCTAAGGATTGCATTTTCCTCAATTTGTTAACCAAACCAAATATCAGCAAGTTTTTTTTTTTTTTAATTAAAAGTAAAAAAAAAACATTTAAATTGCCATAAAAAGGAAAAAGAAAGCTATTTTACAGTTTTCTTTTTTTGCACCCTTACGTTCTCTACTAACTCAGATAAAATGTGAAAAAAAAAAGAGCGGCCTACCTTCTCTGGGTTATACATCTTTTTTTTTTTTTTTTTTACATTAAAGGTTACCAAGGCCACTCGGGGATACAGGTTAAATAGGGGTTGACTGGTGGATGGTGAGACAACATCGCGTTCACTGGCACAATGGTTGTAGTAGGGCAGAAATTTATTATTTACGGGAACGGCTCAACAAGAACTTGTTTACATTGGACTTGAAGACGACCATATTGTAGTCGGCTGGAAGCAGGCTCGCGGCACTGTGTTCCATAGACAGGAAAGAAGCTCTGCACATTGAAGTTTCGTTTCGTCTTGGGTACGCAGAGGGAGAAAGGGAAATCATAGACAGTGGTAGTAGCTAAGTGGATTCTTATTGTGAATGTTTTTATAAGAGGGGACCGTAGATTTGAGCTCAGTTGAGCACCTGCCATGAAAATAACGGTAGAACAAAGAAAGACTAGCAACATCTTTTCTGTGAGAGAATGACTCTAGGGAAGAGAAGAGAACATCCCCCACTAGATTTCGAAGTCGGTTTTGGACTTTGTCAAGGCAGGAAAGGGTGATCTGAGCGGCACCTCCCCATATGTGGCAGCAGTACTCCGTCTTAGGACGTATTTGACTCTTGTACAGGTAGAGGATTGTGTTATGAGTGAGATACCTTCTGGAGCGGTAGAATGATCCAACCATTTTTCCAGCGGCCTTAGCACCAGATTTGATGTAAGTCTTCCATTTCAAGTCTGAAGAGAAGGTCAGTCCTGGGAGCTTATCAAAGCAGTGGGCTTCCTCAAGGGGAGAGCCGTTCGTTTCAACTGGGACAAAGTGGGGATCAGAGCGTTGGTGGTGAAAGGAGAGGAGCTTGGTCTTTGACGCATTAAATGGAACCAGCCACCTTCTCCCCCCCCCCCCCATTGCACCAGTTGCTTCAGGTCGGAAGAGAGAGAGAGAGAGAGACAGACAGAAAGAACCTGATTATTAATGCTCTTCGAGGTTTTTCCATAGATGGTTGTGTCATCAGCATAAATGTCGACGAATGTGGTTTGGGAGATCATTTATGAAAATCGGGAAGAGGGTTGGGCCCAGAATAGAACTCTGAGGCACATCGACGTTGATACTGTGTGCCTCAGATTTCTCTGAGAGAAAAGATTTTATGGTTGAGTCTCTCTCTTCTGTGCTGTCCATTAGGTAGTCACTGGTGCTAACAGATCAGGCTGTCTGAAGATATCGAGTTTCTGACCCAAAATACACCAAACATTGATGTTTTATTGTTTGTTTTCCTCTTTGCAAAATATACAAAAAAAAACAATTCCCCTACCTCCTCTCCCTCCCTTTCCCCCTTTCACTAAAACAAACACTATGAATAAATACTCGAACATATAAAAAACTCTAAGCACAAAAACTTTTACCGAAATGACCAGATTCGGCATTAAATAACCCGAAAAGAGTTGATATGCCGTAAAACAACCAAACTAATAATTATAAGCACATGCCGAAGTAATAAGTGGACAACTGCTTTCTGGCTAAGATTCAAAGTATAGTATCTGCTTTGTCTTCAATCGGAGGAGAACTTTTCGACTGAGGGAATTTTTATTTTTGTCTCTATGAATAGTGCTCCTTTTGGGGGAGCAGGACATCCCCCATACTAAAAATAATAAATAAAAACCATTAAGTAGTCATGTGGGTATCTCACCTAGATAGGTAGTCGTGTTTGAATATGACCTTGGGAAGTGGCTCTGATTCAAGTGATGCTGCTTCTCACTTGAAGTTCAGACAGTGCGGCACCTCCTGACTTAATTAATGGAAGATGGAAAAACATAGAAGAGGTCCACAAGGACCCGTGACGCAGTGGATATAGTACTAACTAAAATTCCGTTCCGTAAGTGATAGTCATCTAAAGTTTGAAGGTTCAATCCTCAAGAATTGCAAATTATTGAAGACTTCTCCCAGTCATGGCTGACAGAATGAGAGCATGCTACCCTCGTGGATTAACGGGTTCCGTTCGAAACTCCGTCCACATTCCCAAGTTCGAGAGATGCACCTGAAGAAGGCCGGAGGTTACAACGTCCGAAACGTTGTGATGATCACACTCAAGATGAGAACAGTAGTCCGAATAATCGAAATTCTACAAATTATCAATCCTCATCTCAAAAGTTTCTTATGAAACATAATAAGAAAAATCTCGTTTAAATAAACATTAAGATTTTTTAAATTTTTATACAAATTTAAAATAAGACAGTAATGAAATCAAAACAAAGAAGAAATTCCTTCTCATGAGCGATGGTGTGTGTGAGTGAGGGGGGGGCTCTTTTTTTACTTACGATTTAGAAACGAGTGACGACTTGTTGAAAATCAAGTCAGTCTCCCTAAAAGCCGGAAAAGAACATGTAAACACAAACGCAAAACGAGATCAAAACAATCGTTGAATTTAAAAACTATAAAAGATGTGGCGTCGCTAACAGGAGGGAGGAGGAGAGAGAAAGCGAGCACGCAAGCCAAACAGCCAGTCACCCTCTTCCTCCCTTTTGTCTTCCTGCTCTAATGCCTCATCAGTATCTTTCTTTCTAGCAAGTGATGTTAGTTTAATTAAAAAAAGGTTTTAAGTAATTCTTTTTTTTATTAATTACTGTTAATATCAGTGAAACTATTACATATCTATAGAAAAATAGGACAATAAAATTACAAATGAATAACACAAAACATTAATTTTTTATAAACTGCTTAAAAAATAGTTATGCAAATTAGGCATTCAAATAACTGTCTTTAGATTGTTTGTCTCTACTATATATACAGTATTTAAAATATTATGTTTAAATAACAGTATGCCTTTTGAATGGTAATATAAGAGTGATAAATCTATGCTCATAAAAATTAAATTTGCATACATAATTATTGGAGCAAGCCGGAGATAACGTTCACGTTTATTCATTTTGAAGGAGCTCTTGTGCATAGCGTGATATCAGCGGCTTACGTCAGCACTTATAGTGGAACACAACCTGAACATTTTTATTTTGGATTTATATTTTTTTGAACAAGAATCTTTGCTTTGATTTCTCTTCATGGCTTTTTATTAGTATTGTTTTGCTTATTTAAACTTAATACAATGGTTGATAGTTACTTTGGGTACCGGACAAGCACTGTCTGTATGTTCAGTGTTGCATGGAGAGAAATTATATGAAAATGATACGATGGATGACCTCAGAGGAAGATTAAATCTGATCAGTGTGGGGAGATGGGTGCAGAACAGGAGACTTTGATGGTATGGCCACGTTGAAATAATGGATGAGAGTTCTTGAAGTAGCAGGTCCAGTTAATAGTGGAAGGCCAAGAAAAACATATGAGGAAGTGATAAGAATGGATTTGAGAGAAAGAGGGATAAATAAATATAGCTGGCCAGAGAGGTGAGTTAGTGAAAGCTGTACAAAGCGACCAAAGATGCAAACATTAGAAGGCAAGGTTTTGGTTTCTGTATTTTAGGATGCGCAAAGTATTTTGTTCATCGATTACCTTATAAAGCATTATTTGTGCATTTAACGGAAGAAATTTGCAAAAAAACAAAAAGATAGCCACAAATGAAAACAAAGTGCTCTTTCACCAAAACACTGCACCATGTCACAAGTCAATCACAATGATCGCAAAAACTACATGAATTACACTTTGAACTGCTTCTGAACTCACCCTATTCTCCAGATCTGGCCCCCACCGACTACTAGCTGTTTGCAGACCTCAAAAGAATGCTCTAGGGAAAGAGATTTGGCTCCAATGAAGAAGTTGTATCAGAAACTGAGACGTATTTTAAGGTTAAAGACAAATCGTTCTACAAAAAAGGCATCAAAGTGTATCGCCCCATTCTATCAAATTGTCTCAAAGTTGTTGGTTTATTAGTTAGGTCCGAGACTTATTGAGTGATGTGTAAGGTTGGTTTTGTCCAATCTTGTTTATCTGAAGGATTTATATGCTTTCTAGAAATAATAATACAAGACAACCCATAAAAATGTCACCTAACCCGTTTTAAGTAACTGTACATGCTTAAAAGGGGTTACCCTTTTAAGTATATGCGGAGGATAGAATGTTTCGTGCTGAAATTTTTCTTATTTTTTCAGGATTCCCAGACTCGTATTAGCAACTTGATGCAGATTTGCAACGAGAAAGGAATTGCCAACCAGAATTATCAGTGCAAGAGTTGCCCATCTCCTTTAGGTTTATGTAAGTAAACAATAAATTCCACTCGCCATGATGCACGCTCACTCATTGCATTCAGAAGTTCCAATCCCAAGAGGCCAGTGTTCTTCCCTAGAAGAGTTTTGATTGTAATACGAGGCCTTCTACCCTCCTCAACGAAAATACAGCCGACCAGCCTGACTAGCAGAAAAATCCCACCCCTTCACTGCAGAGGTTTCCAGATGCCGAAAACTTTCTACTCTAATAGTTTCTTTCCTCGGACTGCTTGCCTTTGGAATTTTCTTCCCTGCTCCCCATTTCCCCGAACATTATTTATAATTAAAATGTAATGTAATGTGAACAAACATCTTGCTGCCCCCTATAAATCTGGCTTCTAATCACAGTAACCCCTTACATTTAGTGACAATGTGACCCCTTTTTTGGGGTGAGTGAATAAGGCTATGATACAGCATTTTGTTTGTTACATGATCTCACCACGATATGTTGTGGATGACACGTGACATTTTGGAGGATGATCAAACATGAGGCAATTTTATTTTAACTCATAGAAATGTCTCGCAAGGTTATTTAAAAACTAGTATTTCATGCTCTCATTGATTATTGTAATTTTCAAAGTTCTAAAACTTTTTCAATCAATCAATTTTATTGGCAAAAAAATAGAAAAGTTCAACAAGCCATGTAAAAAGACAGAAAATATATACCGTCTGAATGTGTGTCCAAGGCGACTTTAAACCTGGATATGGTAGGCATCATCACAACCTATTATGGCAGGGTGTTCCAAGGGGCAGAAACTCGGACAGAGAGTGAAGTCTTTGTTCTGTTGAGATGGTACATCTTCTGAGAGTGAACGCGGAGACCACAACTCGGTGTTGGGTTGAAAAACTCCTCTAAAGGTAGATTTGCATTCCATCTCACTAAAATGACGCGTTGGTTTGGAACCCTGCGATTAAAATTGGTTGAACATTAAATTATTTTAAATTTTATTTTGATGAATTTTAAAAATTTCTTAAAATGTTGCCAATGATTGATCGGAATCAATTCTTACTGATAAATTTAGAGTTTTCAAGTCTTTAAAATGTACTACAAAGCTATCCTTACGCATTTTTATTTATGACTATGGATGGCCCAAATAATCTATAACTTTTTTCTCCAACTCTCTTGAACACTATCCCAGTCTAATACTAAACCTATTGGAATTTATAAGGCACTCAATGACCTCTGTAGTGAAGGGGTGGGATTTTGCTGCTAGTCAGGCTGGTCGACTGTATTTTCGTTGAGGAGGATGGAAGGCCTCATATTACAATCAAGACTCTTCTGGAGAAGAACACTGGCCTCTCGGGATTGGAGCTTCTGGATGCAATGAGTGAGCGTGCATCATGCTTAGTGTGGTAGTCTTCCTTTGTTCCTTTAAGGGCTGCGTGGATTGACTAAAAAGTAAAACACAATCATTGCTTCCTTGTTACTTTTATAATTACAGATGTTCCCAAACAACTTATAACTTTTTCTCCACCTCTTCTAAACACTAGCCCAGTCTTATAATGCTGAGTTTTTTTGTTTTGTTTTTTTTGTTTTTTTAGGGGGAGGGGGGTAGAATTTAATCTGGCTTTTTAATTTTTTTATTTAAAACTTTTGCTATCACTGAGCAATAGAATACATTGTCAGCTGAATTGATTGAAATTTATAAAAATATATAAAAATAATAGATGACCCGTGAACCTGTGTATATGATTCTCGGAAATTCTCCGCATATTTCTATTTTTGAAAAATGTTGTGTAAAAATAGTTTGTGTTTTGATTCAATTAAATTTATAAAATTAAAACAGCGTTTTTTATTTTAAGAAGTAGACCTAAATTGTTTTCGATTTTCTAATGGAAAAGGATACTAATCTTGCAGTATAGTTAACAGTTGAGAAACAAAACAAAAAATATATATAAGATCAGCAATGACCAAGATCTTTCTGACTCTCTCTCTCTCTCTCTCTTCTGACCTTAAGCATGTGATGCAATGGGAAAAAAGTGTCTGGTTACTTTTAATACGTCCAAAACCAAGCTTCTCTCTTATCACCACCAATGCTCTGATCCTCCACTTGGTCCCAATTGAAATGAATGGCTGTCGAGGAAGCTCCCTGCTTTGACAAGTTTCTGGGACTGACCTGAAATGAATGACTTACATCAAATCAGGCTGTCTTAAGTTATTGACTTCCTGACTCAAAATGCACTAAACATTGATGTTTTACTGTTTTTTTTCCTTTGCAAAACTCAATAATGTTCTGCAAAATCCAAAACAAAAAGCAACAATTACCCTCCCACCCCTCTTCTTCTCTCTCCCCTTCTCCCCTTTCACTCAACCAAACACCATGAATATATACTTCACCAAAATGACCGGATTCAGCATTTAATGACCTGAAAAGGGTCGATATGCCGTGAAACAAAAACAACCAAACGAAAAACCATGATTAAACATTTGAAGATATAAAGCATAAAAACCTTCATTAAATGACAAATAAATTTACCGGGTCTGAAAGAGAGCTATTGACAATCTTATTTTGAAATGAAAAACAAACTTTAAAACAGAATGTTTAAAATGTACAGGTCGGTAAAAAATTTTATTTTATTGCGTTTGGTAAAAGCTATTTATTTCATGCATCTATATTTTTCAATTTCTGTTAACTATACTGTGCATTTACCATGAATATTATTCCACGACATTCGACCAAGTCAATTTGAACATAGACGTTTCGTTTAAGTTTGGAAAGACATGGGGTTTGAGTGGCGTCAGACCCAGTATCGTGCTAAACTTGTTCATTTTATCTGCCACCATAATCAGAGGACTGAAAATCCAACCTGTAAACAAAATATTCTCCGTCTTTGTAATGCAGTGTATGGAAAGCCGCTCGTTTGTACGTACGATGGTTGCTATTATTGCCCAGACTGTCACCATAATGATGAATTTTTTATTCCATCAAGAATTATTTTCAACTGGGATTTCAGCAAACACAAAGGTAAGTCACAAAACCGTTTCTTGGATTTTTCTTATTTGAAGAATTTGAGAGTTCTTTAATTTTTTTATCGACCGCTTTTTTGGAAGACACATTGGGCCCCACTTATTTATTTATTTTTTTTAAACATAGTTCACCCCAAACAAGGCAGGCCGCCACTGTAAACGTAAGGGGCTACTGAGAAAAAAGAAAAGGGGAGAAGATAGGTGGTGGTCAACCTAGACTGGGATCTGCGCAGCGAGATGTCTGTTTACATTAGTTTTAAACTTCTGCATGTCTGTACGGTCGGGAAACGGGGGGCAGGGAGGGAGTTCCAGAGGCCAGCAGTACGAGGAAAGAAGCTATTTGAGTAGAAGGCTCTCCGACATCTGGGGGCCTCCACAGTGAATGAATGAGATTTAGTTGATTGTCGAGTTAGTCTAGTGAATTTTCGTCGAGGGGGCACCAGAGTAGCCAATTCATCGGAGCATAATCCATTGAAGTATTTGTAAAACAAGCACAAGGATGCCACATTGCGGCGATGGGACAGAGGCTGGAGCTTGGTTAACAGTGAGGGACCTATTAGGTTGCCGATTCTTTTTTGGACCTTGTCAAGGAGAGAGAGACTAGTAGATGATACTCCATGCATGGACAGATGGTGGCTTTGTAGAGATACAGGATAATGCCAGGTGTGAGGAGTTTACTAGCATGGTAGAGGGAGCCAACCTTCTTTGCGGCAGCCTTGGCAATGTCTTCAATGTATTTGTTCCAATTCATGTTACCTGTGAAGGTTAAGCCGAGGAGTTTGAATGATGAACTCTCAGGTAGGGTGTTATTTGCCATGACAATCGGTGGTTGCAAAGGTTCTTTGTAATTATTGAAGGAAAGGAGCTTTGTCTTTGCGGCATTAAAAGTTACCAACCATTTATGACCCCAATCCACTACAGCCTGGGGGTCATTTTCTAAAGATTCAGCCATTGCCTCGGATATGATTGCGTCGGTTTTACCAACATGGCGAGAGTAAAGGGTGGTGTTATCAGCAAATAAACCAATCTCAGACTCTATGCCATCAGGGAGGTCGTTTATATAGATCAGGAACAACAAGGGTCCAAGGATAGATCCCTGGGGTACACCAGCATTTATGTCATGTTGCATAGATGAGCGGCCATCGAGGACAACCTGGATTTTTCTTTTGTCTAGGAAGGATCTAATTATATTAAGTAATTGCCCAGTAATACCGTATGAGCGTATTTTCAGGAGAAGCCCTTTATGCCAAACCTTGTCAAAGGCCTTGGATATATCTAGCGCTACTGCTCTAGCTTCTCCTGCCCCGTCGAGTGCATGATACATGCGCTCAGAGATGACCGTTAGGATGTCTGCAGTAGATCGTGCTTGTCTAAATCCATACTGGCGGTCGGAAAGAAGTTTAGCATTAACTAAGTGCCGTACTATCGCTAGATTGATTAGGGATTCAAAGATTTTAGCAAAGATCGGCAGCAGACTGATTGGGCTATAGTTCTGAGGATCGGTTCTATTCCCAGAGTTCTTGTAGACTGGTACCACAGAGGCAATTTTCCAGCTATCGGGGAAGCAAGATTCAGCTAGACACTTATTGTAGAGTTTGGAGAGGACAGGGGCCAGTTCAGCAGAGCATTTCTTTATTACTATTACAGGTATAAGATCAGGCCCACAAGCTTTGGAGGTGTCATGGTTTTTTATGATGTCTCTGACCTGGGATGGGATGATGACCAGGTTATCAAGTGTGGCTTCGGTCAGCAAAGGGAATCTGGGGAGGGGGTGGTTATCTGAGTCCAAAGTAGAGTTAGAAGCGAAGCGATGGGCAAGTAGTTCAGCCTTATCAGTGGCCGTGCAAGCGACATCATTATGGTTTGATAGTGGGGGAATCGTTGATTGACCATTATTCACTACACTATTGTAGATTTTCCAGAAATCACGAGTACCTAATTTCTGTGACTGGATGCGGTTTTTTGTTAACTCATTATACTTTCTCTTCGCTTCTCCTATCACGGCCGTACAATTATTTCTTGACTCTATAAATTTATGTCTATTAGTAGCTGACTTATGGCGGCCGAATTTACGGAATGCTTGTTGCCTCTCGGAAATGGCAACTGCACATTCCGAGGTGAACCATTGAGGAGAGTGAGGCTTATTAAAGAATTTTCGCATGGGGACATAGGCTTCAATGCCTGCTTTGACCCATTCAGTTACACAGTTTGCACACTGGTTGGCAGGGAGTGATAAGGTTTCCCTCCATAGGGCGTCACTGATGTGATCTCTTATTGACTCAAAATCAGCCCGCTCGTAGTATCTTGTTGTTTTGAGCAACAGTTCATCAGTTTTTGGACGACTTCTTAAGGTAATATGTATCATTAGAACAATGTGATCAGCATTCCCGAGTGGGCTATGGGCTTTCGTTACACAAGCCTCGGGCATTGAGGTCAAGAAAAGGTCTAGAAGTGAGGTTTGTTGGTCTACTCGATCGGGGATGCGGGTCGGAAAATCGACAGTCTGAGAGAGGGAGTGAGCTAAGGAGAAATTATACGTAGAGTGGCCGGCTGCGTCAGTAAGGCTGGAGAATCCCAACCAGTCACGGTGGTGGGCATTAAAATCCCCAAATACATGTATCTGGGCATTCAAGTCAGTTAAGAGTGCTCTGTCTATGCTTACAGAGACAGAGTTTAGCAGAGTACAGTCCTGGGTCGACGTGGAGCGGTATAAGAAATATAAGTAACTGACGCTGTGATGTAAAGTCAATCTAAAGCACATGTAGTCATAGTCATCTGATTCTAGCCTATGTTCTCTAGTCAGGGGGAGGGTGTTCCGAACATAAACTCCTAGCCCATGCATATATGTTTGTCAGAGTCTTTACGGTAGAGTGGGAGGTAGTCAGTCATGTCCAAGTGGTGAGAGGAGATTGAAGATTGGAGGTATGTTTCACTTAGAGCTAGGATATCCGGGGAGTTTGTCAGGAGAAAGGATTCAACGTTGTTGATATTGGTTCTAAGTTCCCGGATATTTGTGAATGCGAGCCTCAAGGGCGGAGGCGAATGTGTTTTTTGTTGGGTGTCTGGTTTAGGTTTGCTTTTATTTTTTTGTAATGACATGTTTGTTTTGATTATAGAGTGGGTTGGCCAAGGTGGGTACTTGTTTGGTGCAAATAAGCTCACACAACCAATCCATTAGTCTCGACCTGGTCCATGGGGGTTGTGGCCTCGGGAAAGCCCACCGGAGATAATTGCAGGGTCCCTTTCCATGCGCGACATGGCACATACAACTACCCACGGTATTATGCAACTGATGATGAGCAGCCGTTCTTGGCGCTACCCAAGAGTTTGGGCTCCTTCCTATCAGTCGGAAACTTTTTATTTTATTTGTATTTTCTTGAAAAATAAAAATTATAAAAATTAGAAATAAAAAAAGAATGGAAATGGTGATATGTGTACGTACAAAGAGGCCATCATTCATTCCCGGGCAACACCAGGTATTATATATATTTAGCTGTCAAATAAGTTAATTGTATTTCTTTTCTATTTGATTTCAGTGTCTGTGAAGAATTTTGAATTTCTGAAGGAAATTCAAGAATATCCCTTAATTGATATTGATAAAGTAAATCCGGAACTCTACGACTACATTTCCGATATGAGAGATACAAAGGTTTGTGGTTTTCATGGCTTCTCAAACCCCTCCAGGTTTTATCTTTTTTCTTATTTACTCTTTTGTTAAGAGGTTATGTAGTTTGCTTGAAGCATTGTTTAGTGTGTATATAAAGGTAATTTATTGAAGGCATTGAACAACATCTGCCACTTGATCACTGGCTGCCGGAAGCCTACCAGCCTGAACAACCTGCATCTCCTCACTAGCATTACCCCTTTAGATGTGAGACTGGAAGTTGCCAGCCAAGTAGAGATCACAAAGGCTACAAGTGATGAACGCCATCTCCTTCATTGACATGAACCAATGGTCCAACGACAAGGAGAAGCTTCCTCAGCCATGTCGAACCCCTGGCAACATCTCAGGAGGAGATCAAACTGCGGCTGGAGAGTGAGCCCCCTCCTGCTGGCATGGGGGGTACCCCTTTCTGGGGCCCTCCCTCCCAATTTGGGAACACCCTAGCTCCAATGGAGGACGCTCGTCCGCCTGAGGGCAGGAGTTGCTATGACTAGATGGGGCTACAAAACTGCCCCAACCATCTGTGAATGTGAAGAGGATGACCATACGATGCAACACTGCCTCGTCTACTCTCCACTGCCCAACTGGTGCAGCTTGAAAGATCTTGCAGAGTACAACAATAAATGCAAAGGACTGCGTAAAAAAATTTGGAAACTGTCGTATGACCACATGCTTCAAAGACACACAAAGAAGAAGAAGAAGAAGAAGAATAGACTGCAATACAATGCAGTGGTGTAATGGATAAACACGAACTGAAGCAAATTGAGACATGTAACGGTGGAATGAGGTTTGCCGTTTCCACCTTTTTACAATATAATATATATATATTTTATATTGTATTACAATATTACTTCTGTCAATACAGTTCTGACATGATATTATAACATGATATTTCAGCAAGAAAATTATATATATTAATTATTATATAATTAATATATAGGACTTCCATCGAACCGCACTGACGCAAGTAAGATTGTAATTTAAACAAATCTTTTTTTAAATATGTATTGTATTAATAAAAAAAGTGGAAACTTCAATGTCTTAATTTGCTTCAGTTTGCATTGTATATTGCCTTCTATAAATTACCTTTTCTTTTTTCTTCCTTCTTTCTTTGATATTTTCTTTTTTATCCTTTTTTTACTTTTTACTAGTTCTTTCCTTTTTCTTTTCTTTTTCTTTTCTTTATTTTTCGTTTTTAATTTCCTTTCTTTCCTCTATTTTTTTCATTTTATCCCTTTTTCTTTCCCTTTTTCTTTTCTTTATTTCTTTTGTTGCTTTTTCCTTCTTTTCCTTATTCATCTCCTTTTCTTTTACTGAACTCTTAATTTCATTTCATTGCACATTTGCATTTTCATCTTGTCCGATGCGTTTCATTTCTCTCAACATTCACACATTTTTTCTCTTTCATCCTTCTCTGCAGCTCCTCCGAATTCGTTTAGCGCATTTGAGCTCTTACCTATTCACCTGTAAAAAGTCTGTGGCTGAGAAATTCCGCCAGAGTCTTTGGCCCAAGGAATATTTATATGAAGACATCCACCTTTATTCCGTCATCGTAAGTTCCAAGAATTAATTTCTTAACATTTTCAAAATAATTTGAAACAGACACCAAAAATAAATCTATATCATTTTATAAAAAATACATCTATGATATCGTTTTATAAATCTATGATATAATTTTATAAAAAATAAAATCTATATCATTTTATTAAAAAAATTTATCTATGATATAATTTTATGAAAAAATAAATCTATGATATAATTTTATGAAAAAATAAATCTATATTTCATATAAAATTTTATAAAAAAATAAATTTATATCATTTTATAAAAAAATTAATCCATGATATAATTTTATTAAAAAAATAAATGTCGTTTTATAAACAAATATAAATCTGATATAATTTTATTAAAAAATAAATCTATGATATCGTTTTAAGAAATAAATCTATGATATCGTTTTAAAAAATATGTCTATGATATTTTATAAAAACATAAATCTGATATAATTTCATAAAAATATAAATAAATCTATGATATAATTTTATAAAAATAAATAAATTTATATCATTTTATAAAAAATAAATCTGTGATATACTTTTATAAAAAAAATAAATTTATATCATTTTATAAAAGAATAAATCTATGATATAATTTTATAAAAAATAAATGTCGTTTTATAAACAAATAAATCTGATATAATTTTATTAAAAAATAAATCTATGAAATCGTTTTAAGAAATAAATCTATGATATCGTTTTAAAAAATATGTCTATGATATTTTATAAAAACATAAATCTGATATAATTTTATAAAAATATAAATAAATGTATGATATAATTTCATTAAAAAATCTGATAATTTTATAAAGAATAAATCTGATATAGTTTTATAAAAAAATAAATATCGTTTCATAAAAAATAAATCTGATATAATTTTATAAAAATAAATCTAATATAATTGTATTAAAAGATAAATCTATTCTATAATTTCATACAAAAATAAATCTACGATAAAATTTCATAGAAAAATAAATCTCATATGTTATAAATATAAATAAATCTATATCATTTTAGAAAATTAAATCTATATCATTTTAATAAAAATAAATCTATGATATCGTTTTGTGTTATAAAAAAGTAAATCTGATATAATTTCATTATAAATCTATGATGAAATTTTATAAAAAGATAAATCTGATATAATTTTATAAACAAATCTATATGATTTTATAAAAAAATAAATCTATATGATTTTATAAAAAAATAAATCTATGATATGATTTTATAAAAAAATAAATCTATGATTTCATTTTATAAAAAATAAATCCGATATTATTTTATAAATAAATCTGATAAAATTTTATAAAAAAATAAATCTGATAAAATTTTATAAAAAAATAAATCTGATATCATTTCATAAATAAATCTATGATATGATTTTTTTTATAAAAAAATAAATCTATGATAAAATTTTATAAAAAAATAAATCCGATATCATTTTATAAATAAATCTATATGATTTTATAAAAAATAAATCTATGATATGATTTTATAAAAAAATAAATCTATATGATTTTATATAAAAATAAATCTATGATATGATTTTATAAAAAAATAAATCCGATATCATTTTATAAATAAATCTGATATGATTTTATAAAAAATAAATCATTTAATGTGATGCTTTAAGCATCTTGTTTTTTTCTTTCTAAATTACAAAAATTTATCATATTTTAATTTTAAAGAAAACAAGTTAGCATGCATAAAAAATGGATGCTTACAGCACTTGGTTTTCTGCAAGCGGTCACTCATCTAAGTACTGACCAGGTTCAACGTTGCTTTACTTCCATGATCAGATGAGAACCGGTGTTTTCAGTGTGATATGGCCGTTAGGGTAGGTCGATTTTACACTTTTTTTTAAATATTAAAAAAAGGCACGTACCGAAAGTTGTATATAGACCTATTAAATACTCATGCAAAAAATTAGATCAAAAACTTCAGCGGTTTTTTGAGCGTTTGGTATCAAAGATCGTAGACAAGAATATACTGAAAATTCCTCGTTTTTGCAAGATTTGCTTGAATACTGGTGTTAAAACCAAATAATTTGTGCATTTAAAATCAGCGAATGTCCTTTTATTTTATAAAAATGATATTAATTAAAGAAATCTTCAAATTAAAAATTTGCCCCCCCCCATTTTCAGTATCTGCTACCTTTTAACGTTATGAATTAAACAGTAATATTTGAATACCTAAAAAAATGATTTTTTTCTGTTATAAGTGAAAATATAACAAGCAAAGAAATAAGGAAAAACCTAACACTATTTTAATGGAGCTTAATATTGAGAGTCAAATTGCTCCATATAAGACCCCTTAGACAAAAATGCTGGTCTCAATTTCTGACTCAAAACTTTGGCTGTAATGTGTTGATGCCTTGCTTCAAAACCATATACAGTTTGTGAAGCTTCTGTTATTAACTTAACTGCCCGTTCCACGCCCTGAGAATGCCAAAAATGCAGCATAATTTTAAATCTATTAATTGTGTCCAATGTGTGGCATTAAAATTAATAGGTGGTATTCTTTTTAATCTTTTTCTGGTTGACTCCTCACTCCTGAAAGAACACATTAATTAATTGAATTATTAAAAAATTCCAATCTGTACTGCTTTAATAATTATGGTGAAATTAGATAAAATCTTTAAAAATCATTCTATAAATGGGAATAAATAATTAAGTCAGAAATATATGAATATATATTACTTACCTAATGGCCAAAATTCTTTTTAAAGCTTCTTCTTTTACTTCAATCTCTTCAGATTTAACCATGGAATATAGAAAGTTTTCAGGCAGTAAACAAAATGTATTACCTTGTATATTTCTAAATGTGATATCTTGGATTTCCTGAGGCTGCTCCTTAATCCTCTGGGTCATATTAAAAATGTGCACTTGCTGATTGTGGAATTTACTATTTCTTTTAATTTCAAACCAAGAAGTGGCATACACATTTACAATAAAATTTACTACATAGTGTAGTTTTGTCGTGTGCCTTTGTTGGTATGCACCACGAGTCCATAAACACATGAGCCTGATGGCCAAAGTTAACCATCTTGCTTGGTTTAAAGGACCAATTTTCCAGGAGGTATATCTAGAGTCAACCTTACCTCTAGAAATACCTACTGTGTCTTTGGTCAGAACTAAGATCATGTATTTCATCAATTTTAAAAATTGACTCTAGAGGATTGCTAATAGTGGAAAATGATATTTGGGGTAAATCATGGCAATCATTTGAGCATAATTTCCCCAGAGGGCCACTGAATGTTGTAGGGCCCTTTGCGCAACCATCTATGTTTTTAAAAAGGGCTCTGAAAGGTAGTTCATTATGATGCAAAGAGCAACCAATTGTGTGAAGATTTTTAAAAAGTTTTTTTTCTAAAATTGCAACCATTCCACCTTCGCAACTTGTGTTGGTATTAGTGTTGTCAACAAGTATAGCCTTGATACTGTTCTCACTGTGGAATTCATGCAAAACATCCACCACTTGATCTGCATGAACAGCACCTGTTGCACCACTATTAGGAAGAACTCTGTGTCAGATATTTACTTTCACATGGTGTTTCTTTTGTAAAAGTTAAATGGTGTTCTGGTCCCTTAGTTTTTTTCATAATTCTCTGTCTATTTTCATCCACAATTTCCTTATACATCAATGTGTCCTTATCCATTCTCCCATCAACTCCAATACATATAATATTTTAGGTGGGATAAAAACCCCTGGCTGAAATAGTTTTATTTGTCTACCTCCAACAAGGTAAGATGTGACACAAGGTCATGAAAGTGGGATTAGATAAGCCTGCGCTATAGAAGTGAGCACTCTGGCCATTAAAAAATTGACTGGGCAGCCCCGTCGGCATTCCCCTGTAGGGGCGTCTCAGACAGTTAGCAATAAACTTACTCCTCCCCAAACAGGGAAGGCAAAGCCTGGGAGGGTGCAACTCCTAGAATTGCACAGGACGGACAAGCCCCAATAGACCGGCGTAAATCCAGACCCAAAGGCCCGGACGATACCGATTTATTTGGTGGGGTAAAAACCCCTAGCTGAACTAGATTTTATTTATCTATCTCCAACAAGGTAAGATTGACACAGGAAAGTGGGATGAGAAAGCCAGTGCTCGAGTGGTGAGCACTCTGGCCATTTAAAAATTGCCTGGGCAGCTCCGTCGGCATTCCCCGGTAGGGCCGCCTCAGACAGTAAGCAATAAACTTACTCCTCCCCAAAGAGGGAAGGCAAAACCTGGGAGGTGCACCTCCTAGAACTGCACAGGACGGACAAGCCCCAATAGACGGGCGTGAATCCAGACCCAAAGACCCGGACGATACCGGTTTATTTGGTGGGTTAAAAAACCCTGGCTGAACTAGTTTTTATTTATCTAACTCCCACAAGGTAAGGTGTGACAAAAGGTCGGGGAAGTGGGATTAGATAAGCCAGCGCTCGACAATTCAATATATATTTGTGATAATTACATTTGTAAACACAGAATCAACACGTGAATTCAAATTCGCTCGTTGAATTTTCAACCGGTGAATACCATAAAAAATATCCAATAAATAAAACGCCTATGTAAATAAATAATTATTTATATATAACATTAAATATTATAGTGTTTTATTCCTTTTTAATTTGAATATGTACATTTAATTTCTTAAGAAAAGGAATAATAAACTTTAAAATATTTATTATTAAGTATTACTTTTTTTTGTTAAAACCCGGGTTTAATTTAAGGCGACACATCTGCCGGTGAAATCTAGGCTGTGAGAAAAAATCTCGATTTATTTGATCTTAAAGTTGCAATGCTCAAATAAATACAAAGTTTTGAAGAAAAATATTTCTTGTGGTAACTTTTGACATTATTTGGCAACTTTCTTCGAGTGCGATAATTTACAGTTTCAAAATCGACCTCCCCTAATGGCCGTAAGCAAAGAAGTGCAACATTTTATGCTGCTTCACTTTTAAAACAAACTTATTCAGTTTTGAAAGTGATATAGCTTTAAATGTTGTACTTCATCGCTTACGGCCAAGCACCGGTTCTCGTTCAATCAACAAAGTTAAGCAACGTAGAGCCTGGTCAGTACTAAGATGGGTGACCATTTGAGAATACCATCTCATTTTTTGTTTTTTTAAATTATGAAAATTAATCATATTTTCATTTTAAAGAGAAAAATTTTGCACGCATTTCAAAAAGAGAAATCAACTTAAACCGAAGATGAAGATGATGATGACTTAACTTCTTAAACTTTCTTTTTGTTTGTTTTTTCTGTTGTTTTTTTTTCTTCTTTTTCTTTTATTAATAACTTTTTTCCTCCCTTTTGTCTGTAGGATTTCTTACATATTCAGTCGGGTCACTTACAAGCGATGTTGAAGAAGTGTCTGAAGACGGCTAGTAAACACGTCTATGAATGCGGGTTGTGCAGTCAAAAAGGTTTCATTTGTGAAATATGCAAAAGTTCGCAGGTCATCTATCCATTCGAGATGGACACGACACATCGCGTAAGTTTATTATTTATGCCGCATTGAGCATCTTTTCATCATCATCATCAGTTTTATATTGGTTTAACATATCTCTGCCCAGGTCTTTATGTATCCCTCTTTCCCTCAAGTCCATTCTCCCATGTTTTTCTTGGCTTTCCACTGTAAACTAACCCTGCTACCTCAACTGTTTTACATCTAACTCTCATCCATTCTTTCAATGTGGCCAAACCATCAAGTCTCCTGTTCTGCACACATCTCTATATGCCGTCCAGATTTAATCTTCCTCTGAGGTCATCAGATTTAAGCCTGTCTTTAAGACTCACATTACACATTCTCTTTATGAAGTAACGAATGATTTAATATTTTTGCATCACCGAAATTTATCAGGATTTTTTTTCAGTAAATTCTATATTTGATGAGAAACTAAAATTAATTCTTCGAACAGAACAGTTTTGCACCACTTTTATGTCCCCCTGCAAAAATTAAAATAAAGATATAATGCTACTAAGCCTTATGTCTAGAATCCTTATTCCAACTTTGATCAAAATCCATTACATGATTTTTATTCTTAAAAAAATGTCTAAAATTTAAGGCTTAAGGAATCTTAAGAAGAAATTAAAATTCAGAGAATCTTGCCTAAATTGTGTCTAATGATTATGGATGAAGTTCAATGCAAATCTGAAATATTTTAATTTTCAAATATGAGATTGTTGCCCATAATATGCCCTCTAAAAAAAATATTCAATATCTATTGTTAAAATTTCACAAAAATCTGAGGTATTAGAATTTTAAAGAAGGGTTTCCACCCCTTTTTGCATAAAATTACATTAACTAAATATAGCTCACATTTGAACCCCTTACACCTAGCAGGTGTTTCGAAATTCACAATGATCGGTTAATTAGTTTAAGAGTGAACCCTGTGCATACAAATATACAAACAAATACACATACCTAACTTTATATATGAATAGATATACTATCTGTTCCTGCCTTAAACTTAAAGTAGACAACTCTTATTCAATTTAAAATGTTATCCTTCTTGCTGATTTTGATTTTTAGGTGATTATTTAAAAATGTTTCGTATTAGCAGTCATCTGGGACGGATTAAGTCATTTTTAAAATAAATTGTAGCTAAGTACATTATTTTATTACCAATAACACGGTACAACAATAACAAATGAACATAAGAGTGAAATCCTGTTCATACAAATATATAAACAGAAGTTTTCACTGTAAGTTTAATGCATCAGATTAGAGGCAGCGTACACAACACACATGTCCGACCTGTACACTCGTATGGATATGAGACGTGGTTGATGACGAAACATCAAAACGAGTAGATTCAGGCTGCAATGCATCGGATGGAGAAGACTGCCCGTTTCACTGTAAATGCTTCTTGGAGAAATTAGTACGGCCATGTCGCCTGCCATCAGTCATCCGAAATGCTACAAAGTGTTGTTGAAAGCTCCTGCGGTCGGCCACTTACGACATGGACGGGCTTTGTTGATGGTGAGCTGCTCTTAGCGGGTGACACAAGCGAAATGGCAACACGGAAGTTGGAAGTCCTTCACAAAATGTTTAATCTCAGCATGAGACACAAAGACGAAAACTGAACATAATCAAAATAATAATATTTATTTTTTATTTTTATTTTTATTTTTTTATATTTCACCCCAAACAAGGCAGGACACCACTGTAAATGTAAGGGGTTACTGAGAATTAGGGAGTAGGTTGAGGGTGTCATTCTGAGTTGGGAGCTGTGTAGTGAGATGTCTGTTTACATTAGTTTTAAACCTCTGCATGTCGGGGAAACAGGGGGCAGGGAGGGGGTTCCAGACGCCAGCAGCACGAGGAAAGAATACAGAATAATGAAATGAAAGTGGCCTCCAGAGCGCTTCTGAAATGATCCCATTCTGGTGCCTCTCAGCAACATTTTAATAAAAAAAATAAAACCGGGGCCTGAAATCTGTCCCATGGAAGACCCTTCTCGCTTCTTCCATCTCCACTTACCAATCGATTACGGAGGTAGGTAGTACTAGCTCTGGATCAGGCGCAATTTCGTCATGTCTCTGTATTTGGCAGCTGTTGTCAATTGTATCCTTTTCTCTCATAAGTCCCTAAAACATGGATGAATAGAAAGTATAACAATCAAATTATGTCGACAATATAAATGTTTGCCTTTACAGATAGCAAATGTGTGCGGGTGCGCGTATATCATATAAAAGAAGAATGTCAAAATATTTATTCAGTTGATGTTCAAAAGCAACAGTAGACAAACTGGAGCCTCTTCTCCCCCCTCTCTCCTTCCTCCCCCCTCTTCTTCTTCCTTCCTCCTCTCCCCCTCCTCTTTTTCCTCCCTCTCCCCTCCTCCTCCTCCTCCTCCTCTATTTGAATTTCAATTCCAACTGTAGCTGTTTCCTCTTTATGCAGAGATACTTTTGGAGTTCACTGCAGCCAGGTGCTACTACGTTCGGATCTCATTTCTTCGCTGACATTTTGGTCTGAATAATGAATAATTTATGTTATTAATTAGATGCGATGATAGCATTTCTAAAATGTTACAATCATCATGCAGTTCATTAGGTGGATTTTATTTGTCTCTCTCTCCCTCTCTTTCTATCTCTTACCATCTCTATCTGTCTATCCTTATCTTTATCCCCCTCCCTCCCTCTCTCTCCCTCCCTCTATATATCTATCCACTCTTCACCCTCTCTCTCTCTCTTTCTATCTATCTCTCTTACCATCTCTATCTATCTCTCCCTCTATCTCCCCTATCTCTCCCTCTCTCTTTTTCCCTCTATATATCTATCCATTCTCCCCCCTCTTTTTCCTTTTCTCTCCCTTTCTATCTCTCTCTCTCTCTCTTGGTCTGAAGAGGTTGACTCTCTGTGAAGAGTACAACCGAAACATGTATGCACATATTAAAAATTTATACTATATATATATATATATATTCTTCCACCCTTACTTCGGCTAGACGGGAGATCAGAGAGATCCGATCAATCGGCTGATCACGTCATGCCCTTATATCTATAAGTTCATCTCCAACTGTATTATTCGATCGGAATTTAACAAGTCAAAACTTTATTTAATTCTCTTTATTTTCTCCCCAAATAGATACTAAAAGGCGGTTAATCATGTTGTAAACAAAGAAGATTACCAATGCCAAGGAGTAATGTTCTCTGGGAGTAATGTTCTCTGGGAGTAATGTTCCCGCTCTCACTGTGAAATTTCCTTCTACGAGTAATGTATTCTGAGAGTAGTGTTGTTTTGGAAAGTAATGATGGTACCCCTCTGTAAAATTTCCTTCGAAGAGTAATATTTTCTAAGAGTAATTCAATGTATTCTGAGAACAATGTATTCTAGGAATATAAATAACTATCCTACCTATAGAATTATATTTGACAACTTTATTCGGCATTAAATAACCCACAGATGGTTGCTATGCGCTAACCTAACCTAAACCAAACTAAACCTCTCATTCTCTCCCTCTATATCTTTTTTTTTCAAACATTCTTAACATCTATTTTAAATCCATCCGATTTTTACTTTTTATTTTAAATAAGCTTCAAAATCGTCATCTGCACACATATTAAGCATTTATGGGGACCGACGTGAGTTTCAAAAAGATGCAAACTATTTTTAAATTGCAAGTCAAAAGACAAATTGATTTGTTTCTTTTTCGCTTCTTGACGGTCACATTAATAGATGAATAAATTTGTATTGAAATGCTATCGATATGAATAAATGAGAAATATTTTGTTTGGTATTTTAAGTTAATTTTTCAAGTATGTCAATAAGTAAAGCCTGTACTCATGATGAGGGACTAACGTTTCGACCTAATTGTCTCTTCAGAGGTTGAAACCGTGGCAGTGTTGATATAGATATATCTATTCATATGCTTTCCGAAAATTGAATGTTAAGTTGTTTGCCGTCCGATTTTAGAATATAGAATGTTCTTTTTAATTTTTACAGGATCCTAACCCTAACCCTGATCTATGTTATTTTAGTAGTCAATATGAATGTCATCTTGAGCAAGTTAATTTAATTTCAATAAATTTTGCATGCTTTAGTCGCCATGTGGAGAAAGGATGGTGGAAATTTATACAGAAGAGGATACAGTGACCTAGCACCTGTCCAATTTCGTCTTGAATTGCTGCGACGTTGATGCATTATTACATCTGGAAGTCTGCGGCTCTCCTTTGATTCAATCGAAAATAGCAGTGAAACAGTTTCTCGTAATGGCCGTACAGACCACCTTTTTCTGGTGCAGGAGTGAATAGTAAGTCCTGAGAGAGATCATAATGGCCATTGAGGAGATTGTAGGCCAAAATGAGATCATCGCATGAATGTCGGAACTCAAGAGAAAAGGTTAAGTTTCTCGAGTCGGCTTTCATTGGGCAGATCCCATAGTCCCTACACGGGTGCAATTGGGCCGCTAACTTGCGGATGAATTCCTCATCCGGGCATCGAAGACTGTGTCAAAACCATCAAAGTCTCCTTTTCAAAAAAGTCTGTTTGTTGCATGGATGGTGCAGTTTGGGGTTTAGTCAGAGGCAGATGCATAAGATACGTCGTAAACAGTACATGCCGAAAAATTTGAGTGTGTTAAGATTTTCTGTGCACGACCATCAGGAAGTCACACGCAAATTGTTTGTGGTAATTGAAAACTATTTCTATTATAATTATTATAATTTATTTATTAATAAAATTGTGTGATCACTTCCCGTGTGTAGGGTTCTCGCCTCTACGTGACTAACGCATTATTCTTTTTATTCACTACTACCTAACCCTAACCCTAACCCCTATTATAAGTGTATGGGTCTTTATGAAGGCTGATAAAAACCGGAATGGTGAAAGAACAAACAATCGAAGACAATGTTTCACATAGCGAAAAATAAATGTTTTGGTGCTTTTTTACATTAGGACCCGCGCTAAAAGCACCTCGGTGTCAGTACTTTCCAGATGTTTACGTAAAACACCGGACAGTGCCGAATGAAAAATCCGTTGACTAACCTGCGTTCAAAAAAGCACAAATGAGGCAGGATTTACAAGCCGGAAAAAAAAACAAGCAAAAAATTACAGCAAAATATTTTGTATGTAGTAAATATTTATTTTTTTAACAAAAAAATAAGTGATCAAAACAAGTGTTTAAATTAAAAAGTTAATCAAGTAAGTGTTGTTTTGTTTTTTTAATTTACGAAAAGTTTTGTTTTGTTGTTTTTACTGATTATTATTGTTGCTTTCGTTAGGGTTTGGGGTTAGTGATTTGGCATGGTTAGGAATTAGGGTCAGGGCGGGGTTAGAAATTAAGGTTAGGGTTAAGGCAGGGTTGGGAATTAGAGTTTGGGCAGGCTCGTTTGCAGACGTCAAAAATTCAATTATCAAGTTTAGATGTCGTCTGCTTATTCATTTCAATCAGTTATTCATTTTCCTTCAGTTTCATTGACTAATCACTTCAGGCCTTTCCAGCATTTTACATAAAACGCCAGAAAGCACCGACGCTGAGGGACTTTTAGCATGGATCCCAATCTAAGAGATAATATTGTCTTTGATTGTTTTTGTTCATTCTCTCTTCTTTCACCATTTCGGTTTTCTGCATTGCTATCGGCCTTCATAAATATCCACATTGCTATCGGCCTTCATAAATATCCACATACTTAGTTACTAGCAATGCTTCAAGCAAACTACCATTCTCTTGTATTTTTCGATTTAAAATGAGTTATCCCCCTTTGTAGATTTTTTTAGGTGATTATTTAAAAATGTTTCACATTAACAGTCATCTGGGTTGGACTAAGTGTTTTTTCAAAAATAAATTGTAGCTAAGTACATTATTATGTTGCCAATAACACAGTACAACAATAACAAATGAAAATTGGCAAGACAGAAACAAAGTTTGATTTGTCAGCTTAAATGCTATTTTGGTCTAACTTTTGTTTGAAAACGAAGGTTATAATAATTTATCGCATTATTTAAATGAAAAAAAGATATGACTTTGTTATTAATCTATTTAATTTTTTCTGTTCTTGTGTTTTCTTCCATTTTGTTAGTGTGAGCAATGTAAAGCCGTTTACCACAAGACGTGTATGAACCTGAAAGACCAATGCCCAAAATGTGAACGGAGACGTCAACGTTTCATGAAAATAGGTCCGATGTCCACCTCCCCAGATCCAGATTATGATGTGATTCCCTGGGACTCTACATAGAGACGCTTGCCAATCCTGATTACCGCAATCTCCACTTTTTTTCTGTGACAAAAAAAGAAGCAGCAGTGGCTGTGATAAAGAAATCTGCTGCTCGAAAAAGTTTTTTTTTGTTTGTTTTGCGTCTCCTTTGCTTTTCTTTGTAAAAGGGAGATAAATCTTGAAGTAAATTTGGTACTTCTTTATAATCACACCGTCATGGAATAAGCGTTTGTTATTTTTTAAATTGGCCCATTTATTTTTTTTCAATAGTTATAAAATATTTAGCTCACCCGTGGCATCGTTAACACGATTCACAATCCTTTCTGCAGTCCAACCATTCTTCAGTCTGTGCGTGACTTGTCCACCAAGTTTCAGTCTTGAATGTCCAACATCTTGGTTTTATTGCCATTCACTAATATGAGGGGCCCAAACTCTGTTGATTCTTTCTTCCAAAAAAATGCCACCCAAATTAAATCAGTCCACAGTTTTTGTGAGGGAGGGGGGTATACTTCAATAGTCATAAACTATTTATCTCACTATGTAAAATGAAGAGTGCCCCCCCCCCCCCCCAAAAAAAAACAAAAAAAAAAAAAACAAATGGCACCCATTGAATCGTTAACACGATTCACAATCCTTTCTGCAATCCAACCATTCTTGGTACAAATAAACTTCAGTCTATGACTGACTTGTCTACCAAGTTTCATTCATGTTAGACTTTGGCCAGGAGTCTAGTATTCTATGACATATATGTATATCATATATATATCATATATATATCATATATATTATATATCATATATATCATATATATAGATATATGAATTTACAGGTACAAAATTTATAAATACATTTGAACGGAATAATCTCTAAGGCTGTTTGAATTATCATCTCATCAGAAAAAAATTATTATTTTTAAATGAATAAAAAAAATAAAAAAATTGAATTTGCCATGGAATGGACAGTGAGCAATAAAAATAAATTTAATTCAATATTCGTTTAAAAACGATTGAAAGGACACAGCGAGGTATAAAAAAAATGGGGGGGGGGGGCGAGTTCCAAAAGAGATTTAACGTTCTGATGAATTTCTTCTGCTCGCATAAGGAAGGTTTACAGATGGCAGTGTATATATATAATATACATTTTTTTAATTTATTTATACAATCATATACAAAAGCGACACTGACATGACAATGTTTCGATCTGTAGTCATATATGATCTCCTCAGTCCATCTTTTCTTTAGTTGTTCATAGTGAAGAAAAAAAGAAGCATATATATATATATATATATATATATATGATGAGTCAATGAAAAATAATTAGACAAGCAAATGGAAGCAAATCAATATTTTCAGTTGTTCAGAACAAGGAGCATTTAGTAAATAAAAATATTTCTTCTTCTTCTCTTTCAATTTCATTCCAAAAGACAAAAGAAGCATATATATATATATATATATATATATATATATATATATGCTTCTTTTGTCTTTTTTCACACATTTTGTCTACCACAGCATTTCATTTACATGACTTATTGTGCACCTTACCCCATATATATTATATATATATATTAAGATAAGCTACATTTATTACTTATTATTTTTATAAAAGTTTAAAAGATTATAAGTACGCAGATGGCTCAGTATCCCAGATTTATTTTTACAAGTTCTGCTTCAGATATGACATACAATTTCAATTTGTGTGTTCTTCGGCCATTTGTTTGTTACATAACTGGTTATCTGTCATGTCATCACGTTGACTGCCATGACCACCTCACACAGTCAAAAAGTGTCTGGGATACTTGATACGTGAAGCATCACAAATAAAGTTCACAAAGCACCAAAATATCAAAATAAAGAAACTGTCACCCAATTTTAAAAAGAGATAAAACCTACGACTTCTTATCAATGCAGCATAATTCTTAAAGGTTATGACTATTGGAATATTTAATCCAAAATTTTTACGATTCAAAAAATAATATTTCACTTTTTTTTTTCCATGACGGTGTAATTGTAAATAACCATAGGAAATAACGTACATGACTTTTTGGAATGGATTTTACGTTCGGATGAAGTTATGTGTTTGTTGGACGATGTTCACAATTATTAAAATATGAAAATACACGGTGATTCCCCCTCTTAATATGCCACAAATGTAATTGTGAATAAAAAATTTCTACAATCCAACCATATTTGATAGAAATAAACTTCAGTCTAAGCACGACTTGTTCACCAAGTTTCAGCCATGAATGTGCAGCAGTCTTTATTTCATCGCCGTTCAAAGATAAGCCCACCTAAATGTGACATACAAAATTGTCAATAACTCCGACACGCTCCTCTCTTGACATTGACCTGATTTTGGCTGTGATGACCTTTTTTTTTCAAAGAAAAGTCTCGGGATTGTTTAGATAGGCTTTATTTTTTAAATAACTTCACAGATGAAAATTTTGAGGGAGTTATGGTTCGGTGAGTGTAGAGCCCATTCAGATTCGCACCTGCTACTGATGAAATGATCATCAAAGTGTCCCCCACGTATCATTGAGCAGTGGTAAAATAAAAACTGTTGGACATTCATGGCTAAAACTTCATGGACAAATCAGGCAAAGAGTGTATCAAATATGGTTGGATTTCAGTAAGGATTATGAATTTTATTAACGATTCCCTCGGTGGCATTTTCTGTTTGTTTTTGTATTCACAATTAGTTTGTTACACCTGATCATTGTTAACTTGTGATTACCTGGGAATTTCCAGGCGAGGTAAAAATTAAAAAAATACATGGGTTTATCTTCCAATTCAATAATTTATTTAAACTAATAATGACCGTCGTTGCTATAAAACTCAAAAGAAATTAAGATAAAAAAAATAGTTGTAAAAAATTAATTGCAATTTTCTGATTTAAAGACAACTTTTTCTTTTGTTTTCTAATTGTTTTTTATTTGTTTTTCGTTAAATGTTTTTAATTGTTTTCTGTTATACTTCAAACTTCTTCAGATTAACAACTTTTCTTACATAAAAATATTTAAAAAAATTCTAAGCACCAAGTGTATTCTCAGCATCTGAAAGAGACGCGTTTAGCATGTCACCATATCTGATGTCAACCAAACCTCACCCCTTTCCAAACCTAAATAAAATAAACTCACAGTTAGCAACAAGGTTTATAATTGTTACCTAATGATCATCTGGGAATTTTCAGATGTGCTTAAAACAATATATATATATGTAAAGACCACCGCTTGAAACGCGTTATATAAAATTACAAAACAATAACAAAATGTTTAAAAAATCTTTTTACAAATGTTGGTAGCCTTACTCCTTTACATATATAATTTTCTCTCGTTGGAATTGCACTAATACTGCACTACCCTGTTTTCTCTCTCTCTCTCTCTCTCTCTCTCTCTCTATATATATATATATATATATATATATATATATATATATATATATATATATATATATGAATATGTATAACGATCTTTATGTATGTTCCATATGTATCACAAACATTTTCGATTCTTCGTCGAATCATCTTCAGGTGACAAAGAACAAATTTGTTTGATTTTGACACAAAAAAAGATAAGTAAATGAAATAATTCTGCCTATATACACACTATATATATATATAATACACGTGAGTGTACACTCTGATTCAATAATTTATTTAAACTCATAATGATAAGCTGACAGTTTTTATAAAAAGCAACAGAAATTAAGATTCAAAAAACACTAGTAAAATAAAATGCATTCTTATAATTTTAAAACATTTTTTTTTATTTCAACTGTTATATATTTCAGATTATATATTTTTTTTAAGATCGAAAAACTACAAATTACTTTTTTTCTAATTAAATAAAAATTAGGGCCAAGTGTATTTTCAAAAAGCCAATTATAATAATGCAATGATTTTGTGCGGGTGCACTGCAATTCATCAAAAGTGCATGTGCATATATGTATGGAGGGGGTATCAGGTGTAATTTCGGGAAGAAGAGGGTTTTAAAGGATGCAATGTCTCGACAGTCAACAATTGATGCAGGCAATTTAGTCAATGCTTTAGTGTGAAAAATTGTTTCCAAAAATCATGGGAGGGGCTGCGCGTTTTTCTGACTTTGTACACATGTCCACGCGTGTTAGACACATGAAGATCAAAAAGGTGCTCCGGGTTGTTGCTGGCGAGATGGTTGATAATTTTGTGAGTGTAGTTGCTAGATGTCGGAGCTTCAATGAATCAAAGCCATTAAAAAGGCGCTCAGAGTGTGATCGTTATCTGATGGAGGGTATTCACTTTTTTGTACGTCTGTGAACATTTCCCATATCGGGAGTTCAGATTAGTCATCAAAATTTGAAGAGCTTCATTCTGAAACCGGATAAATCCATTCATGAAAAATAATTAGTCAATATTTAATACATAATTCAAATTGTTATCTGTCTGCATTGACAAGTTTTAAAATTCTTAGCCCCTAACTGTTCTTCGTTCCATCTCAAGTTTTGCGGCCATCTTCATGCAAACAAAAGGATTTTCTTTACTAATGTGTCAGCACTTATCAAAGCCCAAAAGATAAGAATAAGGATTAATGAAACTGTTGGTTGCAAAAAATGGCTAAAATGGTCAGAATTTTATTATTTAGACAGACGGGTAAATAAGAATTTATTAACATTGAACTTGAAAGCGACCATGTTGTAGTCAGCTGGGAAGCAAGCCCATGGTATTGTATTCCAGGCTGCTGCAAAGAAAGTGGGCTCCCTCTATCGTGCTAGAAAACTCCTCACACCTGACATTATCCTGTATCTCTACAGGGCCACCATCCTCCCATGCATGGAGTGTTGTTGCCATATCTGGACTGGTGCATCATCCACCAGTCTCTAATCTAATAGGTCACTCACTATCCACCAAACTCCAGCCCCTGTCCCATCGCCGCAATGTTGCATCCTCGTGCTTGTTTTACAAATACTTCAATGGATTGTGCTCCGCTGAACTAGCTACTCTAGTGCCCCCTCGACGTAAATCCCATCCATTCACTGTGGAGGTCCCCAGATGCCGGCGAGCCTTCTACTCCAATAACTTCTTTCCTTGAGCTGCCGGCCTTTGGAACTTCCTCCCTGCCCCCTGTTTCTCCAACTGTACCGAGATGTGAACAAGCATCTCGCTGCACAGCTCCCAATTTAGAATAACTCCCCCAAAACTTTCACCCTAATTCTGCCTTGTGTTTTAAAAAAAAAAAAAAAGATGGGAATTTCTTGGAAATAAACGTTCATGGAAGTTCCATTTAGTTTTCGGTACATGGAAAATTTTTACAGTGGTTGTAGTGAGACGGGTTTTTGCTGTGAAAGTTTTACAGGGGCGAACCAGAGATTGGAGAGCTCAGTCGAGAGACTAGCAACTTCCCTTTTGTGAGAAAGAGAAGAGATTATCAACGATGATTGATAATAATATCAACTGAAAGGAACGTGTTTAGCATCACACCATATCTAAATATTACTCAAATCCTATACTTTTGCAAACGTCAACAAGATATGAAATTGATTTGGTTTCAGAAAAAACACTTATATTTACTTTTTAGAAAAAAAAACTTTCTTCTCTTAAAGCTGCAAAGATTACTTGTTTCTCATCTTGTCTCAATAATATGATAAATCCATATCATTCATTCAATAATCATCATCATCATCATCATCATCATCATCGTCATGATAATGATTAAAGATGTTGTGTGATGGAAACACTAGTCAATGTTTCACACCTGTTCTCCATACGGTCCTATTCATAGGGTTGATACTAGTCATGTTGCAAGCAGTCAAGTCACTTCGTACGCATTGAAGCCAGGTTTTCCTTGGCTTTCCACGCACCCTTGTGCCTGGGGTATTCATGCGTGTTATTGAGTTGATGCAGGAGGTGGCACCTGAGGCACCGAGCGTATAAGGCATCCAAAATCCCACCAATACCAAACTCCTGATAGATCATGACTGAAGGGAGTCTTTGCTGTAGTTTGCTGCCACACATCCACCCGATCATAGCACGGCCATTATGCTGAAATCGTTACAAATCAGAAGCGTTTGGAGCCCATGTCTCACTGCTATGCAAGACCCTGCCCCGAGTCCTGAAAGAAATATGACAAGATGTCAGGATTGGAAGCCACTTTCTGAACAACACAATAGAGAGCACTGATATACTTTTCTTTCTTTTTTATTATTATCGTCGTCGTCATCATCATCAATTACAACAACAACAACAATAACAAAAATAACAATAACAATAATAATAACAACAATAATACTAAATAATAATTTAAAAAATTAAACAAAAAAAATGGTACCAGCCTAGGCTGACACCACACTTTGCATAGGGTCAAGGAGGATGAGAAGACCGAGGAGGGATAGCACAAACCAGACCTCCACTGGAAGAGTTAGAGAGGGACCTTGGGGAGGCTTGTTGCCACCCAAATCCCAGAGAAGACCAATGGTCCTTACCAGCGAGAAATCAATGGTAAGCGGCTGTTGCGATACTGTGAGGTTATTTGCGGTGGCTATCAAAAAGAGGTGAAGTGATTTCGAAAATATGGGTTTTGTTAGAAATGTTTTGATTGATGTCATATACGGTATTATGCTACACCTGCTAGTTCAATCGGGGAGCCGAAAGTACACTTGGTCCAAAACGTTAAAATGAAAAAAATACACTGCAAATAAACAAAGATAATGTATTTTCTCCGAGTTTCTTTATGTAATTATTCTGATTTTGTTTTTTGTTTGTTTTTCTGTTTTTTTTTTGTTTGTTTGTTTTTTTTGGGGGGGGGCGTATTGTGATAACATTCGTCTCGAACAAATGTTTGAGACCAAATTTCTCGGGAGAAAAGGCCAAAAATGTAAACTCTGGGCCCTGGAGCTATTTTTCTCATGCAAATCCATGAATCGAAAAAAAAAAAAAGGCCAAAATTAAAATTAAAAAAAGCCTATAAGTTTTGAAATACAAACTACTTTAAAGTTAGGTTTTCTATAATAATTACTATCAAGTAAATAATCAGAAAAAGGCCAAAATTAAAGCCAAATTTAAAAAAAAAGGCCAAACAGAATTTTCGAAGGCCAAATTGCTTTAAAAAAGGCCAACTTCGGGAAATTTGGCCTTAAAAAGGCCAATCTGGCAACCCTGCTGTCTTCTGTTTGGATAAAAAAAGGTAATGTTAAAGAATGGCTATGCTGTAAACACACGCACAGACATAGACACAGACACATGTATATATATATATATATATATATATACACACACACACATGTATATATATATATATACACACACACACATATATACACAGACATAGACAGACACACACACATATAATATATATATATATATATATATACACACACACACACAGATAAAAGTGTTTTATTTCCCTTTAGTTTACTTTTAATATTTAATTAATTTGATTTTTTTTTATAAGAAAACAACAACAAAAAAGCAAATCACCACCAACATGGATTACTTATATTTAATAACAATCTCTCAAAATCGGAACAGAACCGAATTAAGACAACATATCTTGGACAAACAAAGGACTTGGTATCTTTTTGGACTATATCAATAACAAATGATACTAAATTGTACTTAGCTTAACACTTTAGTATTATTATATATAGTTGAAAACACCTGCCCATTTCTAACCACACTGGAGAGCCGTGATATAGTGAAAACAGACAAGGCATTAAGCCATATGATGTGAGGAGCTAACAAGAACGAAAGATGATTATCGCAAAGACAGGAGATGCCTATTGGCTTTAGTTTTGAAAAGACCAAGGCTATAGGTATGAGGAAAACAGTCAGCAGGAAGAGAGTTCCACAAGACTGCGGTTCTTGGAAAGAAGCTACTGGAATAGGAAGCTGTATGTATCAAAACAGCAAAATTATGGAGGCCACTAGACCGACGAGTCAAACGAGCTGGAACAAAAGAAGCGGGAGATAGATCACATAATTCCGAAGAACACATGCCATAATAGTATTTAGACTGAGACCAGCAACATTACGCCTGTTAAAGAGGGCGCAGACAAGAAGAAAGGGTAGGACCAATTAAATTTTAGATTCGTTTCTGCACTTTATCAAAATCCCTCAAATGGGACAACAGTACTCCAATCATGGTCATCATAGTCATGTAGAGATAGAGAATAGCCTCAGGTGTGAGAAAGTGTTTGGAGCGATAGAGATAATCGACTTTACGAGAAGCAGAAAGAGCAATGAATCTAATTTATGAACTCCAAAATTTGATAAGAGAGAAAGGCCAAGAAGTTTCAGAGTCGATTTCTTTAACTATATATATACATATATATATATATACATATATATATATTATTTAAAAACTATATATGACATATTCGAGAGACTTCATTGACATAGGAAGATCTTTACTGTTTAGAAAAGGCACTTACAACCCATCTCAAATCTTCAGCGACTCACAAAATGAAGACAGTCTGAAAAATGAAATTCGATGATCACCGTTTTCATCATCTTGTGAGTTCTCTTAAGTGTCCCTTTTAGATGAAGTACCGAGTTATATATATATATATATATATATATATATATATATATATATATATATAATTATTATTAATAAATAAATATTATTAATAAATAAATATTTTAATTTTTACTAGCTTTGCCGGCTTGCTATCGCTTCGCAAAGTTTGCTAATTGTGAAACATTAATTTAAAATAAGATTTCATTTGTGGTAAACAGAAAACAAAATCGTTCTCATTCATATAGACATTCAGATTACATTAATATTTTGGTAGTTTTCATATAAATCAATTTGCCTTTTCACTTGAAATTTAGAATTTCTAAATTGCAAGTAAAAAGGCAAATTGATTTTTTCTTTTTCAACTTGTTGCAAATCCTTTTAAGAAAAGGAACATTTGAACACAAACGCTAAATATTTGTCAAAGAAATAAAATAATATTACGAAACAGAACTATGTGTTATATACAAATCAAAACGATCATTTAATTAAAAACACAATAAATAATTGTTAATTAATAAAATGTCCTTTTTTTAAACCAATATGCAAATTAGTAAACTTTGCACCTGATATCGGTGCGTCTATTGTGTAAAGTTGAATTAACTTGAAATAGGATGTTCATTAGTGCACAAAATAGGCCCAATTTTTGCATACATATTTATTTATATATATATATATATATATATATATATATATATATATATATATATATATATATAAGAGAATGGTAGTTTGCTTGAAGCATTGCTGGGAATTGTAATAAAAGTATTAAGAAGGCTAAAGGCAATGCAGAGAGCCGGGTTGATGAAAAGCTGGAAAGAACAAAAATTAACAATCGAAATGGAGGTCTTACAAGTATTTATTTTCAATCTTACATAATAAACAGCAAGTATGTTGTTAGCAGTGTGTAATGTCCGGATGATTGGAACTCATTTGATATTTCGAGAGACACTCCCGCCCATTTTCAAAAATGGATATAAAAAGAAAAGTCCGACTGTGTGTAATTCAAAAAAAAGATGGATGCCAGCAAGTAGAAATGAAAACAGGTCAGTCCCGCAGATAGAGATGTAAACACTGCAGCAAACAATAAATACATAAATTTTAAAATTCTATCCTACATATCGATATGGTGTTCAAAAATAAGTGTGTTATATTAACTTAATTAATGGGTTTTACATTGTCTGTTTGTAATAATATAATTTTATTTATTTATTTTATTTGTTTATTTAATTTATTTTTTTAATAAATTTTATTTATATTTTTTTATTAAATTTTCCTTTGAGTATCTTATATTCAAGTAAGAATATTGTTTGTAGGTTTATTTAAATTTAATTATAGAATTAATGAATTAGAGACATTTATATCTAATTTATTGAATTGGATTAAGTTAATTAAAATCTAAAATTTTAACTGTAAAACAATGAAAGTGCAAGGGGAATATATATAAATATATATATATGAATATATATATATAAATGGATAATATCAAAAATTATATTAGATCCTATCGAGATGCGGTGAAGCTCAATATGGTAGATCGAGCATTTATATATGGCTAATGAAGTGAGGAAATAGATGAAATTTGCATAGTTTACAAGTTTATTAACTCATCAAGTGTTCAAACAAGGAATACAAATACAATTCTGAGTAATTTTCAAGTAACATTGTCCGGGATTATCGGAGAAATAGGAATTTGAAATCAAGATAAACACCTCTAAGAATGTTCGATATATCAAAATGGTGAGTGGGGGGTTGAGCTGTATTCAAAGTGTTTACAATTTTATGTATGTATCATGTGTATATAGTATATCCATATAGTAGAGTCTATCAAGAATGTTTGAAACATTCAATAAATGAATGTAGGCTGTGGACGTTTAACTAATGTCCAAAAAGGTTTTATATGTATGTATAACGTGCATGCAGAATGTACAATATACAACTAGGAAAGGCTGAAAATGTTCAGTTAATTAGTGAGTGTAATTTGTGAACAGCTCAACAGTAATGTTCAAGGGGGTTTAATTTTCCGTATACATAATGTGTATATAATAAAACATTTGTGTAGTATATAAAATTTACAATTAGGAAAGGTTTGAGATACATTGTTATCTTTTTTTAATTTTTTGTTTAAATAACTTTGCCCATGGCCCTTATACTTAGTAGTATACATATGGGTCGTCAGGGTGATTTTTCCTATTTCTTCGGCTAGCAGTTCTTTTTGGTCGCATTGATGTCCGATTGCGTTCGATAGTTGCAATGGGCCTGTCATTTGTGACCAGCTCTAGAGTTGAGCTGGGGATATTTGATTTTTCTCTTTCAGGCATAGAAGGGTGGTAGTCGTGAGTGAGGGACAATTCTAATGGATATAGGTGACTTATGGAATGGGTTTGTATCAATCCATCTCCTCTCTTTACCCGAACTGACCAAATCTTATTATCATCTCCTGGGAAGAGCTCTATTACCCTTCCAAGCTGCCAATAAGATCTAGGCTTTGCTGGATTCTTTATAAGGATCACATCGTTTAATTTGATCTTGTTAGAGAAATTTATTTGGTGGAGATCTTTGCAGCTTTCTCTGAGGCCTGGAGGAATCCATATGTATTCTGAGAATTTATTAGGGGATACTTTGATTCTTTCAATAATTCCCTCCTTTTCTTGTTGGTAGAAGGCATCGTTGTAGTCCCCATTTAATTTTTTGGTCTGTGAATAATTCAGTTTTATCAAGCACCTTGAGCGCCACCTGGTAGTTTGAAGGAACAGTCTCGTTCTTGTACTCGTGCCAGGGAAGATCTATGTAATATGCATCGTTTTTGAAGTGTATGGGCTTTCTGAATTTTTTAATTCGGTTTTTATCATAATCGCTGACAAATTTGTTTTTGCTCGGAGTGGAGCCCAATGAATCGACGTCAAACATCTTCTCGATGTTACGTTCAACTGAGCTTTCATTAAATAGTTCTGGAAATGGATCAGGATAGCTTTTTTTCAGATTCAAAACAAACTCTACTCGGGCATCGGGACAAGCCGAAAAAGCAGTTATTACTGTGTGGTAGTTGTTCTCTACCGAATTTGTTTCAGTTCTCACTGAAGAGATTTGTCCTCTGTTTATGAAATGTCGGCTGTTGCCAATTGCCGAAATGCCTGTGGGGAAGGACCATGCTCTACCCCGCATGCACTCAATTAATTTAACATCTCTCATAAACTGGATGATATCCACTCCTATAAGCCCGTGGACACGTATTTGATCATCACCATCGTCCAGGAAGGCTAACTTATAATTCAAATTTTTATGGTTGGTTTTCACCATTTGAAAGTTTTCGATTTTGAAATTAATGTCGAAATCGTTGTCCACTAGAACTGGTAAGGGCAGAGTGCGATCCTTATCCAGATGGACTCCTAAAACGACCTCATCCAACTTCTTTTTCTTTGTACCCAAGAATGTGTTCACTTCATAATCCACGAAAGTCAGAGATTCTCACGAGAATTTTAATTTTTCGACTATTTGTTTCGAAAAGTAGGACCTCTGGCTACCGGTATCAAACAAACAGTTAAATCTTTGTTTTCGTTTCCCCCTGGACACTGCCATGGAAATTATGGGCATGGTTCAGGGAGTGACTGCTGGCACATACATTTGTGATTGCTGATGGCTTTTCTCTCCTCCCTGCCTCTTCACAAAGGGGGCTCACATGCCCTCTAGAATCACACTGCATACATTTAAAGGGTAGTTTGTTTCGTTTTCCCGGGCAATCCTTACTTTTATGACCGGAGCCAGTACACGAGAGACAAAGGTTAAGCTCCTTGCATCTGTGTTTTCTTGATTGGACATCAAGGTACTCCTTGCAACGACTTATGGAATGCCCCTCTGTTGAACAGAGCTTACAATATGTTCGGATTCTATCTGACGTTGTCGCAAAGTTTTCCAACGCAGTAGTATTTTTTTCCTCCTCGTATGAATCCTTTTTGTTTCCATCCCAGTAACGTGGCTTAGTACCATCCCTGTCCAAATTGTAATGATTGTAAATTTTTTCCTGCTAGTCTTTACTAATGTTTTAATGGCTTCATTATAGTTGTCGTAAATATCCCTCATTGTAGGGTAATTGGTGCCTACTTTGTGGACCAACTCCCTCTGAAGAATACCCGGCAATTTCGAAAAAAATGATATGACTCACCAGCTTGAAACCTGGAGTATTCTCCTCGAAAAAATCCAAACTGTATGATGATCTGAGTTCCGACAATTCAGCCCTCACTTCGGACAAAAAACGCTTCACATTTGTGAAGTTTAGGTCATACCTGGGAGATGCGTCCAGTAATTGTTTGAAGATTTCATCAACAATGTATGGTACATTCATCTTCGTAGTTACTATCTAACGTAAGGTGGGAAATTAGCTGGCCAGCATATCCAGTTAGGTAGCTCTTCAACAAAGACAACTTTGCTTTTTCTGAGGAGACATAGTTAACGCAGTTATAAAACTGTGATAGGAAATTTTTAAATTCAAATTTGTCCGGTTTGTTACCGCTGAATTTGGCACAAGTTAGCCGGGGGACTGAAGCGAACGTTTGGTTGTTATGGTTTGGAAATCCAACGGCCTCCTCAGAAACTGCCGTATTCGATGGAGATAACAATATCCTCATGTTGTCAAGCTGATTATTAACTTCGTTGTAAAAACTCCGCTCTTGGATTTCATCGTCCAGAAAGCCGCTTGTTTCAAGGTTTAAGTCTGCCTTATGACACGCTTCATAGACCTTTTGATTTATTGTAGCGATTTCTGCTAGATTTGTCCCAATATTTTTTTTATCTCTGTGGAAGCGAAGCTTCGTTAGGTTTTCCAAGGCTTCCAGATCATTTAAATCCAGGTTTATTTTTCTCTTTAAATAATCTCTAGAAACCAGTAGACTACTGATGCCTTTCGCTTTTGTAAACTCCATGGTTGAAGTATTTTTTTTTTAATTGGTCAGTAGGTCAGGAAATATAAAATTATTATTATTTTTCTTTAAATGCTCAAGTCCTTATTTACTTGCCTCCCCACGAGGACAATGCTAGGCACAGGGATGGTTTTCCTTGTGCGTGATATCCGCCTCGTAAAAATAAAAGGGAGACACAAGTGGCTCAAATGTTTAATTGTTGCCGTTGAGAATTTTTCCTCCTGACTGAGGACAGAAAGTTTGTATTCACTTTTCCTTTCTAGTGAAAAGGTAAGAAAACAGAAGCTTCACGATAGCTTGCTTCTTTTTTATTTTTTAAATCCACATGGTTCTAGGAATAATTTCTTTTTAATCCACGTGTTTCAATTTATTTTAAATTCTCCAATTCGGAGTAAAGTACTTTTCAAGCGTAATGCTTTTTTTTTCAAAAATGTTCCCAAACGTATTTTTTCTTTAGAAAAATAAACGCCGAGACTCACCTTTTCTCCTTTTTTCCAATCTTCGGAGGGGAGGATTTACTTTGTTTTTAAATGTAACGCGCCGAAATCACCCGTTCTTTTTTTTTTTTTTAGCAAGGACGTATTTTTTGTCTGCCCACGCGGATTTTTTTGGGTTTTTTTTTTGTAGAAATAATTTACGTGTTTTTTTGTTTTTTTTTTCAAAGAGATATCTTTCTCTCTTATCTTTAAAAAAGGACGTGAGTTAGATTTTTGTGTAGAAGAGATATTTTTTTTTTTTGAAGAACAAACGTGTTTTTTTTTTGTTCGTTCAAAACTGGTTATGGATGTAACACGTTTTTTTTTTTTTGTAATTAAAGAACAAACGTGTTTTTTTTTCAAGGAGATATCTTTCTCTCTTTTTTTTTTTCGTTCCCTTCTCCAAACTAATCGCCTATATATCATGCACGTTTTCGCAAAATGTTGGGATTAAAATAATCCTGAAATAAAGTTCAATTCTTCCACGTGAGAATGGGGTAACCATGTGCAGATAAATTCATCAAAGATATGTATAGGACGGAAGTCTGAAGAAGGAACACAAAACACAAGGGTGTAATTTCATATCAATTTAGTAAGAAAGAGAAAGTTGGATTGAGTATTTACAGTTTCAAAAGTTCATTTTGGCATTGGTAAATTTGAGAGAGGATGGTAGAGAAGATGGTAGAGAGGATAGTTGCGAAAATGTGGTTCGCGAGAACTTATCTGTTTTAGAGTTCTGGTAACGGCGAGAGATCATTCTCTGTGATGCCGTCGTGGGCTGTATCACTGAGAAGACCGCCCGATGTGTTGTTGACTGGAGTGGAGTCGTTGAAAAAGAGCCTGTATAGAGTTCTGGTAATGGCGGGAGGTCATTCTCTGTGATGCCGTCGTGGGCTGTATCACTGAGAAGACCGCCCGTTGTGTTGTTGACTGGAGTGGAGTCATTGAAAAAGAGCCTGTATAGAGTTCTGGTAATGGCGGGAGGTCATTCTCTGTGATGCCATCGTGGGCTGTATCATTGAGAAGACCAGCCGATGTGTTGTTGACTGGAGTGGAGTCATTGAAAAAGAGCCTGTATAGAGTTCTGGTAATGGCGGGAGGTCATTCTCTGTGATGCCGTCGTGGGCTGTATCATTGAGAAGACCAGCCGATGTGTTGTTGACTGGAGTGGAGTCATTGAAAAAGAGCCTGTAAAGAGTTCTGGTAATGGCGGGAGGTCATTCTCTGTGATGCCGTCGTGGGCTGTATCACTGAGAAGACCACCCGTTGTGTTGTTGACTGGAGTGGAGTCATTGAAAAAGAGCCTATATAGAGTTCTGGTAATGGCGGGAGGTCATTCTCTGTGATGCCGTCGTGGGCTGTATCACTGAGAAGACCGCCCGTTGTGTTGTTGACTGGAGTGGAGTCATTGAAAAAGAGCCTGTATAGAGTTCTGGTAATGGCGGGAGGTCATTCTCTGTGATGCCGTCGTGGGCTGTATCACTGAGAAGACCGCCCGATGTGTTGTTGACTGGAGTGGAGTCATTGAAAAAGAGCCTGTATAGAGTTCTGGTAATGGCGGGAGGTCATTCTCTGTGATGCCGTCGGTGGCTGTATCACTGAGAAGACCGCCCGTTGTGTTGTTGACTGGAGTGGAGTCATTGAAAAAGAGCCTGTATAGAGTTCTGGTAATGGCGGGAGGTCATTCTCTGTGATGCCGTCGTGGGCTGTATCATTGAGAAGACCAGCCGATGTGTTGTTGACTGGAGTGGAGTCATTGAAAAAGAGCCTGTATAGAGTTCTGGTAATGGCGGGAGGTCATTCTCTGTGATGCCGTCGTGGGCTGTATCACTGAGAAGACCACCCGTTGTGTTGTTGACTGGAGTGGAGTCATTGAAAAAGAGCCTGTATAGAGTTCTGGTAATGGCGGGAGGTCATTCTCTGTGATGCCGTCGTGGGCTGTATCACTGAGAAGACCGCCCGTTGTATTGTTGACTGGAGTGGAGTCATTGAAAAAGAGCCTGTATAGAGTTCTGGTAATGGCGGGAGGTCATTCTCTGTGATGCCGTCGTGGGCTGTATCACTGAGAAGACCGCCCGTTGTGTTGTTGACTGGAGTGGAGTCATTGAAAAAGAGCCTGTATAGAGTTCTGGTAATGGCGGGAGGTCATTCTCTGTGATGCCGTCGTGGGCTGTATCACTGAGAAGACCACCCGTTGTGTTGTTGACTGGAGTGGAGTCATTGAAAAAGAGCCTGTATAGAGTTCTGGTAATGGCGGGAGGTCATTCTCTGTGATGCCGTCGTGGGCTGTATCACTGAGAAGACCACCCGTTGTGTTGTTGACTGGAGTGGAGTCATTGAAAAAGAGCCTATATAGAGTTCTGGTAATGGCGGGAGGTCATTCTCTGTGATGCCGTCGTGGGCTGTATCACTGAGAAGACCGCCCGTTGTGTTGTTGACTGGAGTGGAGTCATTGAAAAAGAGCCTGTATAGAGTTCTGGTAATGGCGGGAGGTCATTCTCTGTGATGCCGTCGTGGGCTGTATCACTGAGAAGACCGCCCGTTGTGTTGTTGACTGGAGTGGAGTCATTGAAAAAGAGCCTGTATAGAGTTCTAGTAATGGCGGGAGGTCATTCTCTGTGATGCCGTCGTGGGCTGTATCACTGAGAAGACCACCCGTTGTGTTGTTGACTGGAGTGGAGTCATTGAAAAAGAGCCTGTATAGAGTTCTGGTAATGGCGGGAGGTCATTCTCTGTGATGCCGTCGTGGGCTGTATCACTGAGAAGACCGCCCGTTGTGTTGTTGACTGGAGTGGAGTCATTGAAAAAGAGCCGGTATAGAGTTCTGGTAATGTCGGGAGGTCATTCTCTGTGATGCCGTCGTGGGCTGTATCACTGAGAAGACCACCCGTTGTGTTGTTGACTGGAGTGGAGTCATTGAAAAAGAGCCTGTATAGAGTTCTGGTAATGGCGGGAGGTCATTCTCTGTGATGCCGTCGTGGGCTGTATCACTGAGAAGACCGCCCGTTGTGTTGTTGACTGGAGTGGAGTCATTGAAAAAGAGCCTGTATAGAGTTCTGGTAATGGCGGGAGGTCATTCTCTGTGATGCCGTCGTGGGCTGTATCATTGAGAAGACCGCCCGTTGTGTTGTTGACTGGAGTGGAGTCATTGAAAAAGAGCCTGTATAGAGTTCTGGTAATGGCGGGAGGTCATTCTCTGTGATGCCGTCGTGGGCTGTATCATTGAGAAGACCAGCCGATGTGTTGTTGACTGGAGTGGAGTCATTGAAAAAGAGCCCGTATAGAGTTCTGGTAATGGCGGGAGGTCATTCTCTGTGATGCCGTCGTGGGCTGTATCACTGAGAAGACCACCCGTTGTGTTGTTGACTGGAGTGGAGTCATTGAAAAAGAGCCTATATAGAGTTCTGGTAATGGCAGGAGGTCATTGACTGTGATGCCGTCGTGGGCTGTATCACTGAGAAGACCGCCCGTTGTGTTGTTGACTGGAGTGGAGTCATTGAAAAAGAGCCTGTATAGAGTTCTGGTAATGGCGGGAGGTCATTCTCTGTGATGCCGTCGTGGGCTGTATCACTGAGAAGACCGCCCGTTGTGTTGTTGACTGGAGTGGAGTCATTGAAAAAGAGCCTGTATAGAGTTCTGGTAATGGCGGGAGGTCATTCTCTGTGATGCCGTCGTGGGCTGTATCATTGAGAAGACCAGCCGATGTGTTGTTGACTGGAGTGGAGTCATTGAAAAAGAGCCTGTATAGAGTTCTGGTAATGGCGGGAGGTCATTCTCTGTGATGCCGTCGTGGGCTGTATCACTGAGAAGACCACCCGTTGTGTTGTTGACTGGAGTGGAGTCATTGAAAAAGAGCCTATATAGAGTTCTGGTAATGGCGGGAGGTCATTCTCTGTGATGCCGTCGTGGGCTGTATCACTGAGAAGACCGCCCGTTGTGTTGTTGACTGGAGTGGAGTCATTGAAAAAGAGCCTGTATAGAGTTCTGGTAATGGCGGGAGGTCATTCTCTGTGATGCCGTCGTGGGCTGTATCATTGAGAAGACCAGCCGATGTGTTGTTGACTGGAGTGGAGTCATTGAAAAAGAGCCTATATAGAGTTCGGGTAATGGCGGGAGGTCATTCTCTGTGATGCCGTCGTGGGCTGTATCATTGAGAAGACCAGCCGATGTGTTGTTGACTGGAGTGGAGTCATTGAAAAAGAGCCTGTATAGAGTTCTGGTAATGGCGGGAGGTCATTCTCTGTGATGCCGTCGTGGGCTGTATCATTGAGAAGACCAGCCGATGTGTTGTTGACTGGAGTGGAGTCATTGAAAAAGAGCCTATATAGAGTTCTGGTAATGGCGGGAGGTCATTCTCTGTGATGCCGTCGTGGGCTGTATCACTGAGAAGACCGCCCGTTGTGTTGTTGACTGGAGTGGAGTCATTGAAAAAGAGCCTGTATAGAGTTCTGGTAATGGCGGGAAGTCATTCTCTGTGATGCCGTCGTGGGCTGTATCATTGAGAAGACCGCCCGTTGTGTTGTTGACTGGAGTGGAGTCATTGAAAAAGAGTATGTATAGAGTTCTGGTAATGGCGGGAGGTCATTCTCTGTGATGCCGTCGTGGGCTGTACCATTGAGAAGACCAGCCGATGTGTTGTTGACTGGAGTGGAGTCATTGAAAAAGAGCCTGTATAGAGTTCTGGTAATGGCGGGAGGTCATTCTCTGTGATGCCGTCGTGGGCTGTATCACTGAGAAGACCACCCGTTGTGTTGTTGACTGGAGTGGAGTCATTGAAAAAGAGCCTATATAGAGTTCTGGTAATGGCGGGAGGTTATTCTCTGTGATGCCGTCGTGGGCTGTATCACTGAGAAGACCGCCCGTTGTGTTGTTGACTGGAGTGGAGTCATTGAAAAAGAGCCTGTATAGAGTTCTGGTAATGGCGGGAGGTCATTCTCTGTGATGCCGTCGTGGGCTGTGTCACTGAGAAGACCGCCCGTTGTGTTGTTGACTGGAGTGGAGTCATTGAAAAAGAGCCTGTATAGAGTTCTGGTAATGGCGGGAGGTCATTCTCTGTGATGCCGTCGTGGGCTGTATCACTGAGAAGACCGCCAGATGTGTTGTTGACTTGAGTGGAGTCATTGAAAAAGAGCCTGTATAGAGTTCTGGTAATGGCGGGAGGTCATTCTCTGTGATGCCGTCGTGGGCTGTATCACTGAGAAGACCGCCCGATGTGTTGTTGACTTGAGTGGAGTCATTGAAAAAGAGCCTGTATAGAGTTCTGGTAATGGCGGGAGGTCATTCTCTGTGATGCTGTCGTGGGCTGTATCACTGAGAAGACCGCCCGATGTGTTGTTGACTTGAGTGGAGTCATTGAAAAAGAGCCTGTATAGAGTTCTGGTAATGGCGGGAGGTCATTCTCTGTGATGCCGTCGTGGGCTGTATCACTGAGAAGACCGCCCGTTGTGTTGTTGACTGGAGTGGAGTCATTGAAAAAGAGCCTGTATAGAGTTCTGGTAATGGCGGGAGGTCATTCTCTGTGATGCCGTCGTGGGCTGTATCACTGAGAAGACCGCCGGTTGTGTTGTTGACTGGAGTGGAGTCATTGAAAAAGAGCCTGTATAGAGTTCTGGTAATGGCGGGAGGTCATTCTCTGTGATGCCGTCGTGGGCTGTATCACTGAGATAACCGCCCGATGTGTTGTTGACTTGAGTGGAGTCATTGAAAAAGAGCCTGTATAGAGTTCTGGTAATGGCGGGAGGTCATTCTCTGTGATGCCGTCGTGGGCTGTATCATTGAGAAGACCAGCCGATGTGTTGTTGACTGGAGTGGAGTCATTGAAAAAGAGCCTATATAGAGTTCTGGTAATGGCGGGAGGTCATTCTCTGTGATGCCGTCGTGGGCTGTATCACTGAGAAGACCGCCCGTTGTGTTGTTGACTTGAGTGGAGTCATTGAAAAAGAGCCTGTATAGAGTTCTGGTAATGGCGGGAGGTCATTCTCTGTGATGCCGTCGTGGGCTGTATCACTGAGAAGACCGCCCGTTGTGTTGTTGACTGGAGTGGAGTCATTGAAAAAGAGCCTGTATAGAGTTCTGGTAATGGCGGGAGGTCATTCTCTGTGATGCCGTCGTGGGCTGTATCATTGAGAAGACCAGCCGATGTGTTGTTGACTGGAGTGGAGTCATTGAAAAAGAGCCTATATAGAGTTCTGGTAATGGCGGGAGGTCATTCTCTGTGATGCCGTCGTGGGCTGTATCACTGAGAAGACCGCCCGATGTGTTGTTGACTGGAGTGGAGTCGTTGAAAAAGAGCCTGTATAGAGTTCTGGTAATGGCGGGAGGTCATTCTCTGTGATGCCGTCATGGGCTGTATCATTGAGAAGACCAGCCGATGTGTTGTTGACTGGAGCGGAGTCATTGAAAAAGAGCCTGTATAGAGTTCGGATATCGGCGGGAGGTCATTCTCTGTGATGCCGTCGTGGGCTGTATCACTGAGAAGACCGGTCGTTGTGTTGTTGACTGGAGCGGAGTCGTTGCAAAAGAGGGCGGGAAGCCGTATACAAGGGTTTTTAAGGGCTGGCTCACGTTACACATATACTAAAAAGGGGTTGCAATGCCTGACAGCCAATCCGTGAGTTCCTTTAAGGGACATGGCAACAGCCAATCAGTGAGGGGGGGGGAGGCTTTAACAAATTCCAACAATTAGATTAAAGCATTATATCCCAGAACCGGTAAGCAGTAATTTATATCCATGTCTCATATATTACACTTTATGAATTTTCTAGAGAGAAAGCCCCACGTGCGTTCGCACAGGATTACAACATGGTGTCAAAAGTGGGATGATAGCTGCATCACCGTCATCAACGTTAAATCTTTCCAAGATAACGAACTCTCCTTTCTTTAATTGGTTCTGTTTTGTTACGATTTCTTTTCCTGCATTTGTTTGAATTGGTTTGAATTGCTCCGGTTCAAATCCTATAAGCATTTTCGTGATTAAAACTTTGTCAAATCTGCACCTATCCATAAGCATCATGGATACTCTCCCAGCTCCTAAACATCTCGATTTCAGTCAAGAAAACCTAGCTGAGGCTTGGAAGCGTTGGAAGGAGGAACTGAATCTCTATTTGATGGCCACCGAATATTACATGAAGCCCGGAAAGGTACAGACTTCAGTTTTGCTGACATGCATGGGGCCGAAAGGACGAGATATATACTCCACCTTCCAGTTCACCTCAGTGGAAGATAAGTTTGACATCGACAACGTTATGCAGCAGTTTGATGCATATTGCCAGCCTCGAAAAAATCTGACTATCCTGAGACACAAATTTCTCACCAGCAGCAAATGAATGGACAAAAGTTCAATGATTTTGTCACAGTACTTCGTCAACGTGCCACAGACTGTGAATTTGGGGACCTGACAGACTCCTTAATTAAAAACGTTCTTATTATTGGGACAAACGATCTCCGTCTCAGGGAACGCCTGTTGAGAAAACATGACATTACGCTGGACCAAGCAATCCAGGCTGGTCAAGCGGCAGAAGAAACGAGAAGCCAGACCAAGGAACTAGCAAGTACAGAAGGACATGATGCAGACGTGGCAGCTATCACACACAGACGCAAAATGAGAGAAATTTCCTCTGACCGTAACTCATCCAAATGGGACCCTGGACGTGACAGGCAACGACAGATCATCTCCTGCCAATTCTGCGCTGGTTCACACTCACGTGGCCAGTGCCCAGCATATCACAAGCGATGCACAAACTGCAATCGCAAAGGACATTTTTCCAGCTGCTGCTATACCCGAAGGACAGTCCGCCGTGTAGAAGCATACTCCTCAGACTCGGATTCAATCCCAGACCCATCCGACATCTTCCTAGGCATGATCACCACTAAGGACCCTCAGCACGAGGTACAACCAATCTACAAACAGGCAACAACTGCACTCTCCATCAATACTCTCAATCATGACGGACAAGCAAATCCGTGGACAGTGAACCTGGAAGTCAATGGCAAGTGTTAATTTCAAACTTGATACTGGAGCCGAAATCGATGTACTGCCCAAACAGGCTCTACCAGCGACCAAAGCTCAGTCCAACCTCTATTAGCCTCACTGCTTACAATGCCACAAAAAATTCTGTTCTGGATAAATGCACAGCCTCCATAAAGTACAAAAAAGTCAAGTTCATTGTTGCTGATACCATTTCACAACCAGTTCTAGGTGCCCCCACCTGCGAGAAACTTAATTTGATCAAGCGTATTTTTCAGATTGATGCAAATCTGTAAACTCTTCTAAATAAGTATCAAGACTGCTTTGGTACACTCGAGACCCTCCAAAAAACTCACCACATAACAATTGACCCTTCTGTTCCTCCTGTGATCAACCCTCCAAGGAAGATTCCCTTTGCACTACGAGACAAATTAAAAGTTGGTCAGCGAACCTACAGAATTGGTAAACTCACTTGTGATTGTGGAGAAACCCAACAGATCCCTACGCATCTGTCTCGATCCATGCAACCTCAATAAGGCTATACAGAGAGAGCATTTCCAAATCCCCACTGCGGAGGAGATTTTGCAGATATGCACGGTGCAAAGTTTTTCTCTAAGATTGATGCTAGCAATGGATTTTGGCAGATCCCCGTCGATGAGGACAGCTCAAAACTCCTGACATTCAGCACTCCCTTCGGACGCTACAAATTTACTCGCCTCCCATATGGCATACACAGTGTCAGTGAAATATTCCAAATGGAAGTTTCCCGCATCATAGAAGGAATTGAAGGAGCTAGAAACATGCAGGATGATATAATAGTGTGGACACCGACACTGGAAGAGCACCATAAGTGACTCACTTCTGTTTTTGATTGCATACAACAGCACGGTCTAAAACTTAACAAAAGTAAATGTGTTTTCCTTGCCAAGTAGCCATCTACCTGGGGCACAAAATCACCCCAAATGGTCTCCAGCCCGATCCCTCCAAGGTAAAAGCTATCACAAAAATGCCTCATGCCAAGAATAAGGAGGACTTGCAACGTTTCCTCGGCATGACCAACTACCTCTTCAAGTTCCTACCCAAATACTCGGAAGTCACAGCTCCACTGCGGCTATTGCTTCAAAACGATGTGGAATGGTCTTTCGATCAGCCTCAACAGACGGCTATTGACGACCTAAAGAACCTCATAGTTAAGCAACCCATTCTACAATTTTTCAACCCCTCACTCCCAACCAAGATTTCAACGGATTCCAGCAAACTCGGGTTAGGGGCCATCCTTCAGCAAAAGAGAGATAGTGGTTGGCAACCAGTAGCATATGCATCACGTGCCACTACTCCAGCCGAGCAAAACTACTGTCCTCTAGAGCGAGAAGCCCTCAGTGTGCTTTTTGGCTGCAAACGATTTCACGAATTTGTTTATGGGCGTCATTTTGTGGTTGAAAATGACCACAAACCTCTACCATCAATCTTCCAGAAAAAAATTGCAAAGGCACCACCAAGAGTACAACGTTTCATGCTAGCACTGCAGCGCTACGATTTCGATCTTCGATACATCCCTGGTAAAGAGGCGGTGGTTCCTGATACACTGTCAAGAGCCTTCCTTAATGAATCTGGGCCTGAGATCTCCACCGAAGACATGGAAGCCCATGTACACTTAACTGAAGTAGAAATGCCCATGAGCGATAAGAAGCTCACCCGATACCGCCAAGCCACATCTACTGACAAAACACTGCAACTTCTAAAAAAATACACCCTAAATGGCTGGTCTGAAAAGAACAAAGTTGAACTTTCCCTAACACCATACTATGACGCCAGAGAAGACATAACACTGTTAAAAGGATTGCTATTAAAAGGAAAACGCATCATTGTTCCCAATGAACTACGCAGAGAGGTCAAGAATCTCATCCACTCTGGACATCAGGGGATAGAAAAATTTCTAACCCAAGCCAAAGAACACATCTATTGGCCTGATGTCATGATCAACAACTGCAGCACATGCCTGGACGAATGCAACAGGCAATCCCTGGAACTCATCATACCACATGAAATCTCTGAAATATCTGAAACTCCACGGAGCAGACATATTTGACTTGCATCGTAAGTCTTACGTAATTGTCGTCGACTACACCACCAAGTTCTTTGACATACACTCCCTTCCAGATAAACAATCGACCACCGTTATCAATCACTTAAAAAGTATTTTTGCAAAAGTTCGGATTCCACAGACAGTAATGAGCGATGGTGCTCCCGAATTCAAATCTGACGCCTTCAAAAGATTTACTCAAAACTGGGACTTCCAACATGACCGGTCAAGTGCCCTATACCCCCAATCTAATGGTCTCGTCGAGCGGACTATACAAACAGTCAAGCGCACATTGAAAAAGATAATGAGTAGTTCCCAAGATCCATACCTAACTCTGCTTGCGCTACGAACAATCCCACTCACTGATGCACCACCTTTAGCCACCCAATTGATGGGCCGTAGACTCTGCATTATACTGCCTCATATATACTGCATTATACTGCCTCATATAGACAACCAATATGAGAACAAACAAAAGAATACACTAACGAGCTCAATCCCGAAGACTCAGTACGTGTCCTTTCAGACAACAAATGGAAAATAAAAGGAAGAGTGTTTGAGAAACTCATATATCCCCGTTTGTACCTAGTAGAGACGGAAAAGGGACCAAGATTAGATGTAATCGTCACCACCTGCTCAAAACGAAAGAAAACATACACATCCAACCAGAATATGACTATGAGAGCATCTTGTCTTCAGACAAACCACCACCCAACCATCAAGCTGAGAGTTTAGCCCCAGATCCGAATTACAAGCAACCATACACTACTCGTTCAGATAAACGAATTGTTCCACCTGCACAATATGAACAATACACATAAGTATCCTTCCCACATATCCCCTTTCGTCCCATCTTTCTTTTCGTAATAAGGGGATGTCATACTATTAATAGGGGAATTCAGACCTGGGCACCGGGAATCTAGAAAACCGGTGCTAGGGGCGTGTGTAATACAGAATGAAAGATAAATAAAAGACAGCAAACACATACTCGTGTTCTGCCAATCTACATACATATTGTCTCTTTTATTATGTATCTCTTGGAACAACTAGTATTGGATTAAAGCATTATATCCCAGTACCGGTAAGCAGTAATTTATATCCATGTCTCATATATTACACTTTATGAATTTCTAGAGAGAAAGCCCCACGTGCGTTCGCACGGGATTACAACAGTGATAACTATTGGTCTATTTGCTCAGCTTGAGCATTGCGGAGTTTCCTCCCTTTATACATGCATAAGTTATCTCCCCTGCACATGCAATACGCCACACACACACACATGGTGTGTATTTAGGCAGAATTTTATGCAAACATTGTTAAGGATAACAGCATTCGTCTGTTTATTTATACCTTTTTAAAATTTTTCTGATCGCCTTTTTAGTATAAAAATAATAAAATTTAAAAAAAGACCATAAGTGATATTATATATATATATATATATATATATATATATATATATATATATATATATATATATATATATATATATATAATGAGAAAGGATGAAGGGGGTGGGTCTAGTCGAATGGAGTCTTCACGAATTGACCAGTTTCTTTTATCTCACTAAAAAGCTGTTGATTGATGGAATGTGGAATTTTTATCTCTTCTTGGAGAATCATGTGATTTGTTCCATTCAAAGATGCCACCATTTGATGCACCCTTAACCCTCCACCGTCATATTGACGACATAAAAGATAAAAACTGTGGGTTCATAAGTTCATCGGTTGACCCCATAAATTGACTCCATAAAGCACTCCTGAATTGGAGATTCAAGACTGTGGTTACCAGTTCGGACCAAAAGAATCAGGTAGTTGTTAAAAAAAAAGAAAAAACATTATCATCAGCAGCAGCAAAAAAACAGCAGCAGCAACAGCATCAGCATCAACTGCAGTAGTAGAATCACCAACATCATCTTACTGACTAAATAGGATTTTTCTTGCTAGATTTTCCTCAAAAATCTATAGCGGAAAATCTCATCTTACTTCTCTATCTTTGTAAAGTTAGGTATTTTTACATTTCATATTTTTGTATGTACAGTATTTACCCCTGAATTAATTAACCGATCATTATGAATTTGGGGACAAGAAACCTCTTTAACCATCGAGTGTTATGGCAAATAACACCCTACCTGAGAGTCCAATGTTCAAACTCCTCGGTCTAACATTCACAGGTAACAGAATTGGAATAAATACATTGAAAACATTGCCAAGGCTGCTGCAAAGAAAGTGGGCTCCCTCTACTGTGCTAGTAAACTTCTCACACCTGACACCATCCGCCAATGCATGGAGTATTGTTGTCACATCTGGGCTGGTGCACCAACCACTAATCTCTCCCTCTTAGACAAGGTCTAAAAAAGAATCTCTAATCTGATAGGTCTCTCACTATCCACCAAACTGCAGCCCCAGTCCTATCGCCGCAATGTTACATTTTTGTGCTTGTTTTACAAGTACTTCAATGGAATGTGCTCCGATGAACTTGCTGCTCTGGTACTCCCTCGTCGTAAATACACTCGACCAACCCGACAATCACTGTGGCGGTCCCCAGATGCTGGAGACTCTTCTACTCCAATAGCCCTTTCCTCGAGCTGCCGGTCTTTGGCACTACCTCCCTGCCCCCTGTTTCCCCGACTGTATCAACATGCAGAAATTTAAAACTAATGTGAACAGCATCTCGCTGCACAGCTCCAAATTTAGGATGACCTCCAAAGATTTCACCCTAATTCTCAGTAGCCCCTGTGGAAACTTGGGGTGAACTAAGTTTAAAAAAAAAAAAAATTTTAGTTTGGGGTTATTCACTTTACTATATAAATATAACGTAAAATAATCACCCACTTCCTGACCAGAAAACGTTATTGTTCACCCAATTTTTTACTACATAGCGTAGTAACCAATTTTGTTTGTATTTTCAAAATGGAAATACAAAAGAATGGTTACTCGTTCTGCCCTACGCTATGTAGTTACAAACTTAGTGGCCATTTTAAGTAAAATTTATATCGTAACGTCACCCCCCCCCACCTTCTCACAGAAGAGACATTGCTAGTCCTTCTCTGCTCTATCTTGGAAATCATGGAAGATTCTCGACTGAGCTCCCATCTCTGGTTCCTCCTTGTAAGACATTCACAGCAAGAACTTGTCTTATTACCACAACTGAAAAGAATTTTCCTTAAATCCTCCATGTGCCTTAAAACGAACAGAACGTTTCTGTCCTATTTGTGGAATGCATTATCTCAGGACTGCTTCCGTGCAGACAACAACATGTGGGTATCTTTTAGAATGATCAGTACAGTCGCGGACGGGGTCCAAAAAACGAACGAGAACGGTGTTATAAAAATAAATATGCAACAAGTGAGTTTAACCTACGTCGAGAAGAGATATTTGTCTACTTACCTATGATATTTGTTTGTATTTTTACGTACTATAAATGGGTTTTTATTAGATGTAAAAAAAATGTCTTGTTCATTTTCTACTCGTATTCTTTCTAGACAAAATGGCGTCTTCTGCTCACTTCCTTACGAGCAAGCGCCATTTTTTTTTTTTTTGCAATGTTCGTGTGACAAAACTATTGATTTCTAATAAATAGCAGTTGGAACGGTTTAAAAATACAAACAAATATCACAGGTCAGTTTTAAATTAACTTTTATCGACGACAGTTACTTTTATTTGTTGTATATTTGTTTTTTTGAGCGTTTTCAGCGTACTGATCATTCTAAAAGATACCCCAACATGTTAACAAATACATGTCATAAAATGTTATTCAAAAGTCCGTACATACGTAGATAGGAACAAGAGTTAGTTTGTAAGGTTAGCAGAGTTCATATTGTTCTTATTTGGAAGTAAGTCTAAGCCGAAATCTTAAGAAAGACACAATATCTTACTAAGCTAAGGTCCGCGCTCTTACAGATTCATTCCTAAACTAATTAACCAATCATTATGAATTTTTAGAACGCAGCTGTTAGACGTAAAAGGTCATAATGGGCGATATATTTAATTTAGTTTCCCTTTTATTCAACGATTTTATGTTTTTACATGTTTTTCACTGATTAAGCATTTCACAAATATCTAACACAATTCTCCTTACGTGCTCTAAAAAATGGAGTCAACACAATTTAAATGTAAGCGTGGATCTTAGCATTTTCTCTAAGACACAATAGCTAAGGTCCGCGCTCTTACAGACCCTCCCAAATCTATCTAAGTATGAGCTGCACATAGTTTTCCGGTTTGTTTCAAGAGCCGAAAACAAGTGAGTCAGATCCTAGGTGGGATACAAAGAAAAAAACAGGATGGGTAACATCTATGTACTTATTCCAGCTCATGTTGTCCGAGAATGTCAGTCCAAGGTGTTTGAACGTTGGACTCTCGGGAAGAGTGCTATCGGCCATGATAATTGGTGGTTGGAAAGGTTCATGGAGATGATTTAGGGTTAGGGTTAGTCTGTTAAAAAAAATGTTTCAAGGTATTTTCCAGGGTGTTGATGCGTAATCATACGAGAAAAATAAAATCTAATTTTTATTTTCCCGCTGTTGACAGCGTGGGGCAAAATTTAAACTCTTAACCTTGTATCAAAGGAAAACGTTAATTCACTCGCGCGTCCCTGTCGTATCAAAGAACAAAGTAAAAACATCTTTTGGAAGTTAAATTTAACGAGCGGTACATTTACTGTACAAACACACCGCCGAGGAGGGGGAGGGGGAGGAGGAGGAAAGCGGGTCGTAAAGGAAGGGGCCGATATTGACGCGAACGTTCGAAAGGCAATCACTTCCCATTCGCTACGCGAAAACCTGTTAATATTCCAATGCACGTGCGCTGCTCCCCACGTGTTCTGATAAAAAAACAAAAAACAAAAAAATACAAAAAACAAAAAACAGGGTTAATTATAAGTAAACAAACATCAAAACACTAGCTGAGATATCCACTCGTACGAGGACAGGTTTATAATAGCGAGATAACCTTGGACCTTTCAGGGTCAAGAGGTCAAACCATAAAAGACTTTAAAGCCAAATAAAAAAGAAGAAAAAGAAAATCATACGTTTATTTATGAAACTCAATACTTTTTTTTATATATATATTAACAGATTTTTTTATATATTAACAGATGGGAGATTGACGACCTGGGTCTTCCAAGTTCGAATCCAGTCGGTTTCACAATACCACTTTCACTTAGGGATGTTGGCAACTTTCTCGTGGTCCTTCTCGTAAGTATCCGATAGAATTCTAACTAGAAACATATCGGGGAAACCAATGCAAACACTAGACTCATCTGATTCACACGAAATGAAAAAGGAAATCATGCGTTTATTTATGAAACTCAAGACTTTTTTCATATTTCATATGGCTCAAATCTTCTTATGATTTTCCGAATTTTTGAGATGACGATTGATGCTCTAGATTATTTGAATTATTTGGACTACTGTTCTCATCTTGGGTCCGCAAGGACTCGTGCTGCAACGGCATAACTGCTAAGTGCTATCAGTTCTAATTGACAGGTTCAATCCTTAGAACGGACGATACAAAGACTACAATTATGAATTACTTAAGACTTCTACTCTGTATATAATAAGTTCCGTTCAAAATTCCGTACAGATTCCCGAGTTACACAAGACGTACTAGAAAACGGTCGAAACGTCGGCCGAAACGTTGTGAAATAACATCTGAGATGAGAACATTCTTCTAATTTATAAAATTATCTTGTCGGATTTTCAAAGTCAGACCCAAATAGCAAATCAAACTTTGCTTATGGTCTATATATATATATATATATATATATATATATATATATATATATATATATATATATATATATAGAGAGAGAGAGAGAGAGAGAGAGAGAGAGATATTCCTTAAATTTGAGAAAGAGCCTGAAGAATTAGCTAACTACATTTCATCCGTTTAAAAGGATATATATTTTTTTTTTCTGGAAATTTTTTTTATCGTCACATCCCAAAAAAACTAGAACTGAAGGTAATCATCATGGTAATCATGCTACCTTCCTGTACTTTGTTATCACTATCACGAGGATCAATGGTTATTGCTGGTCAGTCAATACAATTTTACTTACATCCTGTAAATACTTCATGCATATATTTTAAAGATTTCAAAGTATGGGCGGTAGAACTTGACTAGTTCTGCTTGGGGATCCAGAGCATTTTGACTGTATTGTCTTCAAATCCCTGAAACAATCGTTCTGGTAGTCAACTGACGAGCCCTCACACTCTAATTAATTAATACGACGAAAACTCTAAAAATATTTTTGTATACCCCTTTTTAATTTTCCCCCTTTTTAACCACTTTTGTAATCAATTTAGTTTTATGGCGACCACCTGTACGAGAAAGAACAAACCGTAAAAGCGAGGATATAAAATAGCTTTACAAAAGCTTTACACCGGCCCCCAGTAGGGTAAAGTGAAAGACTAGAAAGTGTTACAAAAATAAATTGATGTCTTTTTATTGCGTCATTAAAGTTTAATTTCGTAGGTCTGTGCTTGAGCTACGACGGAATGGGGATAATGACAATTTCGCCATTCGATCTGTCTGGTGTCGGAGAGAAATTAGGAATGTTCTAAAAAAAAATTATTTTATTATCTTTTTGACGTTGACCATTTGTGTTTTTACTTGCTTTTTTTTCCAAAATATTATTTTTGTTCCAAACAAGAGAAAAGTCACTCTGTATTGAAGACATAGTTACGTTCCTTTTTTTAAAGGACGGCGTCTGTATTTTGTTTTTACTATTGAGTTATCGCTTATCAAGACAAAGAGGCACTTGAGGATAAGGGCCATGAAAACAATTCAGACCTGGCCAAAGTATTTTCTGAAAGGAATTAAATCGAATTACATTTTAGTGTTCTTAACGACATGCTGCAACGATCCACCAAAAGAACTGGCAACTCAAAATCAAATATTGATTTTATAGGAAAAAAACTATCGATGACAAAAAATCGAGAAAAAGACTGACTTTACTTTGTATATTGGATGCAATCGATTGTGGTCACTTGTCCTTTAAGTAAGTTATTGGGTTTTGGGGGATAAGGAATTTTCATTATTTAAAATTTTTCGACTGTTTCTTCATCTTGGTTGATACCCCCAAAACATATGACTGAGATGACGTTGGTATGCATGTTATCTCAAGGTGTTAGGTTCAATCCTGAGCAACGATTTAAAAAGTTAAGTGAAAGAATGCCACAAGGAATGGAATGCAAACTGTGTACACCCAGGGCTCCAATAAAGGGTTGGGTTTAAAATTTCACAACAGTTCTTAAGTTTGAAGAGAAAAATGGCTGCAATATTCTGATAACAACAACCAAGATGAGGAAATTAGCCTAAGTGTGTCTCATGTCAACGTAACTTTGATGTTTTAATATTTAATCAAATATTTATTGAAATAAAAAATGTAATAGACCTCAATTTAATTTTTTTTAAACAGCTAAGTTTTTAATTTCTTATTTCTGAACTGTCTCTGTCTTAAATAATTCATGTATTTACGTTGCGATGACTACTTAGTTAAACAATTTTTTCCAGGTTTTTGCTTCTTATGCCTGTGCACAATTCTTTATTTGTCTGTCTTTTTTTTTCTTGCAAGGTTTTTGGAGGGGTAAACGCATTCGAGGTAAGAAAGGGGAAGGGAATCCACTGTAAAGGAAAGGGAAAGGGAAAGGTGAAGTCCCACCCAAACACACTAGCCTGACGTAACTTAGGAAGCCACGAGTCGAGACATTTTTATATCTGCCACCGACAAGGAATGGAGACCTCAATTTAATTTTTAAAAACAAAAAAAGACAGCTAAGTTATTATTTTCTTATTTCTGAACTGTCTCTGTCTTAAATAATCCATGTTTTTATGTTGTGATGACTACTTAGTTACACAATATTTTTTTCCAGGTAGTTCGATCTGTAGCACAACTACTAAATTGACTTTTATACTGTAATGTCATAGCCAAGTGCCCCCTTGTCGGACCTACTCAAAAGTAGATTAAACCCTCCCACACACCATAATAGTTGGTGAAATATCCCCATAATAAATTTTGCTTATGAAAGAGTGAGAGGGGAACCTATCTTTAGTCCTTCATTATCTCTAGAAGGCGGTGGCTAGACTTATTCTATATATATATATATATATATATATATATATATATGAATGATTTTTTTATCATACCTGCGGAGGCACAGAAATATCCGACAAGTACACAGGCGCAGGCTATCCCCTCTCTGTGTGTTGGACCCGTAGACCCTGTCAGGCCATCCAACTAAGGGAAGGAAAACTCTGATAATAAAACGTTGCTACTATCCACTTACGTCTTGGCAGCAACTCGTTGGGGAGGGAGGCCTGATGGGTCCTGATCGACAATCTTCCTAGAGCTGGAATCTCGAACAAAATATTCGGTTTGCATACCTAATATTGCTTAAGGAGTATATGGACTTAGAACCAACATCAATGACGTAGAAACTTTTCTCCTGACAACACCCCGGATATCCTAGCACTAAGTGAAACGAACCTTTAATCCTCAACCTCCTCTCACCATTTTGACATGACTGACTACCTCCCTCTCTACCGTAAAGACTCTGACAAACACATACACGGGCTAGGGGTTTATGTTCGGAACACCCTCCCCCTGACTAGAGAACATAGGTTAGAAATGGATGACCAAGCCTACATGTGCTTTAGATTGACTTTACATCACAGCGTCAGTTACTTATATTTCTTATACCGTTCACCTTCAACCCAGGACTGTACTCTGCTAAACTCTGTTTCTGAAAGCATAGATAGAGCACTCTCATTCGACTCGAATGCCCAATTACATGTATTTGGGGATTTTAATGCACACCACCGTGACTGGCTGGGATTCTCCAGCCTTACTGACGCAGCTGGTAACTCTACATATAATTTCTCCTTAGCTCACTCCCTCTCACAGACTGTCGCTTTCCCGACCCGCCTCCCTGATTGTGTAGACTAGCAAGCCTCACTTCTCGACCTGTTCCTGATCTCACTGCCCAAGGCTTGTGTGACTGAAGCCCATAGCCCGCTCGGGAACGCTGATCACATCATTGCTATCACCATAAAAACTTGTTCAAAAGCTGATGAGACATTACTCAAAACAACGATATACTATGAGCAGGCTGATTTTGAGTCCATCAGAGATCACATCAGTGACGCCCCATGGACTGAAACCTTCCAACTCCCTGCTAATCAGTGTGCAAATGAGTTAACCGAATGGGTCAAAGCAGGCATTGAAGCCTATGTCCCCATGCGAAAATTCTTCAGCAAACCCCACTCTTCTCAATGTTTCACCACAAAATGTGCAGCTGCCATTGCTGAGAGGCAGCAAGCATTCTGAAAAATCGTCCGCCATAAGTCAACTGCGAATAGACAGAAATTTATAGAATTAAGAAATATTTGTAAGGCAGTGATAGTTGAAGCAAAGAGAAGATATACAGAGATAACCTAAACACTATTCAGTCACAGAAACTAGGCACTCGCGATTCGCGATTTCTGGAAAATCTATAATAGTGTGGTGAACAATGGACAATCAACGATTCCCCACTATCAAACCACAATAATGTCGTTTGAACGGCAGCTGATAAGGCTGAACTACTTGCCCAGCGTTTCGCCTCAAACTCCACTTTGGACTCAGAAAACCACCATCTCCCAAAATTCCCATTGCAGACTGAAGCCACACTTGAAAACCTGGTCATCACCCGATCTCATGTCAGGGACATCATAAAAACCTTGACACCTCCAAAGCTTGTGGGGCCGATCTTATACCGGTAATAGTATTAAAGAAATGCTTGGCAGAACTGTCCCCATCTTCTCCAAAGTCTACAACAAATGCCTTGCTAAATCTTGCCTCTCTGATAGCTGGAAAATTGCTTCTGTGGTACCAGTCTTCAAGAATTCTGGGGATAGAACAGATCCTCAGAACTATCACCCAATCAGCCTACTCTCAATCTTTGCTAAAATCTTTGAATCCTTAATCAATCTAGCAATAGTCTGGCACCTAGTTAATGCTAACTTTTTTCTGAGTGCCAGTATCCACTGCATATATCTTAACGGTCATCTCTGAACGCATATATCATACACTGGACAAGGCAGGTGAAGCTAGGACAGTAGCGCTTGATATATACAAGGTCTTTGATAAGGTATGGCATAAGGGGCTCCTTCAAAAAATTTACTTATATGGTATTACTGGACAATTATTTAATATAATTAGATCCTTCCTAACCAAAAGAAAGATCCAGGTTGTCTTCGATTGCAGTTCATCTAAGCAACATTACATAAATGCGGGTGTACTCCAGGGATCTATCCATCTAACACTTATCACTGGCTAGTTTTATTTTTACCTTCGCAGTCATCATCATCATCATTATCATCATCATCATCATGAATAAATCAAACAGAAGGCCGTATTTGGATTTTGTAATATTCATTAATCAAGCAGACAGACTGGTGATTTCTTTGCTTACACGGGAAAGAGAGAGAAAGAGAATCACTTCGCTACTAGTGTTCATGTCACCCCCTTGTGGTTTAGCGAGAGACAAGTTTTCACGCAACAGTCTTCTTCAAGCGTCAAGAACTGCGGGGCCGAATCAACGCGTCCGGAAGTGACATCACTTCCTTTTCCTTTGCTACTGCCACCCTCTCTAAGGGCGTCGTCTCTATCTGCAACCACCACCACCATTATCTAACATGGGCTAGGGTTGATTTTATGAACATTCTGAAATTACCCCAAGAAGCCTTTATCTTTATAAAAAGTCAATTTTCTATTGTGTTGTTAATGTTACTGTCAGTGTGTATTGTTACTCTTCTATCGGCCTTGTTGCAAGTCAAAATAAGTAGTGCTGAATTTTGTTTTCTTTATTTATTACCCAAAATTTTTTATACATACAATTTTATATTTGAACAAAATTACTTTTAAATATTTACTTGACTTTATAGGATAGTTAGAGAATTCACTTATTTTTTTTATGGAAATCGCTCCAGACAAGGCATGTAAGGAGATAACAAGAACGAAAGATGATTATCGCAAAGACAGGAGATGCCTATTGGCTTTAGTCTTGAAAAGACCAAGGCTATAGGTAGGAGGAAAACAGTCAGCAGAAAGAGTTCAACAAGCTTGCAGTTCTTGAAAAGAAGCTACTGGAATAGGAAGCTGTATTACAATGATGTATCAAAACAGCAGACACAGTACCATTCTAACATTCATATCAACTGTACTGGTACAGTTGTTGAACCAGACAAAACAGACCTTTGCCAACATAGAATTACGTAAACAGCCGGAAAAAGCCGTATGAAAACGAACCGGCCTCAAAATCAAAATGAGATGGCGTTTCAACAAATAATAAAGCAAGGAAAACGCTCACCGTATTTTTATTTTTATGAAAATTATTTATTTTTTGACAAAGAAAATTACTGAAACAACTGTTATAAATTTTTATGAGAAAGTTCAATTGCATTTTATTTTTCGGTACTGGTTCAGCTTTTGAACCAGACAAAAACGGAACCGTTTTTTTTACCTTAACCCTAAACTTGATTATTTGTTTTTTGTTTTGTTTTTTCACCCCTTTTTTTCTCTGTTGGAAATTCTTAGCAATCACCAATTTACGATGTAATTAATTAATTAATTAATTTAACTTGTCGTTTACTTTTCTCACCTTCTGACAGGATAGGCACTTCGGTATCTTCCGGCTGTTTACCAGTACCGAACTTTAGCATGTTATAATGGACAAGATGTTAGTAAATAGAGATAAGTCCATGTGTCTGGACGAGGAAAAATGTTTGAAAGTCGATAATATGTAGAATAAATGTCCTGTTTGTAGGGAACGGAGAAGAGTTCATATAATTATTGTTTGGAAATAAACCTGTGGGTGGAATGGAATTGGGAGTAGGTTCACGTGCAGTAGGTCGCTATCATTTGCAGCCCTAGAGAGGAGTTTGGTAATAGAGAGAAAGTTTGGCTAAGAGAGAAAGAGAAAACATTGGCGATCCACTCCCTTAAATAACCTTCGGGAACCAGTGCTCAGCTCACATAAGAGATTGTTTCTGATTGAGTAAATCAGAATCGAAATCAAATGTTTGTTCCAATCAGCGCTAAGCTCACACGTCAAGCAGATATTTCAAAGATCGTTAATGGCAGCTGCTGCTCCCGTTATGTGTAGTAGTCACTACTACAAGTTTAGGTTCAATATTGTGCAGGCAACTGTTCAGGGGTTATCCATTGTCTCTTATCATCTTCATGCCATCTATACCGCATGCAACACCCTGTTATGATGTGGTTATTCACTGAAAGTAAGAAATAATATGAGCAAAGGGGACAGAGGTCAAAAAGGACACAAACACGATGTTACTTGGTCGGTCGCCCGGTGCTTAAGAGCGAGTGACACGTAAGCACTTACTATTTATATGCATCAGAAATATACAAGGGAGATAATTACAGATTACAAATAATTACAGAATGATTGGTGCGAGGGAAATAATCGTTGTCGTTCCCAAAATGTACGATTAGATATTACACCTCTCTCCACCTCAATTAAATGTATGCGTGCGTACATATGGTAAGGGGAGGGAGTACAGTCTATTATTGTCCATCATCCATGTATGCAATATGTCCATGGGGATTCTCTGATTTCAAAGGGAAACCCTCAAAGTATATTTCACCGATTAAACAATTGTCTCAGTCAAAGAAGAATCTTTTTTCTTTTCTTTTCTTGTAAAATACATAATTGAAAACTACTTACGTCGTCTGCAGGATGGGAGGGGGAATCGACTTTCGATTCTTCAGAATCAGAATCTGTTTCTTCTTCAGGGGAACTGACGGAAATTTCTAAGACAGAATAGAGACTTTACTCACTTATCTATCTATCTGATATAGTCCTCGAGGCGTATTGGTGGGAGTCGTTTCCGCGTTGGATTGCGTCTTACCACTGATGGGTTATGTTTTGGTGTTGTCGGTGTGGGCGGTACTCGTGTCTAGCACTCGTGTCTGGAGTCTGAGTTTTCCTGTTGTGGATGTGAGTATAACCTATCTTCAGAGTCTGATTCTACACTTTCTCTGGAAGGGCTATCTGGACTTATTCGCTTAAAGAGCGAGGAATTTCGAGTGATTCGGTAATCTCCTCTTTGTGCTGTCACCCTTTATACCGATAATCGTCAGTTGTTCGGGGTCGAACGGTGGGGATAGCTTGCTGAGACGTTTCTGCCTAACAAGTACTTTGTCACCTAGGCAAAGGGGAGATGCCTTTGTCTTTCTTTTTGTGTCGGCATAGGTCTTCATTTTCCTCTTCCCTCGTGCATCATTCTCCGCTATGTGGGTGTGAATCGACTTTGGTATGGGTTCTTTCAGAACAGCAGGTATGCCGATTTTCATCTTCCTTCCAGTGAGGGCTTCGAATGGAGATGTTTTGGTTGTACTGTGGGGGGTGGCCCTGTATTACCTTAGAAAATGAATTAGTTGGGTTTTTCAGTTCAGGGCGTCTACAGTGGTGGCGCGAACATACTTGTTTAGAGTTCTCATAAACCATTTGACCTCTCCATTCGCCTCTGGCCATGCAGGGGTAACTCTTCTGTGGTGGAATCCTGGTTGGGTGGTAAAATCCTTGAATTCCTGCCCTTGGAAGGGAGGACCATTGTCAGACTTGACAATATCGGGGTATCCTTGTCTGGCAAAGATTGCGTCGAGGCGGGGAATGACCACTTTTGCTGATGTCGCGGGGAGTATCACTACTTCTGGGAATCTGCTGTAGTCGTCGATGACGACTAGCACATAATCTCCAGATGGGAAAGGACTTGCGAAGTCCAGGGAGATTTCAGTCCATGGGGCAGCAGGGAGTGGTGTGGTGCGTATGGGCTCACAGTGTGATGATGTTGAGTTGGTAGCTTGACAAGGGATGCAGTTGCGCACTATCTCCTCCACCAGCTTGTCAATTCCATGGAACCAGACCTTTTCCCTCATTAGCTGCTTCGTCTTAAGAATGCCCTGGTGTGTGCGGTGGGCTATATCTACGGTTCTTTTCTGCAGGGTGGAAGGGACCACCAGGCGGTGACCTCGAAGGATGAGACCATCATATGCAGATAGTTCATCTTTGACATGTGTGAGACTGGATAACTGCGGGTCGTTCCATTTTCCATCTGAAAGTGCAATCATCACTTTCTGTAGCAAGGGGTCTTTTCCCGTGGCTAGCTTCATCTTTTCGAGGGTGATCGACTTAGGTATGGCATGGTGAGCCACGTATCTTATATACGCCTCAGCTGAATTGTCCCTCTCGGGTTTGTGGTGAGGGTGTCGGCTGAGGTAGTCGGCGGGGTTCTGGTCATCTTTTCCCGGCCGGTATACTAAGCTATACTCATATTGCATGAGGCATAGAAACCAGCGTTCGATTTTGGATGTAACTGGTTTGAGACTTTTTACAATACTGAGAAGTGGTTTGTGGTCAGTGGTGATGGTGAACCTTGACCCATACAAGTAAAGATGAAAATGCTACGCAGCATATACAACGGCTAGCATTTCTCTCTCCGTCTGCGAGTATCGCTGTTCCACATCTGTGAGAACACGACTGGCATAACACAAGACTTTCCCGTCTTGTGTAAGCATTGCCCCATGTCCAACAGGGCTCGCGTCTACCAGGATATTTGTCTCCTTGTTCTGATCGAAGTAGACCATAACTCCAGCTCCAGTCAGGGCCTTTTTTAATTTCATCACTGCCCTCTCTTCTGTCTCTGACCACCTCCATTCTCTGTCTTTTCTTGTGAGTTGTTGGACTGGCCCGGTGACAGTGGCATAGTGCGGGATGAACCTGCCCACATATTGGACCATGCCCAGGAATGAGCGCACTTCTCCAACGTTGGTGGGCGATTTGCAGTTTACAATTGCTGCAATTTTGTCTGGGTCTGGTGACACCCCTTTTTCGCTGAAGGTATGTCCAAAAAAGTGATCTGTTTCACTGAGAAAAGGCACTTTTTCCTGTTTAGCCTGGCCCCGGCATTTTGTAGACGTTCCAGCGTGGACCTCAAACTGGCATCATGTGAGGCTTGGTCACGTCCGTAGACGATAATGTCGTCTGAGAGGTTTTTGACTCCTGGAATGCCCCTCAAAAAGTTCCGCAATGGCCTTTTGAAATATTTCAGAAGCTGCATTTACTCCAAACAACAGTCTCTTGTATCGGAATAGTCCAGCATGTGTGGTGAACTTGGTGATGTATCTGCTGGACTCCCCCAGCTCTAATTGGTGGTACGCACTCGACATGTCTAGCTTGCTAAACACCTTTGAGTGGTTTAAATCTGCAAACAAGTCATCCACGGTCGGCATGGGATGTTTGACCCTTTGAATAGCTTCGTTTGCTTTTCGCATATCTATGCAGATTCGCATGTCACTCGGTTTTTTGGGGACTATCACCACGGGACTTACCCAGAGGGTAGGCCCAGTAACATCCTCAATCACGTCCATCTCCTTGAGGCGTTTTAATTCCGACTCAACGTCCTTCCTCATGTGAAAGGGTATTCTTCGTTGTCTCTGTGTCACCGGTGGGATCGAAGTATCGATGTGCAGCTTAAGAGTGGGTCCAGAAATCTTTCCCATCTTTCCGTCGAATAATGAGGGGAATTCATCTGGGATAGATGTTATCACATTAAACGTAAAATTAAAGGATATCATATCCAGTGCCTCAGCAGAGTGGACACCGAGTAGATTTTGTAGATCGTGTCCGAACAAGGGGTTTTCATTGTCGATGACGAACATTTTTGCTTTGCAGCGTCTTCCTTTAAATGCGATGGGGGTAGTGATGAATCCACGGACTGGCATGGCTTTCCTGGACCGATAGACAAATATCTTGTGTAGCAGTGCTGTGTATTTTCGGCCTGTACTGAAGACGGTCGTACGTGCGTCCAGACATTATATTTACACTGGCACCGGTATCCAAAACGAAGGTCACTGGGGAGTCATTAACGAGGATGGTGGCAGTGGGTGTTTTTGTCGACGTGGGAGTTTTTACTGTGTAGACAGAATCATCACTCGACGTAGAAAGGGATTCAATATCATTTCGATATGAGTAAGAAATTTGTCTTACCGGTTTTGAATTGCACACTTTGCGAAGTGGTTCTTTTTCCGGCAGTTCCTACATTCTTGTCCCTTAGCAGGACACGTCACATGTGTTGCTGAGTATCCACAGTAGTGGCAGACATGTCCGGCGTCTTTGCCACGTGGCTGGGTCCTCGGAGTAAACTGGCGATTACTGCCTTGTGTGTGTCCGTAGTTACGTTTTTTGTCGGTATTTTTTTTCTTCTTTTTCTCAGCGTGTGTACTGCCTGCGATCTCGTTTATTGTTATTGGACGACAGGGCACGAACCACCTCTTCTCTTTCGATGTCTGCGGCACGTGTGCGAGCTAATTCAATTACTCTGGCCTCGTCTAACACTTGTTTGAGTGTGGAGTCGTGTCGTAGTGCTCTTCGTCTGAACTTAGAGGATGAACAGCCTTGGACGATCTGTGCGAGTATCTCCCGATCTGAATCCACGAAATCACACGTGGACGCTAGGGTCCTCAATCTCACATGAAATGAGTCTAGACTTTCGTCAACATTCTGCGATGCTCGTCGAAATTTGAAGATCTCATAAGACATATTTCTTTGCAGTGTGAAATAGTCGGTCAGTGACTTCTTTGCTATTTCGTAGGTGTTTGGTATTTTTGATCCATCCGATTCCACGGTTGCGCCGACGCCTTTTTGTATCTCCGTAAAGTTGTGGAAAATATCAAAAACTTCGTCTCTGGCAAAGTGAAGTAGACACGCTTTCTTCTTACCGTCATTTTGAATATCTAAAGCTACGAACAGATTCTCAAGTTTGTCTAACCACTTTTGCCAACGATTTCCATTAGTACTCGGATTTTCGTGGACGCTAAAACTTGGAAAATTGGGTAGACCGTTGTAAGACATTCTGTTTTTTTGTTGTTTTTTTTTAAATATTTCTTCGTTGAATAACGTCGTTAGCTCGTATGTTCGAATACTTTGTGAGTTTTTTTCGTTTAAATTCTCGTCGCCAGTTGTTATCTCATCCTCGTCGCCAGTTGTTATGATGTGGTTATTCACTGAAAGTAAGAAGTAATACGAGCACAGGGGACAGAGGTCAAAAAGGACACAAACACGATGTTACTTGGTCGATCGCCCGGTGCTTAAGAGCGAGTGACACGTAAGCACTTACTATTTATATGCATCAGAAATATACAAGGGAGATAATTACAGATTACAAATAATTACAGAATGATTGGTGCAAGGGAAGTAATCGTTGTCGTTCCCAAAATGTACGATTAGATATTACACACCCGAATGTCTTTTTGCCTCATTTTATTTTGAGTGTGAGCGAAGGAACATTCAGGATTATAACAGGTGATCTTTGCTTTTGGTTGAAAAAGTAAGCCGCAAAAACGGATTGGAATAATGAGGAGTCGGGGATGTATACCAATAGTTGGTAAATATTTTCCCCGTAGTAACTAGTAACTTAAAAAACGCTGTAAAAGTCTTAGGGGGCAACCTAAAAACAGAATAGAGTTATTTCCCTTGGACCGAAGAAAGCAGAGTTATCGCCCTTGAGAAAACTGGGTCCTCCATGAGAGTTGAAAGGTAACACAACGGCATCGCTATCACAGACTTTAATCATAACGCATCCAGCGACTCCTACATTTCTATTTAATCTGTGTTTTGTTAAATAAATCTGTTAAAGGTCATACTTCGTCCTTTGATCATTTTTGGTTGTTATTAAACCGATAACAATGTGTAAACATCAGACGTAACAAAAAGAGACAAAGCAAATCTAAACAGTGGCGTTACCTACTTCTACATAGTTAAGAAAAAAAGCGAGAAACAGACACCAGGTTGCAAGATTATGAGAAATAATGTTTGTAGATTATCAGATGATCCATGCCTTTTATGCCTCTATAAAAAGCTAAAATTCCTAACGTTTCGCGATAAACATAACTTACTAAACAAGAGATCTGAACGATTATGCAAACATAGGTACAAATTGTCACTCATATGCGCATAGATGAGGCAGGATAAGCACGACTGACGAGAAAAGTTGAAATAACACCTAAATACAATCTACAGTTACATATAATCGGCTATATTAAACTGGATGGGCTAGGGTTAGGGTGAGTCTTTCGCTAGAAGTGGCCGCTGCTGACAGACCTCAATTAGTCCTTCGGGAGATTGAACACGCTGATTCATTTTTTTTAACGCGCTGAAGATCGTATATGACAAGTAAATAGATAAATTCCATTAATAGCACTGGTTGAGAGAAGGATTTAAACAATGATATAATAGTACGTCGGTCTCCATACGGGTTCTTACATACTTGTGGAAGTACATGCGTACGGTTACATGTAACATGGAAACTTGATTTAAATGTGTGTGAACCTATGATGACATTTTTGGTGTTTATTTACACTTGAAATTATTTGTATGCATATGTTTATGTATAGGTAGGAATTCGTATATGTATATGTACGTACATATATATTACTGGACCGGCGTACCCCCTTCTCAACCTGTTCGACATTTCCCGGAAGTGATGGTTTCAGTAGCGCTTTCGGGGTTTCTTGAGTGTTATTTTGTGGCCTTTTACTGAAAATATCACAAAAAAGATATATAACGCAACGATCTCCCCAGTAATATAGTTCGGCGATGTTCTGGTCGCTCTAACTTTCACAAAATATTTTTTCAAATTACATTGAATTCCATCAAACTTCTACCCTTCTGGAAACCGCCATGACGTTACATTCGAAAAATTGTATTCCTTATCGCTATTGTAGCAGTTACCTCCTCCTTTCAAAACATAACTACACCGGTTTGCCGGTAGGTGTCGCTTTTTCACCGACAGGTGGCACTGTAAAGCGACACCAGAGTTATCTGCCCTTCGGACTATAAAACCCGGTGCGAAACGGAAATTCCCCCTCTTCCTCACCGACCTGCCTCGGCAGACAGACGCTGACACTAGCGTTCCGTTTCACTCTTCTCTGGTCGACAGAACGACGCTAATACACTAGCGCTTCGTCTCACGCTTTTCTCTTGAACTGGTCTCAGCAAAACAACTACCAACACACGTTTCTTCCGTCAACACGTGGGCAAACAACGGTAAGAGTTCTCAACTCGTTTTCTTTGTGTGCGGCTTTCAAAGACTTTTCCTACGCCGGACTCATTTCTTCTTATACCTTTTCAAGAACTGTTTTTCCATCGACACACATGCATACATCACACACTTCATCATTCCACGTACACACACGTTCAATAAACGTTATTTGAACTACTTCATTTTTTTTTATTAATTATTACTCTGTCTTTTGCATGCAACATTGCTTGATTTACTGAACACGTCTATAATCGGCGGAACACCACTCGGTCCCGAACGTTGGTGACCCGACGTGCAAGCTTTGTTGTATCTGGCGGAGTAATTAATTTCGTACAAGAACAAAAAAAAAAATATATCATTTCCCGTTTTTCTCTTTCGTGGTGAAACGAATTACGCACCCATCTTTTCCTTTTTTTTTCTACCCACGAGGTAGAAATATACAAACAAACAAAAAAAAAAGAAGCCACCGTCTCTATTTTTCCTGGCCACGCGGAAATAAACAAACAAAGAAAAACAAAAACACTTCTCGGCTCTCTCCGAGTATAAAACAATTTACAATTTCATTTTTTCTTCTTCTCTCTTTCTCCACCCAAGTGTCGGAAAAATATATACAAAGAAAAAGACAAACTTTTTTTTTCTTCTTTTTCGACGAACAAAAGGACCTTACAAGACGCCACTTCCTTTGTTTTGAACGTGGAGATAAAAAGAAAACAAACGCTCACGCTGCCCATCTTTTTCGTGACCACGTGTTGATAAAAAATTTTTTTTTAAAAAAACGCCATTTTTATCTCTCGGACCACGCGGAAATGAAAATTCAAAAAAAAAAAAAAAAAATACGAATTTTTTTTTTTCTTTCTTTTCAACAACAAAGGAAAGAGAAGCCGCCATTCTTTCTCTACGTGGAAACTAACATTCAAACAAACTAAAACGAAAACAAAAAACGTCATCCCGTGTGTGAAACAAATTACGGCTCTATTTTGTTTTCTTTTTCCTTTCTACCCACGTGTTGGAAATATATATATAAAGGAAAAGAAAACTACAAAACGACCAACACATGACGACAAACACGAACAACATCACCCTTCAAGGCCTACCAACAATCTTCAACACAAGATGAACAACCACATTTTCCCGGACATTCATCAAGCACCAAACATTTCCGGACATCACTGACGACACTATGGAAGAAATCACACCAGTTCAAAATGAGTACAACTGCCCAAGCACGACTAAATACTCAACAACTGAACGTTCGTTGATCAACTGGGGGACACATCAACTCGAACGACGCACCAACACCAGTACAGACCCACTTGTATCTGGACCTGCTAACTCACTTGCAGACATTTGTGCATCTGATTTTGACCATAGTGTACCACCAATCTCAACAACTAGATGTTTGTTCATCAGCTCAACAACACGGACTAATTAACATGAACAACATCAACAACTGCACAGACTCACTTGTGCTCATTCATCAACACCTGCACAGACTCACTTGTGCTCATTCATCAACACCGCACAGACTCACTTGTGCTCATTCATCAACACCGCACAGACTCACTTGTGCTCATTCATCAACACCGCACAGACTCACTTGTGCTCATTCATCAACACCGCACAGACTCACTTGTGCTCATTCATCAACACCGCACAGACTCACTTGTGCTCATTCATCAACACCGCACAGACTCACTTGTGCTCATTCATCAACACCGCACAGACTCACTTGTGCTCATTCATCAACAACCGCACAGATTCACTTGTGCTCATTCATCAACAACTGCACAGATTCACTTGTGCTCACTCATCAACAACCGCGCAGACCCAAGCACCAAACATTCCCAGACAACACTGACAATTCAACGTTCGTTCATCAGCTCCGCATCACGCAGACTAATCAACATGAACAACGCCACCAACAAGTGCAAATTACCTTGCACTCAACATTTTTCGACCACAAACTCACTTGCACTCAAACTTGATGCAGACCCAAACAACACGCAGATCCACATGCGTTACAAACACTCAATTCCGCAGATGCACTTGCGATCAATCATTCAATACAGATGCAGAAACAGAAATAAGTAGCGTGCACACTACTTTTTTCTAATCTTCAACAGCAAAACAGACATACCCACAAAGAATGCTTCTCATCTACAACTGTACATATTGAATAATATCTTCAATATTTTTCAATCTGGGGGGGAGTCCTTGTAGCAGTTACCTCCTCCTTTCAAAACATAACTACACCGGTTTGCCGGTAGGTGTCGCTTTTTCACCGACAGGTGGCACTGTAAAGCGACACCAGAGTTATCTGCCCTTCGGACTATAAAACCCGGTGCGAAACGGAAATTCCCCCTCTTCCTCACCGACCTGCCTCGGCAGACAGACGCTGACACTAGCGTTCCGTTTCACTCTTCTCTGGTCGACAGAACGACGCTAATACACTAGCGCTTCGTCTCACGCTTTTCTCTTGAACTGGTCTCAGCAAAACAACTACCAACACACGTTTCTTCCGTCAACACGTGGGCAAACAACGGTAAGAGTTCTCAACTCGTTTTCTTTGTGTGCGGCTTTCAAAGACTTTTCCTACGCCGGACTCATTTCTTCTTATACCTTTTCAAGAACTGTTTTTCCATCGACACACATGCATACATCACACACTTCATCATTCCACGTACACACACGTTCAATAAACGTTATTTGAACTACTTCATTTTTTTAATTAATTATTACTCTGTCTTTTGCATGCAACATTGCTTGATTTACTGAACACGTCTATAATCGGGGGAACACGACCCTCGATCCGAACACTATAATATAGAAGAGCCTGTCATCGATAGCATATGGCCTACAAACTCAATATTTTATTATGATTCTTCAGTTTATGTTCTTAGCAACAAAAATATATTTCTATTTAGTTTATGCCAAATAAAATTGTATCCCACTCGGAATAATTTTACAATGGTGACAAAACAATACGAGCAGTAGCAGCATATTACATTTATTAGCTTTATCACATAACCAACCTGCTCTCATATCTTGGGTCCCATTTTCGATCTTGGCTCTCATGAGCCATTGTTTTTCTTCTTTTTTCTCTCTCTCATTTTTGGAAAAATCTATTTGTACTTAATATTAATACATTGTTTAGTCCCGGGCAACTCCGGGTAGAGACAGTTAGTAAAATATATAATTAATTGAAAATTACAATAAAATTGGATAATTCTCTGGATTTTGGCGAATGAAAAAGTTAACACAATGTTTCGTTTATATTAAGAGTAAAGTTGTCTCTTAGAGTGCTGCCGTTGGAAAGGGTATCATAGATTAGGGGCGTGGGCCCCTAACGGCGACACTACAAAAGAAAATGCAATAATCAAAGACGAATATTCCGACAGTTTTGAAAATCTGTTATCCCCCACCTAACCTTTTCGCCCACGGGAGTGGCGAGATTCACTCCTGGTCGAGAAACCCTGTCCTTTAAAAACAACAAAAACAAAATTTAAAAAAAGAATAAAAATCCATCTCCACTTTGCTTTCTCTTCCGGTCCTTTACTTCCGGCTTTTTAACTTCGACATGCGACCGGGAATCCACTATCATTTTCGGATGAGGGGCGGATGGATGGAAATAGACATTCTTAAAATGGTTCAGAGATTTTTTTTTCAACGGTCGCCCCCCCCCCCCCTCTGCCCCAGGCGACCGTGAAGCGAGAAAGAACATTCTTAAGATACGTCCATTTAGTCTGCAAATGCTTTTTCAAACTTAAGTGTGACAGACCAAATATATGTTATTTTTAGACTTAATTGTGACAGACCAAAGAAAATTATATTTCAAACTAAAGCGTGACAGACCAAAGAAAATGCAATTTTCAAACTTAAGCGTGACAGACTAAAGAAAATGCTATTTTCAAACTTAAGCGGGACAGACCAAAGAAAATGCTATTTTCAAACTTGAGCGTGACAGACTAAAGAAAATGCTATTTTCAAACTTAAGTGTGACAGACCAAATATATGTTATTTTTAGACTTAATTGTGACAGACAAAAAAATGCTATTTCAAACTTAAGCGTGACAGACCAAAAAAATGTTATTTTCAAACTTAATTGGGACAGACCAAAGAAAATTCTATTTCAAACTTAAGCGTGACAGACCAAAGAAAATGCAATTTTCAAACTTAATTGTGACAGACCAAAAAAAAATGTTATTTTCAAACTTAATTGTGACAGACCAAAGAAAATACTATTTTTAGACTTAATTGTGACAGACCAAAGAAAGAAACAATGTTAATGTGAGGCTTAACAGACGACCCAATCGACGGACCCACCCCTCTTTTGAGCCGCGAGGACGCCTGTAAAACGAAATCGTCCAGACCCCAGGGCTCTGCGATAAAACCGTGTTTTAATAAAGAAAAGAGAGCCCCTTTGTCCCCGGGGGTGGGAGAGCGTGAGTTCATGTTTTGTTGTTTTTATCCATACGTTCATTCATTTTGTTGTTTCAGGGGCATCGTTGGTCATAAAGGCCGTTTGTTGTTTAGTAAAAGGAAAGAAGATGAATAATTAATGGATATGAGAAAGCAGAGGGGGGGGGGAGATATTCGTCGGATAAAAATGGCGGACAAGTTGTGTATTTTCTAAGAGGTAAGTTTGAAACAAGAAGGAAGGGCGATCACTATCAGAGATAGTTTGTAATGGGTAACGTACAGACCAACGACAACAGAATTGACAATAACGTGTGGCAAAAAGGGAAAATAAAAAGAAGAAAAAAAAGAACCCACCAAAAACATCAAGTGTACTAATATTTCGCTTGTTTTATTGAACTGAAGTGTGGGAAGCAGCGAGTAGCGAGTGTTTTTGTTTTTAAGTATCGACTCTCCATGTGACAATAGCTCAAATCAGCAGTTTCAGAACCACGGACGCAAGAATATTCATCTCCATTATTATTTTTTTTGTTATTATTTATTTTTTTGTTATTAATATTTTTTAATATTATTTTTTTTGTCATTAATTTTTTATTATTATTTTTTTGTTATTAATTTTTTATTATTATTTTTTTTATTCATTTTTGTTATTATTTTTGTTTTTATTAATTTTTTATTATTTTTTTTATTCATTTCTGTTATTTTTTAAATTAATTTTTTATTATTATTTTGATTATTATTATTTTATTTATTATTATTATTATTATTATTATTTTTTATTTTTTTATTATTTTTTTTAATTAATTTTTTTGTTAGTAATCTTTTTTTTTCTTTTTACTTTCGTCCACCCCAAACAAGAGTGCATCTTACCACTGAGACGTAAGAGGTTACTGTAATTACCAGATTTATAGGTGGCAACAAGTGTTCCCATTGCATTTAAAATTTGCATGTTGGTAAAATTGGGAAAACACCTGTATACCAACTCAAAATTAGTTATCAGTGTCAACCTCACCACAACTGTCAGAACTCGGATTACTACATCCTAAATTTTTTTTAAGTGCCTAACCAATAACAGTTTATGAAGCTAAAATTAATAGTGTTAAGCAACCTTATAAAACAAAAATGTAAGTATAAAACCCATTTAAATCCAGATTAGCAAACCACCCACCTCTCTATCAAGAAACTAAATAATAAAAACCAGACACTAATTGTAAAATAGAATATTCTGATAAAAAATAATGTTTCTTGATTGCTAAATAATCGATGTTTCTTATGCCTCTATGAGAAGCTAGAAATCATAACGTTTCGGAACAAACAAGAGATCTGAACGATTAATCGTATGCAAACATGGGTACAAATCGTCACTTATATAAGCATACATTGGGTAAGATAAGCAATATATATATGTATTGTGTGTGTATTTAGGTAGCATTTTCTCATTTATGCAAACATTGTTTAAAATAACAGAATTCGTTTGTTTAATTTATACCTTTTAAAATTTTTTTAAAAATACTGGAAGCTATCTACATAAAAACACAACAATCTAAAATGAATAACATCAATGGTAAAATGTTAAAATGCTTAACGTAATGCGGTTTTGTCCTTTGATGCCACTCCGACGCTGCTGAATTTAAATTGTCAACGATTTTCCTGGAACAATGCGAAAAACGTTCTCTGCGCGTTTCTCCGCCGTCTTTTTTTTTTAATTTTCTCTAGCTTTTTTTGTTCATTTGAATAGGATGACGGGAGTAGAGGTGTGGATACAAAGTACAAAACTATTTATACGGATATACAACGAGACTCAAAAAGAAAAAAACAATGCAAAACAAAGAAAAAGGGATTTTTGCGCCTCTGCACAGACAAACCAGCCTTGTAAAAAAACATGATAAATTACCGCCGAGCCCTTGTTCTCGCTATGGTAGCCTGCATTCGTTATGGACTGTCCATTTCGTTTTAAGACCTGCCTGACTTGTAACAAAGTCGGACACAAAAGTTCGCATTGTAGAACGAATACAAGTTACAAGTACAAATGAGCAGGACTGCATTAATATAAAGAAATGTGTGCACGTAAGAATCCTGGATAAAAATATAAAACTACAATTAGATTCGGGCTCGGACGTGTCAATAATAAATCTACATACGTGGAAGAGGTTGAATAATTCCAACAGAATAGCTAGTACAGTGACTGGTGAATGAATTAAATGTGACCCTAACGGGAACTACCAAAAAGTTTTAAAAAATACTTGTGTTAAAAGACATTAATAACCTTTTTAGCACTGATTAGATGCAAAAGCGTTCAATAGATAGTCAGACAACCGAATCAGAAAAGCTGGATGTGAAAAAAGCTTTTCCCAAGGTTTTTTCTGGCGGCCTTGGTCAATGCACAAAGATGGCGGCCAAATTTCAACTGAACGAGAACGTTCAGCCCGTATTTAAGAAAACAAGAAATGTGCCTTTGCCTCGATAGACAAAATAAATGAGGAATTGGATCGACTAGTGATGACTTGCATCTCATCGAAAGTGGAATACAGTCAGTGGGCAGCATCCACGGTCTATGTAAATCAAAAGAAATCAAAAGAAATCAAAAGAAATCCGCGTATGTGCAGATTTTTCAACGGGATTAAATGCAGCACTAAAGGATTATCACTACCCGCTGCATAGCCCAAAATTTAATGGAGGCAGATTATTTTTTAAATAGATCTGAATGAAGCGTACCTTCAAATACCCGTTCAATAAAAGAGTTCTAAGCTGCTGTGTATAAATACGCATCGCGGTTTATAAAAGTTCAAAAGTCTAGCTTTCGGTGTCAAATTTGCTCCCGCAATTTTTCAGCAAGTGATGGATGCCATCTTGGGCGAACTTGATTTGCTATTGCATACCTTGACGACATTCTAATCAACAGTAGAGACATAGAGCAATACAGGGAACATGTCAACAAAGTGTTTTCGCGAATCCGGGACTACGGGTTTTAAGTTAAAGAAGAAAAATGTGATTTTGTTTAGAAATGTCATAGACAAGGACGGCAGAAGGCCGGACCCAGAACGGGCCACTGCAATTAAGAACAAGCCGGCGCCGGAAAACGTCATGGCACTACAGAGCTTCCTAAGACTGGCAAATTACTACCAGGCTTTAATCCCAGAAATGCATAACCTCCGTGCTCCACTGAATGAACTATTAAAAAAGGATATGGTTTGAGAGTGGACGCTGGAATACCAAAACTACTGAAATGCTGACATCAGATTTATTCCTTACGCATTACAACCCAGACTTAGTGATAATAGTGGCTAGCGACGTTAGTGCATACGGATTGGGAGCTTGCATTCTTCATGTAATGCCGGATAGAACGCATAAACCCATCGCGTATATACACGGTAGATTGTTCACATAGACGGATCATAAATCGTTAATCACCATTTTCGGTTCGAAAAAAGGTCTGCCTGTGTATACGGCGAATAGACTAAAGAGATGGGGAACAATTTTACTGAATTATAATTTTAAATAGAGTATTTACCATCAAAAAAGAATTATGACGCGGATGGATTGTCTAGACTGGTGCCGAGTCAGAGAGAGCTACTAGAAGACACTGTGATTGCTTCCCTGTGAGCGGAAGGGGAGATAAAAGCTGTGATACAACACGGTAAGAGAGCTCCCGGTGACTCTACATGAAATTTAAAAGGAAGCCCCCGAGGAACTAAAATGACTGATAAAAGACAACATTTTACAGACAGTTTTGCATTATGCGACGATGTACTCTTATACAACGAGAGAGTCGCCATTCCAAGAAACGTCAGAAGAGAATCCTGAAGGATTTTCACGTTGGCCATCCGGGGACAAATAGGATGAAAAGTTAGATGCGCAGCTTCGTGTACTGGCCTAAAATGGATCAGGACATTGAGAACATCGTAAATACGTGTAAAGGCATCGCATATCAACCATAGTATGTGGCCAAAGACGCACCGACCTTGGTCAAGGATATACGTGGATTTTGCAGGACCGTTTGATAGATATTACTATCTAATTGTAGTCGATAATTTTTTCCAAATGGCCCGAAGTGTTACGATGTAAAAAGGCCCACTACGGAGGTAACAATAAACTTCATGCATGAATTGTTCGCCTCTTTTGGGGTGGTCGATTGTTTGGTCAGTGACAACGGAACGCAATTTACGTCCTCCGACTTCAAAGAGTTCTGTGAGATTTTCCAAATCAGAGACATCACGACTCCCCCATATCATCCTAGGTCAAACAGCAAGGCGGGGCGTTTTGTGAACACTCTAAAAAGAGCCATGAAAAAAGCTCGCGGCACTCTCACAAAAACGGCCCTGCATCAGTTTTTACAAGTGTACAGGATAACGTTAACACACAATCCTCATTATCTTCTGCAGAGATGATGTTTGCGCGAAAAGTGATATCCATTTTTTATAAATTACTGCCTAAACAGACCAAACAAGGTCGAACATCTATTATACCAAATCCCAGGGGACAGAATATATTTCAAAATAACACGTCTTTCTGGGATAGAAAAGAGAATTAGAAATAATCCAAGGACCTCTCATAAGAGACACATAAATCAAATGAGGAAACGACTGTCGGATGACACTGACAGCACTCCCCAGGCAGAAGAAGAAGTTATTGACATCATATACGATACTTTCGACATAACAGTAGCCCAAGCAGTCCCAGAAAAGCGGCAATCTAAAAGGAAACGGAAGTCTCCAGATCTTATCGTAATAAATCCAAAAAGGAAATGGGGAGGTAAAGCTTGGGAGTGGGTGTTATGGTACCTCACTATAACGGACTTTGGACTCTTCTATTCAAAATAAATACTGGAAGCATATACTTCTCAGTGTTGAGTAAACCCCAGTCAGTCTGATGTACCACTCCTCTTGTTTCTTCAATATACTTGTTTTTGCTAAACCCCATGTTTGTGTTTTCATTCCGGCCTCTAAACAGGTCCACAACAAAATCAAATTCACATAGACTTCGACTAAAAGATTATTTTAAGTAAAAAGAATTTATGCTGTTATCACATTATATAAAACGTTAATTCTTTTTAGGAGAGTGAAGGTAAAATGTTCAAACGCCATACTTTTTGTAGTGATAGTTACGCAATTTTGAAAATGGTTATTAATCGCGTTTATCATTCAAACTCTTCATATATATATATATATATATATATATATATATATATATATATATATATATATATATATATATATATATATATGTATGTATGTATGTATGTATGTGTGTGTGTGTGTGTGTGTGTAAATTGTTTTTATTGGTGATTGCAGCATTCGTTGTTTTTGCTTACTATTTCGATTGTTTCACTCCCTGAGTGATTAAGATGCAGAAAATTGCATTATTAGGATCCTTTGATGTATATTGTGTGTCTATATATTTATTTATGCAAACATTGTTAAAAATAACAGAATTCGTCTGTTTAATTATACCTTTTTTTATTTTTTCAATTATTCTGATGGTCTTTTTTGTATTAATAAATGTTCCATAGGTTTCACAAACGTTTTCGATTCTTCGTCGAATTATCCTCAGTACCTGCTGTAAAATTGGGAGTGCTCAACTCTATGACCTTGATGCTGGCTGTTGGCTTCTAAGCTGGTGAATGAGAGCCGATATTAATAAAAAACATATCGTCTCAGAAACGGTCGTACACAAACTGCTGTTATGTTGAATTCTTGAGGCGTAAACAAATGATCACACACATTATATATATATATATATATATATATATATATATATATATATATATATATATATATATATATATATATATATATATAGAGAGAGAGAGAGAGAGAGAGAGAGAGAGAGAGATAGATAGATAGATAGATAGATAGATAGATAGATAGATAGATAGATAGATAAGTCTGGTCATACAGTTGAGCTCTAAGTATCCAATTCCATACTGCCTGGCGAGCGAAGTTTTCCAGTGCTATTTCTGGTTTATGTTTGTACCATTTGATTTGTCTGCGTATTCGAAATTCAATCGTTTGCATAGTTTCCAGTGTACTACTTTCCCCACGCAGTTTTATTTGTTGTTGTATTCTTTTGGGGCTAGTTTACTGCGTTTACTTATTATGTGATTTACTGTTTCGTCTCCTTGTCCACGGAGTCTATATTTACTGTTTTCCTAGGTTTTATCTATTTTGGCTTTGATGTATTTCAGTAGTGATTCCGTTTCTCTGTTTTCTATAAAAAAGATTTAACTTTTCAATATTTATTGCCAGTTCACGAATAATGTTTACTTGACCAACCTTGGGATGTTGCATATGGAATAGTGAATAAGCTTGAAAACGAACTAGTAAAAAAAAAACACAAGCACATCTGATATTTCGGTCGATTTAATGACCTTAATCTTTAGAAACGAATGCCTTTATGCAGAAAACAATCGAAGACGATCCGGAAAGAGAGTAAGAGGGATTTAAGCAACCTTAAAAGAATAAATTTCAAGTTTGTTTACGCGATCTCTTTGCATAAATTAGCAGTGGCTAAGGTGTTAACGACATGGACTGAGAATCTGGGTGTGCCGGGTTCGAATTCAGTTCGTTCAACAGAAACATTTCATCGACCCATGCCTGACCTTGTGCCTAACCTCCTGGAGAGAAGGTAAAAGAAATACATATAGAGAGTGAGTGATTCGCTTAAGTGACAAAAAATTCTAATTGTCTGTTGTGAAAAGCATGAATATTAATTAGATTCACTCGCTCTCTCATTTTCACCTGGACTCACTTTATTATCTCTATCTATCTATCTATTCGAACGTATCTATCTATCTATCTATCTATCTATCTATCTATATATATATATATATATATATATATATATATATATATATATATATATATATATATATATATATTCGAACGTATCTATCTATCTATCTATATCTATTCGAACGTATATATCTATCTATCTATCTATCTATCTATCTATCTATCTATCTATCTATCTGTCTATTTCTTAAATTATTTTTAATTGAAATCGCTCCAGACAAGGCATCTATCTCTTAATGTGCTTTACCATTAATAATATTATTTATGTCAAGACATATTCTGATTGGATGACTTTTATGGCCCCTTTAAGGGGAGTTTCTTTTTTTCTTTGTTTTTTTTCTTCTAGTGGCGTTGTTGTCTCAACTTGAGACGACGCATTCACACACCGGCAATAAATTCCTTCTCTCAGTGATATTTTCAATAACAACTAAACAGTTTATTTTTTACCCAGCCCTCTTTGCCCCAGAGACGTTTGGCTGTTTACAATTCCTTAAATATTCAACCTACTTCATATCTACTCGGGGTAATCCTTCGCTCATTCTTACACCTAGGGTCCGGCTCGTTAGGTGAATAGAGCAATGGCTTCGGGCATCCAAATAGAGGCGGGGAGGAGGAGGGGGAATCCAAACACATTCAAACTATCGTTCTTTCTCATAATATTTATTAGTACTAGGACTTATAGTTGAGTATTTGGAGCATACAATTAAGGCATCATCAGGGCATCACCAGACCCTTACACGCCACTGCCTACCGGGGAATGCCGACCCGCCCGTGCCTGGCTATTTTTATAAGCTAAACTGGCTTCATGTTTAACCTTGCTGAAGTGCCAATTGTGTAAACGCACTCACATTCGCGCGCGTGACAGGTTGGTCCATCTCAATCTGCGTGTTTGCATGCCTACACTACTGCACTATAACCCCAGGATCTCATGGCATGTTCTTAAAAGCATTACCTTTTTTTTTGGGTAATCATGTAGTTTCCCGACCTATGTAATTTTATCGGAATGTAGTAGCTCAAAAATTGTATTGTTTGTAAGATTATGACATGCTAACATATTGGCGTTAAAATCAATTTAGTATTACGTTTTAAATTATCCGACTGACGAATGGCGTAAACACGCACGTTCTTTTACGAAGTCATTCACTCTCGCGTTCATTACAATAAACTAGCTGTCCCTGCCCGGCGTTGCCTAACCCCCAAAAATCTTTAAGTAAGGTTTTTAATGTAGTATAGAACCATAGGAATACCTCACTTTTTTCGCTCAAATTGGTTGAAGACATCATGGCCGCCGGCGATTAAAACATTGAATTTTCTAGTTTACCTGATCAGAATAGATCCTTGAGGCACGCCAGCGTTGATACTGTGTGTTTCAGACTTGTTCCCATCAATCTGATGGACGAGAAGACATGTATTTTCATACCAGCCCGTGGCAACTATTCTGAAAACCTAGCTACTGTTCTGGGCTCTCATGCCCTTCTTTGTTAAAATGGGGTATGCTCCGGCACGGCCTTATGAGGTGCACCCTCCAAGGTATTGGTGTATTGTTGCCGATTCCCTGAAATGCCCCTATCAGCTAATTTCGTACCCCACTCGCAGGAGCTGATTTCCCCTACCCTAGCAATCAGAAAAAGGAGTTGCCTATTTTGTACAAAGAGAATATATATATATGCAACCCCCCACTACCACACACCCATAATTTACGACTCGGTACTCCTAACGAAACCCGGATGTTTGACCTTTGAACAGCTAGGCCCGTGTGGCAGAAATCAACACAATTTAATTCTTTATGCGAGCATCGTCATCTTGCCGACCAATCAGAGCTCATCAAAGCATTTTCATCAGCAGCAGCCGACCAAGCTGTATATAAAGGCTGCGTTTCTTCACTGAAGATGCACTCGGGACACTGCCCCAGCCACATCATCTGACGAGGCGCCATCTTCACCAACAACACTTGCTACAAGAATTTCAAGCATTGTCATTTCACGACACCGTGTACAATGACAGCGATAACAGTTTCTCATCTGCCTTCTTAACTCGTCTTATGCCAGCTGTAACCGCCATAATAGCGACTGGGACGCTAGCAGCAGCAGAATTAGAAATCAACCATTCTTAGTGAAAGATCAGAGGATATTTCGACCAGGATAATCATCATCATCATCAGCATCATCATCATCATCATCATCATCATCATCATCATCATCATCATCATCATCATCATCATCATCATCATCATCATCATCATCATCATCATTATTCTATGGTAACGACCCGCTCTTTCCTGTACAATTCACTGAATAATGAACTCTTTCTCAACCGACGTATATATTTTTTAAATAGATACTACGAGTTTGTTTTACTTGTTTTTTCTATATTGCCACATTCATCTAACGTCTCTTTCATTCCATTTATTTTACTTTTCAAAAACATTTATTCACCCCACACAAGGCATATTTCAGCTAAAGTGTAAGGGTTAGGGTTAGCGTTAGCGTTAGGGTTACTGTGATAAGAGTCAGATTTATAGAGGGGCAACTTGGTGGGAGCTGGGCAGCAAGATGCTTGTTCACATTACATTTAAATGTCTGCATGTTTGTATGATCGCAGAAACAGGGAGCAGGGAGGGAATTCCAAATGCAAATGGTCCGAAGAAAGAAGCTATTCGAGTAAAAAAATCTTCCGGCATCTAGGGACTTCTCCAGTGAAGAGGAGTGATTTTGCTGCTAGTATGATTGACGTTGTTGGGGTGGGGGTGTTGGAGTTACAAGTGCAGTAAGATCTAGCGGGAGGTGGGGGGAGTCGTGGTACACTGGACGATTGGTTCATTGTCCATCCGTGCCTTCTCACTGTCTCAGAATATTGTACCCATCATAGGATGGGTATTCCTGCTATTTTATTTATTTTTTTAATGTAATTTTTGGCGATAAACAAGTTAAAATTGAATCAATCTTTGTTTTGTTTTTGCAGTTATACTTTTATTCATTTATTTATTGGTAAATTTAAAGTCCTGTGTGTTTTTTCTGGAGATACCTATTGTCGATAGATTGTTATACTTAGTATATATACTAATATATAAAACGAGAATAAATAAAAAGAGAAAATCAAAAAAGAAAGAAAGAAAGTAACGATTAAAGAACCTGAATTAAATTAATGTCGGTGGGTTTGAAGTCGTCTGGCCAAACTTACAATCGTAGCCCACGGCTTATGTCACGGGGGGGGGGGGGGGCAGCCAGAATGGCATCCACTGATAACATCTGAAATTCTTCACCAAAGGAGGCTGGTAAATTCCACAGCGCCTCAGGTTTGACAACCCAGATTAGATACCAAAAATTGTTTTTTTATTTGTTTTTGTTTTTTCGGGCGAGGGGGGGGGGGTCCTTAATGATACTTGACTTGGCATTTCACAAAAGATTTTAGAAAATAAAAGAAGAGAAAAAACTGGACACTGTTGTTCTGTCGAAACAAGAAAGTTGGGTTTTTTTCTTGACGCCGTGATAGACTTGAGTTATTTTTTTTTTTTTAATCCTGTTTGTACTTCTTTAAGACCAATACAATATTTGAGGCGATTTTTCTTTATCGACGGTATAAAATAAACACTCGAAAAAAGTCATCTCTATAATAAAAGTGAACGTACGTGTGTCCGGCTTGCTTCAATAATCACGTGTGCAAATTTATGAGCAAAGAAGGAGAGGCTTAATATTAATCTTAATAATAATAATGATAATAAGAATGAAAGGAAAGAATAATTACGTATGCAAATTTAATTTTTATGAGCAAAGTAGGGGAGGCTTAATCTTAATAATTGATAATAAAAAAATAAAAGTAAGAATTTCTTTCACCTTTAATATACAAAAAAAATTCCTTTGTTCTTAATATTTTTGTGACTAAAATAGGAATTAATCTAGGAGCACACAGATTCAGGTTAGGGTTAGGGTTAAGGTTTTTTAAAGTAAAACTATCTTGAATATTCTGTTGTTGATTTTTGTAAAACTTAACTCGTATATTTTGTTTTATTTTGTTAGGTTCTACCTCAATTAGTTGTTCCAATTTTTACAACGCCGTGTAGCCCTGCTAATCTTAAAGGCTGTCGCTATTCTCTATTTCTATAAATCTACTATCAGACCATGTATAGAGTAATGTTATCATATTTGGGCTGGTGAATCTCTGTCCCATTTGAGGGTTCTTGATAAAGTGAAGAAACGTAATGTAATTTGATTGGCCCCACTCTTTCTTCTTCTCTATACCCTCTCTCTCACAGATGTAATGTTGCTAGTCTCAGTCTTTTCTATTCAATACTATTGTGGCATGTGTTCTTCAGAATTGTCTGATCTATTCCCTGCTTCCTTTGTTCCAGCTCATTTTACTCGTTGGTCTAGTGGTCTCCATCAATTCGCCGTTTTGATACCTCATTGTGATACGGTTTCCTATTCCAGTTGTTTCTTTCCAAGAACTGCAGGCTTGTGGAACTTTCTTCCTGCTGAGTGTTTCGTTCAAGACTAAGGCCAATAGGTATCATCTTTCGTTCTTGTTAGCTCAAGTGGCTTCATGCCTTGTCTGGAGCGATTTCCATTATAATGATACCTTATGTCTAGAATCCATATTCTAATTTTGATCCAAATCCATTAAATGATTAAAATTCTAGAAAATCTCTCAAATTTAAGGCTTAAGCTTAAGGGATCTTAAGAAGAAATTGAAATTCGGGGAATCTTGCTTAATTGGTGTCTAATGACTATGGATCAAATTTAATGCAAATCTGAAATATTTGAATTTTCAAATGAAGAGGTTGTGCCCATATTATGACTCCCTAAAAACCCTTTAAAATACTAAAATTTGGGGAATATTTATTAATTAATGTCTAATACCTTCACAGGTAACATTAATTGGAACAAATACATTGAAGACATTGCCATGGTTGCAGCAAAGAAGGCGGCCTCCCTCTACCGTGCTAGTAAACTCCTCACACCTGACATTATCCTGTATCTCTACAAAGCCACCATCTGCCCATGCATGGAGTATTGTTGCCACATCTGGACTGGTGCATAGGTCCCTCACTGTCAACCAAGCTCCAGCCCCTGTCCCATCGCCGCAATATAGTATCCTTGTGCTTGTTTTACAAATACTTCAATGGATTATGCTCCGATGAACTGGCTACTCTGGTGCCCCCTCGACGTAAATTCACTAGACCAACTTGACAATCAACCAAATCCCATCCATTCACTGTTAAGAATGGCTTTCTAAATTATAACATTATTTCAGCCCGGTCGGTAAACTGCATAAGTAGTAACTAATTCTCTGGATTTTCCTTATAGGTTATGGTAACAACAACAACAACAACAACAAAAAACAGTTTTAATTATCTCCCCTTTCAAATGACTCGTCTAAAAATTAAAATTAAAATTTCATCTGCACCTAAGTCAGTGATCCTGATCAAGGCTTCTGGTGGAAGAGGTGCAACTTGAATTGACTGAATAATACTAACCATATTTGCTGCAACATACGTATGTAGAAGCAACAGAATATTTTTAGCTAGTGGTCTGGAGATGTGAAATAATAATTTAAATTCACAAACATTGAAATAAAGTTACTATTTTATCTCATGATTGAATGTAATAAACTTTTGTAATTAGAATTTTTTAAGAGATCGTTTTAGTAAAAGAAAAATGTATAAGTCACATAAGAGTTTTCTTCAACTCCCAAAGGGTAGATATGTCATAAAAGTTCTTCTATTAAAAGAGGAAAATCGGCAACAATCTGATTCGAACCACCGACTTTTCAGTTAACAGCTGAAGCCACTAAATGTTGAGCCACGAAGAATACCCAATTTAGAGAGATGAAACGAGAGTACAGAATTTAAGGAGAAAATAAACACAAAGAAAAGAAAAGAAACGAAAAGAAAAGATTTACAATAATTTATATGAGAGGGGGGAGGGGGTGTTTATTTAATAGCGTCGACCGGAAGTGGCACCATACGAAACCGGGTATGTATTGTTTAAGTTTTTCAATTTTTAATGAAAGAAATAAAGATGATTATTTCTTTTTTTCTTTTTTTTTTATGACTTAATAATAATAATAATAATAATAATAATAATTAATTAGAATAGTTTTATTCAGACAAAAACGGATTATTTGACCGGTGAATATGGACGAAATGTGTCTTATTAAATTTGTTACCGATGTTTTGGATAACAGTAAGAAAATTTCTGAGTGAGAGAGTACCCCCCCCCTTCCTCTAAATTCTAAATTTTACTAATTAAATACGAAATATCAAACTGGATTAAATATTAAAATGTTAAAATCAATTGGAAAACAATTTCTTTTTTTAGAACACGGATCAATATTTGGCCTATCTGACTAACACAGCAGATTATTGTATCTACCGTTTGTTACTAAAACTATTAGCATAAAAAGTAGAGGAAATTCTAATTTTACTTTTATCTAAGAAGAAAAGATGAACATTTTTTAAAATTTTCGTATTAAACAAAGCCTAATAACATGTCAGTAAGTGTATTTTCTCCCACGAGTTGTTTTAAGTTGTGCTTATTTTACGTGGAGAGTGCGTACGGTGTTCAAACTGCTATGCATTATACCTTGGACTTCTGATAATTTTCTGTTCTTTGTTTATATAGTGTGGGGATTGACTCCCACAAGTTAGTGCCAAATCCTTTATTGCTTTTTGCTTCTCATTGGCAGAAAAATATTTTTGTTTATTTATTTTATTTTAATTTGGAGTCGATTTTGACGAGTGTTCGCACACATAAGTGAGGCAGTTTTATTTCCACAATACAAAAATAACTTTTTACTGTTAGAGCGGAGATCACTTTACATTAAACTTACATAGAAAACTGAAACAAAATATTGAATGCAATTTTTTTTTATAATCTGAAAAGTTGGTGCTAAATCGATAACATTGGAACTGGATATCACATACAAACCCTAACCGTAAAAAGTCTGCACGCTTTTAATTGCTTAAAAAATATCCATTTGAGGCCATTAAAAGCACATAAAAAGACCAGTTTGAGGAACGAAGGTCTGCTCCATCTGCACACAGCTTTTTCATAGCAGGAAGGGAGGTCCACCTCAGTAATCAATCCAACAACCTAGGGAACCAGACATTTTTTTGTCGATATGGGGTATAATTCAGCTCAGTCCTAGAAGGTGCACCCTCCAAGACAGTACCTCTTCTCTTTGAGGAGCAGTTGTGCTGCATCTTCTCTCTCTCTCTCTCTCTCTCTCTCTCTCTCTCTCTCTCTCTCTCTCTCTCTTTCTACGAACCGGTAGTAGCTGGTGTGGTATTAGCACTGGGCGGGTTGTGCCGGCCTCTTCCAAAGGAGGAAATTTACACGGAATATGAAATTCACAAACGGCAACTAAATCTTACCCGTTCTCTTCCAGTACGCGATGATCAATATTAAATTATGGCATGATTTATTCTTCGTCTGCCAACTAGGTTTTTTGTAAACCACCGGAAACATGCCGGTTACTGCTTACGGTTTGGGTTTGTACATGATGTTTGGTTGTGACAATAATATTCTACAGAAATATTCTAAATATTCTAGAGAAAGTCAGTGCATGTAATTGTAAATATTGTGTACCGTAAACTAAAAGTAGCTCAATCTTTCCTCAAAACAAAATTCATATAAGAATGAGGAATTTTGATGTCTGTTTACTTTTTCTTTTTTCTTTTGTTCTCTTTCATTCACCCCAAATAAGGGACCACATTGCCACTGACATGTAAAGGGCTACTGTGATGAGGTGGCAGATTTATAGGGGGCATCCTAAGTGGGGAGTTGTGCAGCAAGATGCTTGTTTACATTACATTTAAATTTCTGCATGTTGGTACAGTCGTGGAAACAGGGAGCAAGGGAGGAATTCAAAAGGCAAACGGAAAGAAGCGATTAGAGTAGAAAGCTTTCCAGCATCTGGGGACCTTTACTGTGAACCCCACTCATGCGCCAATGGTCTGGTCAACCGTTTAGGTGTGACATCCTGGTCGCGGTGCCAGATTGTGACCCCTACTCATGCCGATCGTCGTAGTGGCAATAAAAAAATATATAGATCGAAATTCCTCTAGGCCGGGATGGCGACGATGATGATGATGACGTCGTCAACCTTATCGTCTCGTCCAGCTACAAATACACTCCCACGTTGAAACTGTTTATATCAGCAGGCGATCACTGGGCGAACAGCAACCGGTTGGCTCTGTGGGGGCGAAAGATCATTCAAAGCAGAACAAAAGGAAAAGAACAATGTTCAACAACTCAGTCGGGGTTTTTTGTATAGAAGAGTAATTATTAATAAAATAAAATTGATTTTACATTGGATTAATGTCTACCGTATTCGTAAATGTCTTTAGCAAAAGTTGTGTTTTCTCTAAGTTATTCCGTTAGTTCTCTGTGTGCGCAAAGTAGTTGTATAGTCAAAGTCAACTGGCGAAGGCGACGGCGGGGATTTCATCCGGTTTTCTTTTCGTCGGTGCACGTCATCATCGGCGCGTGCTGGGGTCCGTCTGACTCCCTCTGTCGACAATCCAACTCTAACTGGCTCTCTCGCTGTCTCTACTGGTCTCTACCGGACGTGCGTGAAAAACGCACATTCTTTTATTGAAGATGTCTATCGTCGTACACCCCCTTCTCTGTCATCTTTCTTTCTACATGTCTTCCTCTCTCAAGGAGGATGGAGACGGGCGCCTCACTCCCCCCCTTCCTTAAAAATAAATGGAATTTTCTTTCTATCCCATTGTTATCGCCAAAACAAACGCTTTCTCATTCTGTCACACAGCTGGAGATGATCTGTGACCGGGCTCGTAATTAACGATGCCAGGCCCAATCAAATCCCTGCCAAGTCAAAACAACATTCACAGAATCGTGATTCCAAAACATGCCATTCACACAAACAATAATATCGCCTTATTGATATTTCGGAATTAAATTTAAGATTATGGAATTTCATAATCTTTACTTCCCATCTGGCAACTGTTTCCTCGCCTCTGGTGGTAATCGGTTCTGACTATCTCACACGACTCCACGAGACTAACTGGCGCCTCATTCCTGTCGTTTGAATAAGTTCGTTTCTACGTCAAATATATACTAGTTTTATATCTCCACTTCGTCTCGATGCAGGGGCCCCAGTTGGCATAGCATCACCACCAAGAGGCATACTGCCACGTCACTAGGGTACCCGATCCCCATGAGGCCCCGGATACTTTGTCACATTACGATGAAGAGGTGGGATTTTGCTGCTAGTCGGGTTTGTCGAGCGTATTTACATTGAGAGGGTAAAAGTGCAGTAAGTTCGTCGAAGCACATTGCATGAAAGTACATTGGTCGGAGCATGATATACAATGCTGGACCTATTAGGTTAGAGACTCTTATTTGTTGGGACCCTGTTCAAGAGGGAGGGGCTAGTGGTTGATGCACCAGCCCAGATTCGGCAACAATACTCCATGCATGGGTGAATGGTGGCTTTATATATAGGATAATGGAAGGTGTGAGAAATTTTCTAGCTCTGTAAATGAAATGTAAATAATTTGTAATTGATTGCTTGGACCAAGTAACCATTTAGCCTTAGAAAATAATAGCTGGCATATTAAGAAAAATCCTTGAGTGCGGAAACCAGTTAAAATAAAATGGCACTAGGGCAAAACACAAAATAGCACTCCATTACTAGGTAATTTTCCTTTTTGACGTCTTTGGTTTGTGCTGATCGTATTTATTTACCTGTTTTTGGTCTGTTGTATTCTGTTACCTGAAAAAAAGGGCCAACATTCGCAGGATGCTGACTTGATCTTCCATTAAAGGAGTCTCTGTTGGGTCACACGGCTTTTATATTTGTTTGGTTTTCATTTTTTTCCATTGTCTTGTTGGTGTAGAAAAGTCTGATTATCATAAATAAATGCTTGTTAATCTTTCGTTAGTATTTTACTAGCTGTACATACTCGACGTTGCCCGGGATTCATTGATGTCATTTTAATATACAGTTTTTGGTTGCACATTTTTGAAGTTAAATACAGAAATTTCTTTTTTTTAAAAGTTTTTATTGTTTTATTATTTCAATAATTATCTAAAAAAATTAGATTAAAAATAAAATAAAAGAATAATAATGTGTAAGTCACATATAGGCGAGAAACACACACATACCTAGAAGTATGTGAAGTAGTCACAGAATGTAGAGAAGAGAAAAAGAGATCTAAAAAATGCCCAATAATAAATCAAGTCATATTATTTCCCCGAACATTTTGAGTCAATATTGAAAATTTTCACCATCATAACAATCTTTCTAACTGGAATATTTTTTTCCAAACAAACTGAACCGAAAGACATTTTGATAGAAAAATACAAAGTGACTAGTCAGAATCATATATCGATGTGTCAGATGCAATGCTATTGAGGTGTAAATCCAACAAGATGACTTTATGTATCAGATTTTTTATGGCTGCTATATTTTTTTTACTGCCTTCAATTTCATAGGAGAGAACATTCTTGTGGTCTGTCACCTTCAACCCCGGACTAATCAGCCACCATCACACAGGCTCATTCATCAAAACCAATGAGTTGGAAAAACTTGTCTTAAAGGGGAGGGGGGGCAGCAATAAATACTGACTTAGCAAATTGACCCACGAACACTTGATCAAGTGATAAACCAACAAGTATTATCAGCTCAAGTGATTAGTTTATGTATGTCTCCCCCCCCCCTCCCCCTCCCCCCCCCACACACACCAAAACTAAATCTTTTCTATTGGCTGTTAATCAAAGAAAACATGTCCTGAGTGAAATCACGACTCAAGATAAGAAACTCTATTGTAATTCGAAAGGTATTTTGCTATCACAAAGGCAGCCTTTTTTGCTTGTCGTTAGTGCTACTTGGGGTAATCAACTAGCAAGGAAACTTGGCATTGTCCAGGCGCAATAAGTTTGAACTTGAAAGTTTGTGGACATTTAATCATCATCATCATCATCATCAGCAGCAGCAGCAGCAGCAGCAGCAGCAGCAACCTTTCTGGCGTAATCAACTTTAGTCAAAACCAGCAAGGAAACTTGGCATCAGTTTGAACTTGAAAGTTTGCTGTAATTTCTTTTGTCACATAATTCTTCTACTGTCATGATGATGGTGATGATCGCTACCACCTCCACCACCACCACCACCACCACCACCACCACCACCACCACAATCATCATCATCATCATCATCATCATCATCATCATCATCATCATCATCATCATCATCATCATCATCATCATCGGTTTAACGGCTGGTTTACAGGATCTGAAAATTGAGAAATTTAAAGAATTTTAAACTTTATGTTTTAACAAAATATTTCTCAATTACCAATATGTCGCTACCACAACTGTAAAGAGCATTCCCTTCTTCCTCCGTGTAACTAGCAGCAGACGGAATTCCCATGTTGCTTCGCTGCAGACTACAACATAGTCGTCTTCGAATCCAATATCAACAAATACTTGTCATAAACTGCCCCTATAACTAATCAAACTTTGTTCATTTGCAATCATCTCGTAATATTATCCATCATTCAACTGATAATCGACCCTTATCCTTGAGTGTTTTTGGCCTTGATAAGTAGTGACTAATCAGTATAAAAAGGTGTTGAAATCTTTAAATAAAAAATGAAATATTTTCAAATATTAAAAAAAAGAGTCTTTACTGTAATATTTTAATTTTTACGTTTTGAAAAAACAATTAAAATATCAAGTTTTGAAAAAAATTAAAATATCAAGTTTTGAAAAATAAATTAATGAAAATTTAAAAACAAACAAATTAATTAAATTTTATTTACTGTAGATAAATATTCGGTTTTTTTATGTTTCCGTCAAAAATCATCTTTGGTAACGAGCCACGATTTATCAAGGCCAAAAATTACTTGAGGATAAATGAAAACTATGAGAGGATTGAATTTCTCCACATAGCATCCACTCAAAATAATAGCCGATCAAAAACAGCAATTCTTCTCCCTTTGTCAGAAACATCGCTCATGGAATGTTAAGACTAAATGAAAAAAATAGGAGAAAGCAAGAGTTATGAGGTTACTGAAGGTCCACTTTCTACTCTATAATTGTGGTAGGAAGACGTGTTCTTGATCAGTTAATTCTCAGAAAATAATTTATCCGGCACGGATTTATTTTCATATTGCCGCTATCTTGAAAAGATCTATAAAATAATACGCTACGGCAATCACACCTCACTCCTTTTTTAAAAGATAGAACCGCCCAATCGCCAAAGATGCAACGCAAAAAAAGTAATTTAAAATTTTTTATGGGATTTCGCTTTTATGTCGAACTAAAATACATTTTCTTGATCTTCAGGCTAGGATCAATATGTAGTATCTGTTCTTTCAAAAGCTGGTACAATAATATTGTGGAGTCTGCGTTCGCACCAAACGTCCATAGAATCGAAATATGTCACAAACTCCTGCAAGGGTTTTGGAAATAGACCCCCATAACCAAATATATTCTGAACCTACATTAATCAGAGTATTCAGATAAGTGTGTTTAAGTTTGAACAAAGGTGGTACAATAATATCGTGGTGTTTGCGTCCGTGCCAGACATCTATAAAATGCACGGCAGCAATCTATAACAGATGAAGGGGACGACTGTGGAATTTCCATGGGTCTCGCTAGTGCTTAATGAATGCTCGAAGATGTAGAATTTAAATGAACAAACAAAAAGTCAATTGTGCCCAGTCTTATCCATCGTTAACTAATCCTCATGTTGTTGTTTCACTTCTGAAAAACGCATTAACCTTTATTCTCTAGTGGCCTATGCGTCTTGATAAGCAGTGACTCTTTAGTACATATGAAAAAAAGAAAAAGACGCAGCTTTATTGCAAATTGAGTCTGCTCTGAAAACGTCCAGATTCGGTTGGTCCATGTTTTATATAGCACACTGGGATGTTCCATTATACTAGTTGGGTCGGCTTATTCTCTCAATTCTGATTGGCTGGTGGTTTCGGTTTGATACTGGAATCAATAAATATCTATCATTCGACTTGAGAGAAAGAGGGATAAATAAAAACCTGTCCAGAGATAGGTTAGTTTGGAAGTCAATTTCTAAAAGCCGCCCAACACATGCCAACATGTAAAAACGGAATATGATGATGATGATGATGATGATGATGATGCTGATTCGACTGCTTTGTGTGTGGAGGGTCTTTCTTTTGTCTAAACACTAGTTTGGAACTTTATTGCAAAAGTGACTATCGCCATATTTAGATTCTACAGGAAGCATGATTTTAACAATAAACGAAAAAACATGTGAGCTTGTGTTGTTTGAATCAAGAGTAAGGGATCAAACATCATACAGAGTGGGAGAGGATGAAAGTGATAGAAAGCAACTTAGTAAGAGATTGGCGACTTGGCCAGTTAATTCCAACTTATGGCTAATTAAAAATATTCAAATGGAATGTTTTTTAAACATATAACTCAATTCTAAGGCAGCAACATTATATTCGGTTTAACGTCCATTTTACATACGACTATGGTGAAGGCTGTAGGATAAGTTGTATTTGCAAAGAAAATAAATCGAAATAAAAAGTAACGTTCCTAATAACATGCACCAACGGTCAATAAAAGAAAATGTCTAGGAAGAATCAAATTTATATTTCATCATCATCATCATCATCATCATCATCATCATCATCATCATCATCATCATCATCATCATCATCATCATCAGTTTAATGTCCGTTTTACATGCTGGCATGTGCTGCATGGCTTTAAGAAATTGACTTCCAAAGTACCTGCACTGCACTTCTTGTGTACCAAATGCTTACAGGTACAACAAAACATTGAAATGCACCTGAGTCCTTTCCAACAACTAAAACTAAGGAATATTTTAACATATATTTTGTATCTTTTGTAGATTTTGTCCAGCTATCCTATCGAGTGGTTTTAGTAGTGCACTTGAGGTATCCTTAATTTTATTTGGGTGGTTTCAATAGCGCTCTAGAGGCCTCCTCAGTTTTTTTTTCTTACTTAATATAGGCAGAGGAGAAAGAAGGCGGGAGAGAGGGAAAGAAGGATAGATAGAAGGACAGATAGAGAGAGGTGGAAAGGCATGCTTAATTTTATTTGGGTGGTTTTAGTAGTGCTCTGGAGGCCGCTTAAGTTTTTTTTTTCACTCTATATGAGCGGAAGAGAAAGAAGGGGTTTGAAAGACGGAGGGGGAAAACGGGGTGAGGGGGAAAGAAAGATAGAAAGGCAGATAGAGAGAGGAGGAAAGAGATAGAATGTTTAATAGAAATATGTTAACCTCTTCTATTTTGTTTTTAGTGGCCCCGGGCAATCCATCTAAAGTAAAAAAAAACTACAAAACAAACAGCCACAAAGTCGGTATTTTCTTGATCGGCGTTGCCCTGGTGGAATAATAACTAGAATTAGAAAATAATTTATTCATTTTTTTTTGGGGGGGGGGGGGGGGGAGACATTTTCAATCTTATTATGTACTGCCGACTCATTTCAAAATTATTAGACGACAATAACTCCGGATTTGATTTATCGTTTCTTAATGTTCTTTTCTTAACGTTCTCTTCAAAGGGACGAGGGAAAGGCTGCTTTTAGTAGTGATCTAGAGCCCCCCACCACACTCGCAGTTTTATTCTTTTCACTTTATATGGGTGGAGGAGAAAAAGAGGGGGTTGGAAAGACAAAGAGAGAAAACGGGGGAGGAGGAAAGAAAGAAAGAAAGAAAGAAAGAAAGAAAGATAGAAGGACAGATAGAGAGAGGTAGAGAGATTGAATGTTTAATAGAAATATTTTACGCTTTTTAACCTCTTCTAACCCTGCTAGTTTAGATATAAAGGGCAGTTGTTTGTGTGCTTATGTGTGTGTGTGTGTGTGAGAGAGAGCTAAAAATCAGAAACTACACAAGACACATCCATAAAGCTGGTATAATTTTTCAGCATGGCGACAGACAGAATATGGGCACATTTATTTTTGTAATATTCATTCTTCTGGGGGTCATCGGGAGGGGACGACATTTAGTGCGATTTTTGTTTCTTCGACCTTTGGTGTCAAATTCAACTAACATACGCTTTATTGGCCATCGGGCTAAGATCAAAGTATAGTGTCTGTCGGAGGAGGGGAAATCTTTCTTGACTGGAGAGAGGGAAGAGAAGAGAGGGGAGAAAGAGGCGGAGGGGGAGGGGAATAGAGAGAAAGGTAGAAAGAGAAGTTTTAAAAGAAAGCTGTTACACACACTTTTAACGCTTTTGTTTTGTTGTGCATGATCCTGGGCAACGCCAGCCGTCCATGCTATACATATATATAATTCTTGAGCAAAATCATTTTCTTTCTGCTATTTCTTCCATTAATTTATAGCCCCCCCCCCCCACACACACACGTATTACGATAAAGCTGGTAGCATTTTCATCGCTATATTTTTTTTTATAGAATGATTGTTTACGGTTGATGTAGACGGTTGATGATTAAGTTTTCAAGTATAACATTATTTCTATTGCTAATGAATTGTTGCGACTAAACTGAACCTCCTTTAAAACTTCAAATAGTTTGATGAAATTTATATCACACTAGCAGGGTTACACGACGTTGGTCGGGATTGAATGAAAATCACTATTATGTACTTTTTCATTATGCCTATAACACCATATTATTTTCCTTGTTTTTACTGCCATTTCGCCCCTAATATAGTCAGAGGAAATTCACGTCGGTGTGTCAGAGCGTTTAATGTAGTTTGCCTCGTTTCACTGTTTACTATTCTCTTGTGACCGCCGATTGGCTTTTCTCTGGATCCAACATGTGTATCCAGCAAAGATATTGAACAGGTAGAATATTACTGAGGCTGCGGGAATGTATTAAAAACAGATACGACGTCACATGGCTCAAAGAGAGAAAGTGAAAGAAAACATATTCCGTTTGGAAGCACGCAAAGCATATGAGTGTAATAACGTGGACTGACAAGATATAACTAATTAGTGATTTCGATATCTCTCCGTTTCTCCCTCCTACTGGTCAGTGATCATTTTTACCTTGATTCACCCAAACAAAGTAGAGACTTCTGAAGTGAGATGTTTGTTCACATCACATTTAAATTTGGGTTCACAACGACGACACCATGAGTGTGTATAAAGAGTTTATACACCCATCTGTAAAAAGGTCTAATAGCAATAGCCTCGGCTGACACCACACACAATCATTGTGACGTTAGAAATGTTAATTAAATTCTGTTCATACACAACCAGCAGGAAGACTACTATGTACATTTTCACTATGCTAATAGCACAATATTATTTTTTTTGTATGTACTGCCTCCTGTTTATGCTCATAACACCATATTATTTTCCTTGTCTTTACTGCCCCCTCCTCACGTTTTGCCCTCTTATGTTCGAAAACTCTGAAATCCCCTCCCTGCTCTCTATTTCTCTGACTGTAACAAGATGCAGAAATTTAAATGTAATGTGAACAAACATCCACTCCCCATTTAGGTTGCCCCCTATAAATCTGGTTAGTTTGCTTATCACCTAAATCCAATCATAGACACACGTCCCTTTGTCCAAACTGCCGTCTTTGTTTTCCCAGTCAATAACCAACAACAACAACAACAAGGGAGATCACTCTAAGAACTTATCACAAAGGAACATAACCCTTATATCCTAATACAAAGGGAGATAACCCAATACCTATCACAGTAGCTCATTACGTCTCAGTGACAGTATGCCTTGTTTGGGGTGAATAAAAATGAAATTAAATAAAATAGCCATCAGCAGCTAACCGAGTGTTTAACTTGGTTCCAGTGTTGTTTTTGGAACAATTTTTCTCAACATATGCACTGATATGGTTTGTGGCCTTTCGGTAAGTAGCAAAGTGTAGTACCTGTTCTGATACTGCACCTCATCTTTTCTGTTCTCGGTTAGTGACAGAGAAATATTTCCAGACTGAGGCAATTTTTGTTATTTTTGTCCCAATCCAGAGTGTCCCTTTTGGGGGAGCTGGATTTTTCCCACATTAAAAACCGACCTTGTGTCTAAGTCTGCCCTCGTGGGGAAGCAAATAAAACATGACCTCAATGGAATGAATATTACAGTAGTGATTTTTACCATAACCTGCTTGGGGTCATACAGAATTCGATGTATAGTTTTGTAAGTGTATCTTCAGTTGTTTCTCAGTTTTACCCGACACAAAAATATAAAGACAGAAACAGGACTTTTTTTATTGAATAGATTAGCAAATATATGCTTGCATATATTTGCTAATCTAGGAGGATTATATAATCGTGAAAGAACTACATACAACATGTACTTAAAACAAAATAAATTGTTTGGGACTATTAAAATAATTTCAAACGCTCTTTTTTATTATCGCTTATGTTTGAATTCATGTTTTGAAACATGACATAAATCATAAATCTATGACGTCACACCATAGCTATAATTATTTTGTAAAGGTAAAGTTCTGAGCTTTATTTAAAAGAATGTCTAAATAGGTCAGTTGGTGGAACGTTCTGACTGAAGATGTCAAGGTTTCGATTTCCGGTCATGGCATCGGTTTTATGTGTTGGGAATTTATTATTTACTATTAATGCAATATTTTCCGTTTCTAAAAGTAATTAAAATCTTTGATATTTCGAAATGAGACAAATTCCGCTATGTATTTATTACGTTTAAAAAATTGTGAAGTACAGACGGACAAAAAGATTATGTGAAATTGTACTGCCTTTTCTCTCTTTGATAGATGGTTGATATTGAGAAGAATTTCGATTGGGTTTGTGTGGTAAGCAATCTCATTGGAGCAATATCTTGGATTTTCCCACAAGGACTCCTGTATTTTCTGGGTCCTTCATTGTTTTGACCCTGTAAATAACAAACAAAGGTCATTTACCATCCGATACCTTCGATCTGCAACAGGTGTCACCCAACCTTTTTAATTGAAGACTGATTAACATCTGACATTTTTATCTACAACAAACAAAACATTTCTTTTTCCATTCATCTCGATATTTTGCCTGGATTTTATACAAACCTTTCTTCACACACGCATATATATATATATATATATATATATATATATATATATATATATATATATATATAAATGATAATTTATTTCATTTTGACTACAAAATTGATTTTGTTTCACGAGAGCAATTTGAGGGGCTCACGATCATCAGGTCTTGAAATAACATTGCATTATATATATATATATATATATATATATATATATATATATATATATATATATATATATATATATCGTACATGTATTGTATTAGTTTCTGTAAATGTAAATCCGTAGAAACTCAAGTGTTTATAAAAAGTGCTCAATATCAAGTAGAGCTGTTTATAAGTATAAATTTTTATTTATACAAACATTATTGGTTACATATGTGCATACATGTTTCGGTTGCACTTTTCCAAGAAAGTCAACCTCATCAGACCAAGAATTTTTCAGGAATCCTGAAAAATTCTTGGTCTGATGAGGTTGACTTTCTTGGAAAAGTGCAACCGAAACATGTATGCACATATGTAACCAATAATGTTTGTATAAATAAAAATTCATATTTATATATATATATATATATATATATATATATATATATATATATATATATATATATATATACATATATATATATATATTATAGTTCAGAGATAAACAAATTTATGACATATTCGTTTATACTTGTTCCAAGAATTAAGCATCACCAACTGTTTAGTGTACGCTTGTTTCAGAGACGAAATAGATCTTTATTGATACCAAGTCTTTTCATGTTTAGGAGTTTATCCTGTACAAGGAAATATGTGTAAACATATACACAGACCTAACTTTATATACATGCAATGTTTACAAAAAATAATGTGCCACCGTTTTGACTAGAATATATATTCCAAACATTCATAATGATCGGTTTGTAGTTCAGGAGATTATCCTGAACACACACACACACACACACACACACACACACACACACACACACACACACACACACACACACACACACACACACACACACACACACACCCACACACACACACACACACACACACACACACACACACACACACACACACACACACCCACCCACCCACACACACACACACACACACACACACCCACACACACACACACACACACACACACACACACACACATGTATAAGAGAAAACTGAAAGAATGGACAACCCAACAACGTGCTAAGTATTTCCTAGATGAATTATCCCAGGAATATATAGATAAGGAAGGCTCTGTAGACTGACTGAAAAGAGGATCTCTCTATTATGATCATGAGAGACTGATAATGGCTGCTCAAGATCAAGGCTTGATGACCAATGCCTTTAAAAAGATGAGTGGTCTCAGCAACAATAACAAGTGCAGGTTCTGCCACACAGAAGTAGAGAGTGTGAGCCACCTGACATCCAGTTGTAAGGTTCTCCTGGGGGATGGCTATTATACAATGCGACACAGCGGAGTGTGTAAATATCTTCACTGAATTATTTGAATTTATTAGTTGAATATCCAGTGTAGCAGCAAGTCCTGGGAGCATATACCAGAAAGAACAGTTTGAAATAATTTATACACCATCCATTATGACTATGCAATCTCTATAGCTACATATCTAGAAAACGGAGCTGTTAAACCTGACATCGTAATATGGGACAAAAGGGAGAAAGTAGCAAGCCTAGTTGAAGTCAGTGTCCCTAATGATGCAGTATTAAACAGAGCTGAAAGGGAAAAGATTACGAAATACCAAGATCTTATGTACCACATGAAAAGAAATTGGAATCTTAGGAAGATCTCGATCATACCAGTAATTATAGGAGCAACTGGACTAGTGAAAAAGAATTTTTTTAAACTACCTGGTGGATATACCCTGTGAACCAAGTGCAAGAGAGATACAAACAATTGCACTTAAAGGGACGGTTAGAATCTTTAAAAGATCTCTAGGCTGGAGTGTCTGAAATAGCCGGTGAATGTCTGGCATCCGGTAGGATGCCCCATCTTCAGCAAAAACAGAAAGATAAGAAAAAAAAAATAAGAGAGAATTTGAATGCCTGCAAGAGACTGCCCTTGTGTGTCTGAGGTCTCTCTGTACAAGGGTTTGTCAGGACAACCTGACATGAGGATACTTCACCCTACAAGTAAACCCTGACTAAATATTCAAAATACCATAGTATTCGAAGCCCAAATAAGATCCCCTCGACACGGCTATACACTGGCTCATACGAGGAATGGTGCATCTTCTCCTAATGATGTTACCTCTAGTAACAATACTTAGCTGCATACTCCACCAAACCAGATGAATTCTTGTCCTGGAATCCGGTAAGACCAAGAGACCACAAGAAAGATATACTATAACATAGTTAACTGGTTAATTAGGAAAAGGAAAATTAATCCTCTTAACGTTTTTACTAACTCAACGTTTGACAGGTAAAGGAGAACTTTAATGAAATATTCGAATATCTGTGTATCTCATATAGAGATCAAGTGTTAGCCCCAGGAAGGGGCCGCTTGATTTCTGAGAACTTCGACTGGAGTAAAATGAAAAAAAAGGTGATATATATATATATATATATATATATATATATATATACCTAACTTTATATACATACCTAACTTTATATACATACTAATAAAACAAGAAATATAGCATTAGTTTTAAATTTTAATGTTTTTCTTTCTTTGAGTTGTATTGTACGGTTTTTAGTGGCACAACCGAAATGGTAAATGTTACAAAAACAATAAATAATGTGCCCACGTTACTCACCCTGTTGCCTAGTTCATAATTCATAGTTTAATAGTTCCGGATTTTACCAAGCACATACATATTATTGACGCTGATGCACCAATCCTTTTAAAAATATATTTGATGTAAAGAAATTCTTTTGTTTCTTACTTATTTTTAAAGTTTTTTGGAAGCGGAGGCGAGTTTTGGTGGACCCCCCCCCCCCTTAAATAGTGAAGTTTACAAATAATGTGCCCATGTTACTCACTGGGTTGCCAAGAATATATATCCCAAAATGTATAATGATCGGTTCATTAGTTTAGAAGTTTATCCTGTACAACGAAATACATTACCTAACTTTATATCTATGCACTCCTTAAATGTTAAAATTTACAAAAAAAATAATGTGCCCATGTTACTCACCGGGTTGGCGAAAATATATATTCCAAAATTCATAATGATCTGTTCATTAGTTGAGGAGATTATTCTGTACATAGAAATTATTATATATATATATATATATATATGTGTGCATGTGTGCTAGAACTTTTTCACCCTAAATGCAATGTAGAGAATATGCCTGACATACTATATATATGTTGCATAGCCCTTCTCTTGGGCCGGACGGGACTCGTTTCGTATAATCGTCCCTGAAAGGGCCATGACATTTTTAAAACATCATAAATCACATAGTTCATATATTGTCTGCATACCTTTAGATTTCTCCCTCACCGTGTAGAGGGTCGCCGTCTCGATGTCATCTAGTGGATGAATTCTTTCTTCTTTCCTTCCTGCCGTGAACCACGCCGTCCGTTGTCTGCAACAAAAGCTTCCCGACCGACTCACCAAAAAACAATCTTTTTACTTTCAATTCTTTTTATTACAAGCGTTAGTTATTTAATCAGCTGGGAGTCATTCACTATGTCGAGAGAGAGAGAGAGCAAATCACTACTTTATCGTAGTTACTTAACAATTATTTCCATAACCATTCATGGAGAGGGGGGGGGGAAGGATATCTCTCGCCTGTATTTTCTTAGGGAAATATTTCCCTTATCTGTTGTAGTTTACATGGTAACAATCACATCTCATCAGTTCGCCTCCAAAACCCAAACTGGTTAAACTCGCTTCTCACGAAGAACAAGTGACGTCACGGATCCCTCCGTTTCACACGCAAAGGCCTGTGATGTCACAGAGCCTCTCGCAGGTGCACACTGACCCTTGATCTGGGATCTCGTCACATGGTGACCTTTTCACGTCTGTGATTTCCGACTGTGAGAACAGGCCCTATTCTGCACTCGACTGCCGGGTCTTCCCCGTGTTAATTCGCGCAAGTCAAACCAACGATTTCCAACAGATACGTCCATTCCAACATATATATATATATATATATATATATATATATATATATATATATATATGTATATATATATATATATATATATATTTGCTCTGTTGTCACTAATTGACAATCATCAAGCTGAATCTTTTAAGGAAACTGCAAAGTAAAAGGGCACTGCTAATACATATATATTGTCATTAATAATTATATATATATATATATATATATATATATATATATATATATATATATATATATATATATATATATATATAATTTCATTCGAAGGAAATAGGGAGTGGGACAACAAAAAACACCCCAAAAGAAAGAAAAAACAGGTAAGTAAGACCCTCCCAACCCTTTCAAAAAATAGACTCCCCACTGTTTTCCGGTTTATTTAGAACCGAAAACAAACTATTCGATCTTAAGTGGGAGGAAATAAAATAAGGATGTATGGTGTCCTTCCAAGATAAAGGAAACAATTAGGGAGACCGAGGTCAAAATAAAAGTGGAGAGGAGTATCTTGATAAAAATCTAAAAAATGGACAAGAATCATCAATTAGATAATAACTGCGAGTGACCTTACTCTCTGTCATGTGCACAAGCTCACAATTTGTACCCACCTTTTGTTAAATTTTCTATAACAGCTAATTTTAACCTTAAGCTAATGCTTGAAGAATAAAGATACTACACTTTGATCCGAGCCAAAAGGCTGCATAATGTCTATATGCAATTTAGTCATTGGTGTCTTTTGGGAAATCAAATCAAGACATTAATTCTAACCCACAATACAACACAAGAACTTGCAGAAAAAGCTTACCATATCAAAATCCACCATTCATGAGCATTTAGTTAAACTTGGGTTAGGGTTAAAGTTAGGGTGACTACACAAATCGATACGATGTTTGGGTGCTGCATGATTTTGGGTCGCATTTCTGTCTGTGATTTGCTTTATAAATGTAATGAAAATGCGCCATTTTTAAAAGCAAATTGTTATAAGCGATGAGAAATGGATCATTTACTGTAATGTTGTGAGAAAACGATCCTGGGGTAAGCAAGATGAACCATTCTTAACCACCCCAAAAACGATCCTGGGGTAAGCAAGATGAACCATTCTTAGCTACCCCAAAAGCAGATGCTTTGTCTGGCGGGATTGGAAAGGAATTCTGCCAAGTAACGAGACAATTAATTCTGAAAAATACTGCTCACAACTCGATGAATATAAGAAGCAATTAGGGAGGCCAGGGTCAAAATGAAAGTGGGGAGTAGACATCTTAGGGAAATTGTATTACAAAAAAAAGTGGGACAGAACTCTAACCCTAACCCTAACTCATTCACTCAACAAGCTAAGAGACTCCCATAACCGGGGTAAGTTCTCAAAATGACCCAGAACTGCGTGTGGCTTAACTCCATTTCGTATGAACAATTTGTACCCACCTTTTGTTAAATTTTCTATAGCAGCTAATTTTAACCATAAGCTAATGCTTAAAGAATAAAGATGCTACACTTTGATCCAAGCCAAAAGGCTGCATAATGACTATATTCCCCCAACACAGTACTGAACAATTTATTTAGGAGAAAAAGTAGATTATCTCTGCTGCTCATTGTTGGACATTTTGTCATCTGTCATCTGAAAGTTATTGTTTGCTTTTGGGAAACTTAATTAAAATAAAACTGTATTCGATTGTCATAAGTTTTCACTTTGAAAACTGTCATTCATTGTCGTTTTTGTGAATGGGAATAAAGAATATATAAGTATATATAAGTTGGGGTAACAGATGTTGTCAATCAAGTGCTATCTTTTTTATCTACATGTTCCTTTGTCAAGTTGAGAATGAACTTGTGCAAAGTCATTTAACAAAACAAAGAAAATTAAACAAAGAAAATTAAACAAAACCTGGTAATATTTTACCAATATCAATTAATATTCAACACTTAGACATTTGCCGGGTGTTAGAGTTCTTGTCAACTCATCGGATCTCTGTTTTGAGGGCTGAAAAAACATTGTTTTAATATAAAATTTACTGACAGACAACTAATACATTTTATCATACATAGGCGTGTAATGAATACCTGGAGATTTAATACCAACTGGCCTCTTAAGATACTACCTTTCTTTCTATCCCCATGTCCTATCCTTCTTTCTTTTCTTTATTTCTTTTTACCTTGCAAAAAAAAAAGAAAAGTATGCAATTTTTAATTTTTTAATTTTTATTTTTTAACATAGTTCACTCCAAACAAGGCAGGCCGCCGCTCTAGACATAAGGGGCTACTGAGAAAAAGGGTGAGAGTTTTTTTTTTTGGGGGGGGGGGGGGGGGGGGGGGGAGGAGGCGTCAACCTAAATTAGGAGCTGCGCAGCGAGATGTCTGTTTACATTAGTTTTAAATTTCTGCATGTCAGTACCGTCAGGAAAACAGGGAGCATAGAGGGAGTTCCAGAATCCAGCAGCACGAAGAAAAGAATCTTTTGGAGTAGAAGGCTCTTCGGAATCTGGGGACCTCCACAATGTATGGATGGGATTTGGCAGATTGTCGGGTTGGTCTAGTGAATTTATGTCGTGGGGGTACCTGAGCAGCAAGCTCACCAGAGCACAATCTGTAAAACAGGCACAAGGAAGCAACATTGCGGCGATGGGACAGGGGCTGGAGCTTGGTGGATAGTGAAAGACCTATTAAGTTGACAACTCTTTTTTGGACCTTGTCTAAGAGAGAGAGACTAGTGGATTATGCCCCAGCCCAGATGTGGCAACAATACTCCATGCATGGGAGGATGGTGACTTTGCAGCAGTCCTGGCAATGTCTTCAATGTATTTATTCCAATTCATGTTAGCTGTGAATTAACACAGTGAGAAAGTCCTGGGTTGTTAAGCCAGTGACTAGGATCAGAATTCCATTTTTATTGAGATTTATGGACCAATCAAAGGCAAACAACGATTTATGGACCAATCAAGATTTATGTACCAATCAAAGGCAAACAACGATTTATGGACTAATCAAGATTTATGGACCAATCAAAGGCAAACAACGATTTATGGACTAATCAAGATTTATTGACCAATCAAAGGCAAACAACGATTTATGGACCAATCAGGATTTATGGACCAATCAAATGGCCAACAACGATTTATGGACCAATCAGGATTTATGGACCAATCAAATGGCAAACAACGAGTTATGGACCAATCAAGATTTATCGACCAATCAAAGGCAAACAACGATTTATGGACCAATCAGGATTTATGGACCAATTAAAGGCAAACAATGATTTATGGACCAATCAAGATTTATGGACCAATCAAAGGCAAACAACGAGTTATGGACCAATCAAGATTTATGGACCAATTAAAGGCAAACAATGATTTATGGACCAATCAACATTTATGGACCAATCAAAGGCAAACAATGATTTATGGACCAATCAAGATTTATCGACCAATCAAAGGCAAACAACGAGTTATGGACCAATCAAGATTTATGGACCAATTAAAGGCAAACAATGATTTATGGACCAATCAACATTTATGGACCAATAAAAGGCAAACAATGATTTATGGACCAATCAAGATTTATCGACCAGTCAAAGGCAAACAATGAGTTATGGACCAATCAAGATTTATCGACCAGTCAAAGGCAAACAACGATTTATGGACCAATCAAGATTTATCGACCAGTCAAAGGCAAACAACGATTTATGGACCAATCAAGATTTATCGACCAATCAAAGGCAAACAACGATTTATGGACCAATCAAGATTTATGGACCAATCAAAGGCAAACAACGAAAATTGGAATAAAGATTTTGTAGCATTAAATGTTGATTTTAATCTTCGTAAGGGCACATAAAAGTGGTGCAAAACTGTTCTGTTAGGACGGTATTCTTCTAGTTATTAATAAAACTCATTGATAAAAATACAACAGCAGAAATCTGAAATGTTTTCCCTGGCTCATGGGCAGGATCCCCACGGATAGGGTCTCTATGGACAGGGTTTCCACTATGCAACACCAACATACCGGTCCTTACGATGCAACAGATGTTTCTTCTTTGCACAGTTAGGACTTTCCCACCAAAGTCTGCATAGAACATGCAACTGCACCCTACTCATTGATCAAGATATAAAATGTGTGGATTGGTGCAGAGACGCGCAGATCAATTATAAAATGCTGACCTTCCAATGTGCAGAACAACCGTCCATGTCAAATGTGCTGGAGGCCAATTACTCAGTAATTAGCCCAATAATCAATCATACAGAAACATGCAATCCGAATGTTTGAATTTCAGAGCAAAACCAGAATCGATTTTTTTGTTTCTATTTTAAAGTTAAATATTTTTTTTCTACATTTTTGTATATTTGGCATAATGGTTAAGGTGTTTGCTCATGGACTAGGAGACCAGTGTTCAATCCTCGGTTCTCATACCAGAGAATCAAAAAATGATACTTGATGCCTCCTTGCTAAACACTCAGCATGATAAGGTGAGGATCAAGGGTAAGTGGAGTTATCTCAGAAAATGAGTGGTGCCCTCTCCTACACCACGTTATAGTAGCTTAATCTTAAGGGGTCCTAAGAAGAAATTAAAATTCATTGAACCTGGCTTCATTGGTGTTTAATTACTATGGACCAAATTTAAATCTGAAAAAAACTGAATTCTCAAATGGGAGGTTGTGCCCATATTATGCTCCCCAAAATCCCCTTAAAATATTCAAACAAAACTGAAATTTGGGGAATATTTATTAATTGATGTTTAATATCTATTGTAAAAATTTCACAAAAATCTTAATTTTAACGAAGTTCTTCCACCCCCTTTTTACCCTTTTTGCATTGAACAAAATGAAATTAAATATAGCCCACATTAAGACGTCTTATGCCTAGTAGCTGTGTTCCAAAATTCATAATGATCGGGGTAATTAGTTTAGGAGTGACTTCAAATATATCAACATATACACATAACCTTACAGAGAGATCGATTTTTTGTGATGTCATCCAAAGATATTTAATAATAACTCGAACGACCAATAGAAAATGGTTTAGTCCTGTAAGTGAACAATGCAATAGGTAGTTACAAGTTGGGTAACTGTATCTGGGGAATTGTACTAGCATTATACTCTTCAAGACTAGCATCATCATCGATTTGGTTTGAATTATGAGGACAAGTCAACAAGTTAAGTTGTAATTATATGAGATGAAATTATGTCAAACTTTCGACTTTGACAAAAGACAAAGTAGGTCCGGGAGACAGAGTCTGGCAGACGGAGTGAGGGCACAAAGTTTGCACAAAAGAACGGGTACTGTTCAGTTGTCTTGTGAAATAAACAACAACAAAAAAAGATAAATTTTATACATGTTGCTATTGTTTATGTTTATTGCAAGCCAACAAACCAAAAAGTATGAATCGGGTTATCTCCATTACACCCTAATTGATGTTATAGTTCTTTTAAATTTTAACCGTATAGTGTAGCAGAGTATTATGATTTGTTTTATGCTCCTAAACCAGAGGAAAACATTAATTTTCTTATGCAACACTGTTGTATCAAAGAAGCAGATTATAATTATCTTCTTTTTTTGTGGTTGGGAGAATTCTCATAAAATGTATACACAAAGCTGGTGCTTATATGCATTAAAAGAAAATAAAACTGAGACAGAAGGTAACTCCCAAGAGGGTCAAACGATCAAATGCGAGCGGAAGATGAGAAATAGAAATAGATTTCATTTATTTTTTAGAACAAATACATGTGAGCATGCAGCTCAGAAGCCAGTGTCAAACACTGATAGCCAGTGTCTCTCTGTTTCTCTATACCAAGACAAAATATAATAAAAACCATTTCCGAATTATTTAATTAATTGTAATTAACTACACCCGGCAACACCATGAAGAATCATCACCATATCATTTTCTTTTTTGTCTTTTGTTCGTTTGTTAACCACACGAGGCTGATTTCTGGCAAAATTTTGGTGGTTTTCTCTGATTTTTTAATTTTTTATATGAAAAAATTCATATATATTAAATTTTGTTGTATAGCACTCCTGTTATATATTAAGTGGCTTTAGAAAGAACAATGATGTCAGCTGTCAGGGAGTTAAAGGTTCAAGTGTGAGATGCATGGGAGTGAATGGCTGGTGAAAGTAGAAGAACCAGATGACTGCTAGCATGCTGGGAGGTCTAGAGAACCCTGTTTAAAAGTGAAGCTGCACACACGTGTGAAAATGTAGGCCCTTAAAAATAGAAACAGTGCCTTTCTTTTGGGGGGGGGGGTATAAATAAAACAAGGTATCAAAATGAAAAGTCGAAAAGTGCTATTTGAAACCAGCACCCTAGAGGAAGTGCACTTTGGCCGAACAAAAATTGTCTGGGCCGCCCCGTTGTCATTCTCCGGTAGTGGTTTCGATTGACAATAAAGTAACCCCTCTCAAAGAGTGGGAAGGCAAAGCCTGGGAAGGTGGACCTCCTAGAACTGCACAGGACAAATGGTGACTCACTAAAAAAAAAGATAAAGTTCCTTTAAATTTCTAAATATGGCCGGCAATATAAACTCAAGTCCTTTAGGGTATTTCATTGTAATAATCAATCAAATAAAGGGTACAGATGCATTATGGGTAATGAGCATTAAGGGACTTGTGTACACGGGGTGTTAGTCATACATGCATTGAATGGAGATTTTTCATTTTCGTCTTTTATTGATTATATATATAATGTAATATTCTCCGTTTAATAAATATAGGAATATCCTGAGCAAAAAGCATTGCACCATGGAATGCAGGAGGAGGGAGATGTCGACCATTTTGAATAAGATCGGATCAGGGAAAAAATTCAGAATATTGGTTATCTGATTGAATATCAGATACTAATATGTAAGTGTGACTATAAGAATTACTTTTAATCTATTAAACCTAGGAATGTGAAGTTTGGCAAGAAAGATCTCACAGTTTATAGATATGCAATTTAGTCTAAGGATATATATATATAATAATATATATATTATATATATATATATATATAAAATAATATATATATATATATAATAATAATATTTATAAATGAATGTTAATTATTTATTACCTACAGACATCGATGTTTCATGCTTACTCAATCTTCAGTGCAGGAAGCTAATTCCTGACGGTCGGTGGGCGCGAACTCCGATCACAAATCGCCATTGATTCGCAGTTGGCCACCAGAAATTAACTTAGAGTTTAGGAGGAATTTAACTTTGTAAATACCAAGTCGGCAGGTATTTATTTATATATATATATATATATATATATATATATATATATATAGATATATATATATATATATATATATATATATATATATATAGATATATATATATATATATATATATATATATATATATATATATATATATATATATATATATATATATAATATTATAATATAAAATGAAATAATAAAATAAGGTGTCAATCAAATTTTATTATAATTCAAAGTTCAAGCAAAGTATCTTAACATCCTTAGCTCATGAGTTTTCAAAGATAATTCTTCTCTTCAGGGGACCATTACCACAGATTACACTTTGAAAATATATAAAAATATATACAAAAATACATAAAGATATATAACATCAAATATATCAACCCAAAAACATACTTTTTTGTTGAATCTATACAATCCATCCAAGTCATACAATTTAAAAAACATAATCAGGAAAGATATCCAGAAGGTTGACTGAAGATTGATCCAGGTAATGAGTGACAGTCCAAATACGAGGAATTGAAAGAACTGGCTTGCGGGAGAGCGAATACTTTCAATATTTTTATTCGGCTCGGAGGAAGTGATGACGGTGGTTGTTGACTCAATTTAGGTATAATTTTGTTCAATTCGGATTTAACGGATTCTCCATTTACTAGTGAACTTTGTTTTGATTTGTACGGCGCAGGTCAAGTTTTTGGAATTTGGAGTGAGTTTATTGAACTTTTTATACTATTTAATTTGATTTATTTATCGCTGTAATAATCAACTTAAACATTGGATACTTTTCACTTCATCGATTGCTGATGCATCTCACGATTGGACAACTTTTTCAGTTCTTTCAATTCCTCGTATTTGGACTGTCACTCATTACCTGGATCAACCTTCTGGATATCTTTCCTGATTATGTTTGTGGGGGTCGGGGGTCGTCCACTTCTCTATGCCCTAAAAAACTAGTTTCAATCACCACAATACCACATTTACTCTATGGACTTAATCTACTTAAAATATCCCCAGGTTGTTTCATGATTTTTATTTACAAAAGGAATATGTACAGAGTATGATGATAGGGAATGGGAGAACAAAAACTAAGCCTTAAAAATCCCCCCAAAATAAATAAAAATAAAAGAGATGTAAAAATAAAGAACAAAATAAAATGCTAATTATGGTAAGTTAATAGGACCCTCCCATCCTATCTAACGTATGAACTGCTCACTGTCTTCCGGAACAACCGAAAGCAAGAAAGTCAGCTCCTAAGTGGGAGTGGGCGTTGCCTAGGGGGACAAAATAAATATTGGGTAGGGTTTTTTTAAAGGATGTGCGGTGTCCTCCAGGATAAATACCATTAGGGCAGGCCAGGGATAAAGTAAATCGGGGAGCGGGCATCCTGGAGGAGTTCTGACACCTAAAATAAAGATGAGGACACAGGACTCATTTGTACTACTAGCTATAGGGATTGATCCAACAATTGGATATTTATGACAAACTTGTCAAAAAGAAATACCTAAGGTCGGCGTGTGCCATGCTTAGGCAGGGAACACGAACTCAATTCTATTCCGTATGAACACACATAAACTAGCAGTGTGTATCCACCTACTTCTAAACAGCGAGAAGGGTAACCTCCTTCTATCACATTTAATTTTGATTTTAAGTTGATGCTTAAAATACAAAATTAAATCGTAATGAGAAGGCGGCACCCCACCACTCCCTATATCTAAGCGTGAAGACCACACTACGAGTCTAGCTACGGCTAAAATCGCAAGTAACACCATTCGTTTCTCCCTGGGCCACAGGGGGTCCATGTTGAAGACAACGGATGCTAAATCCAGGCACGTCACCCGCTCGGGAACGATGCGAGCTGTCACCTCGTTGACATACGTCCAGTATTCACGCAGCTTGGAGCAGTTGAAAAAGGCGTGCTTGGCCGTTTCAATTTCATCATCCTCGCAACGTGGACAAAAAGGGTCCATGCTTAGACCAATACTGAAGCGTATGCTATTAAGGGGTACTACATCTCGAACTAATCACCAGGTGAGAGAAAACTCAGTATTGTTAAGATAACTCCGGCCTGGCGCCCAATTCCACTGAGAGCGAACCTCCTCCTCCGACAATCCAAGTCGCCTCCCAAGTGGATCCAAAGCGGTCCCCACCACTAACTCCCGATATAGTGTTTTCCTAGACCGGGTGAGGTCACTGGACCCCGGCCGCACTCTGAGCGCAGTTCGGCATTCGTTGAAGAACCGCGATTGACCCCTTGGCTTACGACGGCATTCAGCCAAGTGGTCAGGGATGAGGTTCAAAAACTCCTCTGTCAAAGTTCTACTCAGGAATGTTAACCTCTTGGCATATAAATGGCTCGCCAAGTCGGGCATTCCCAAACCCCCCACATCAGGACGTTGAGTACAGACCTGTTTACAGACTAGCAGCTTTTTCTTGTCCCACAAAAGCGAGAAAAGCATACGCGTTAAAGCCACCAAGCGGTCCGCAGGCAGAGGTAGTACAGTCAATCGGTAAAGGATAAGAGGAAAGATGTACATGGCGCACGCATAAGCTCGACCTTTAAGGGAAAGCCCCCTTCGAAGCCAAATCCTTACAGACACTTCGACCTTAGACTGTACTTCCGACCAATTCTTATCCAGCTCGAGACCCGGTCCGAACCACACACCGAGGATCCGAACCGGGCCATCGGACCAGTTGAAAAGGCCCGGCAGTGCAGCCGCGCCACTCCAGACAGCCAACCTTAGGCCATTGGATTTGCTAAGGTTGACCACGGCCCCTGTAACATCTTCATACCTTTTGAGTGCCTTAGATACCGTGGAGATGTCTCGACGGCACGAGAAAAATACGGTAACATCATCGGCTCATGCACCACCAGGTAGAGCGATACTGCGTAGGGCCAGTCCAGCCTCCCCTTGCCTCAGCCTGCGCAGGAAGGGCTCCAACGCAAGAACGTAGAGGAGAGGAGACAACGGACACCCCTGACATACCGACCGAGAAACAGCAAACGATTCCGATCGCATCCCGTTTACCTGCACCACTGCCGTCGGGCTGTGATACAGCATGGAAATCCATCTGCGGAAGTCCGGTGTAAAACCGGCGACCTCTAAAACAGATCTCAAGAACCGATGGTCGACCCTATCAAAAGCTTTGAACTGATCTAAATTGATCAGCGCGGCTTCAGTGTCGTCTTCTAACCCCTCTAAGATCGTGTGTATCAGATGCAAGTTGTTCTGAATCGATCTCCCCTTCACAGCATAATTCTGATCAGGTTCAATCAATTCACCAATAGCAGCCTGCAACCGATTTGCAAGAACTCTGGCCAAAATCTTTAAATCTGTATTTAACAGAGTTATGGGCCTATAGTCATCTAAACCCCCAACATGCTCGCCCTTTTTCTTAAGCAATGTGATCACTCCCCTGGTGACTTGACCAGGGATAGAACCCTGTGCAAACCAGTGGTTGAACACATCCGTCAGAATAGGTACGAACATGTGCGACAGCTTCAAGAACAATTCATAGGGCAAACCATCAAGTCCCGGAGATTTGTCGTAGCTGACCTGCTTCAACGCATCCAGGACCTCACATTCTGTAATGCGCCCATCACAACTAGCCGCTCGAGCCGCCTCCAGGCGGGGCGAACCGGCCAAATAGTTGCCAAACTCCTCGACGCGGAGTCTGGACAGTTGGGTGAAGCGATCCGCGAAATGCTCCCGAAACCCCTCACAAATCTCCCGAGCCGACACAAGGGTGTGTCCTTCCTAGCTTTGAATTTGACGAATATAGCCGTCCGAATTGCGACATAGTGGAGCTCTACGCTCTGCAGCGTCAACATTTACGGCTTCGTTGGACACTCTTTCTAACCTAGCCCTGACTACTTGACCTTCATACCGCTCGTTAGCCGAACGTTTCAGGTCCCCCTTAGCTAAGTTTATGGCTAGGGAATCCCCCCTTCCACCGCCCGGGCCAGCTTATTTTCTAAACGCTTTTCTGTTTCAGCCTTATTTAAGGCGATGCTTTGGCTATATTTGACAGAAAATCTCCTAATGCCACATTTGCCCGGGAGGGATGGTCCTGTCCTGGCTGGACAAACTTTGAATATGAGGGAGGGACGGCCACTCTTTCGGAGATACCAAAGGATTGGACACCTTTGGAGTGGCCAACCTCGTCCCACCTCCCTTTTTGCTGGCGGCACCAACTGCTCCAGATTTTATTTCTGGTCCAGCGACCTCCTTCGTTCTCGATCTGGATTTTCGTCCACCGGTTTTCGTTGGGCTTTTGTTTGGATCCCTCATACTGTTGCTGCTACTGCTGCGGCTGCTACTGTTGGTAACTGGAGCTCCAAACAGCTCATAGTCCATTTGGGCCATTCGCATCTGAGCAGCCTCTCGGTCGCTTGGCCCTGGCGGCTGATCTGGATCGGTGGTTCCCTCCTTTTGGAGCTCCACCGACCTGGCTGGCCTTAATCCTGCAGGCAGGAGACTTTTCCTCCTGCGAACAGGCGGGCTTAACCGTCATTCAAACCTAAATGAAAGAGTTTTAACACCTTTATATATCTAACAATAATTTAAAAATAAAGTAAAAATAAAGAATAAAATAAAAATAAAAATAAAAAGAATTGCACCGATATTCTATTTACTGATTGGTCTCTATAATATAGGGAGGATGGGAAGGGGTCATTATGTTAATTAATAAAGTAGGGTGGTGGCATTAGCGAAGTATAAAAATATGTGGAATCAAAGTACAAAAATAAAACAGATTTCTTATCTTTACAAGAAGTTAATCCTCGATTTAAAAGGTGGATCATGATTAAAACCTAAATGTGTTCGTTTAAAAGTATGATTATAAAAATTTTAAAATTATGTTACAATGCGCAAGTTTGGATTAAAATACCCAATATATAGTCTAAAGAAGCTTTGAGTCATTTTAAACCAGAAAGAAAATGCAGTTTAAATTCCCAGAGAAACTAACTAAATCCAAGATATCGCAGACTTAGCACTTGCATAAGCCGACCCACCGTTGGAAAATTCATAAATAATATATATATATATATATATATATTTTTGATTTTATTCCATTAGTTGCGACAAAACAAGTTTTGTTTCATTGGTGCAAATAGCGACCAACTCATCGGGCTGGCGAAGGAATTCAAATGGCATAAATTTTAACTTCACTTTAACGGGAGATTGAAAATTGAAAATACATTGGAGGGGGAGGGGGACAGAGTTGGGGCTTTGTCTATAACGGTGACATGGGACATGAGAGGGGAGGGGGGAGGACCCCAACAAGTCGTGTTTCAAATTATTACGTGGGAGGTTTTTCACGTGTCTGTGCTGTGATGATCTCAATTTCGGCCGGGGTGGGAGGAAGGGAGATGGAGCGACGGCCAGAGTGAGTTAAATTTAAAATGAGAATAAAATTATGATTATAACCGTCATTCCTATTTTATTTTAATTCTAATAAGTAATTATCATGTGGATAAAAATGTTTGATAATTTTAATTTAGGGTATTAATTGCTACTTTTGCATTTTATTTATTTTATTTTAATGTTTTGTTTATTATTTGTAGTGAATTTTGTTGTGATTATATTTTTTTAAATTGTGATTATATTATACCGAGATCAATACTAGTGGAATCATTTTATAAGAGAAGTTTTCTGGTGTTACCAGTTTTATCATTAACAAAACCGATTATGACAATGATAACGCCTGCCAATCATACCTACGATAGTCGCAGTGATAACAGCCTTAATAAAAGCCTTAATAAAAATAAAAATAAAAATAAAGATAAATATAAATAAAATTAGAATAAAAATAGAAATAACAAGTTTGTAAGAATATTAATGATAATAATAATAATAATAATAATAATAATAATAATAATAATAATAATAGTATTAAAAAATAATAATAATAATAATAATAATACTTATAATAATAATAATAGTAATAATGATAAATATCACCATCATTACCATCTTGCTACTTGTGAAGTCATTGGTGAAATAAGTCGACAAGTGATGGTAGGCTTTTTTGTTCTACTACCAATGACAAGGACTAAGTACTAGTTAATAATTAAGTGTTCAAGGTAGTGATCGAAGGGTTAAGTAATTGAGATTAGATTAGTCCAAGTGATATCAGTGTTAATAGCTGTCCCAGTTATGGGTTTATGTTAGAATTGGTAGTATGGCTGAGAGGCTATGGAGGCTGTGCATTATAGGTAGTACGTAGAGATTTGATGTTATTGGTAGTTTAGAGGGGTGGTTATATATTTATAGATTCATCATGACTTGTTGGGGTGGGATTGGGTGGTAAATTTGGGTGGGTGGGTGGGTAGGGGGTTATAGTGTGTTTTGGGGTAGTGTATAGTGGGGGTTTAATATTATCATTCATTTTTGTAAAAAAAAAAAACAACTTTTAATTTTATTTAAAAGTTATGTGGGGTTGGTGTGGGGTTAAGGTGGGGTATGTGGGTTGCTAAGGAGGTAGAGTCTACTATGTTTACAGTTGATAGATGTCTCTTGTTTTCTATTTAAGAGTTTGTTTTTGTCCTTAAAGCGGATAATTTCCAGTTTTTCATTTAAGCATAATCTACATGGAGAGTTTATTGATTTGCAGGTGCTGGATTTTTTCAAGATTTTCCACTTTATTATGGGAGTTTCTTTTTTGGTTTTTATTTTGTGGTAGTGTAGTGAAAGTCCAGTTTGGCCAGGATGGTCTGGGTTGTTGAAGGAGAGTTTATGGTTGTAGAATCTTTCCTTGAAGTTGTTGCCTGCCAGACCAATATAATAATTAGTCTGAGATGGGTTTTCAGTTGAGGAGATAGATGCCTCATAGACCACTTGGGTTGATAGGCACTTTTGATTTAGGGGGCAGTTTGATTTGTTATTACAGTTGCATATGTTCTTTTAGAATTTGAGGTTACTGGGGTGTTTAGTATTTTCATGTTGTGCTTATTTATGATTTTTTCTAAGTTGTCACCACAACAATAGCTGAGTTTTAGTGTATTCTTATTAAAAATTTTATGGAGTATGCTGTTATTGGGGAAATGAGTGTTTATTAAGTTCAGGAATTTATTCCCTATTTTGGTTTTAGTTGAGTTGTTAAATGGAGGTGTATACCAGATAATTTTCCTATTTCTATTTTTGTTCCTATTAGGGTTATTTTGTGTAGTTGGAATATACTCTATTTTGGTATTTTTGTATCCACTCTCCTTTAGTGCTTTATTATAAAAGTTCTTATGTTTATTGAAGATATCTATATTTGGGGAGTTGTTGCTAATCCTTCTACTAATTGATTCCGGGATGTGTTTACTTACAGATCTAGGGTGGTTAGATAGTGGGTTGACATAAAGGGGGTAGGAATTATCTTTAGCATAGGGCTCATAAGTATCTCTATTGAGGTTGAAGGTAATATCGAGGAAATTGACCTGTTTAACATTTGATGTTATTTCAGCCTTTAGGCCTATTCGTTTCATTTCTTTGGATATTATTTTTTTGGTTTGTTCACATTTTTGTCCGTTTGTGTTTTTAACGTACATTAGGCCATCATCTCTGTAGAGGCCGATTGAATCGACTTCGAGATCTTTTGTTAGGTTGTATAGTAAGTACAGGCCAACCAAGTCTGTTACCTCGGCAGAGTCAAGAGATCCCATAGATACATCGAATGAAGAGAAATGGTCTTTCTTTGTCCATTGTTCTTTGTTATTTATTAGTACTGTGGTTCGACATTTTTTGATTATGTTTATTTCGTCTTCCGAGATATTAGAGAGGAGAGTGGCGAATTCTATGACATTTTCGAAGAGTGCTCTGGTTATTGAGGGGTAGTAATTAACTATATCGAATTGTATAAAAGAGCATTTATCTTTATTTCTAATTCTATTGAACCAGCTTATGGTTTCTGCGGTATTGATCCACTGGTTTAAGTTGTAGGTGTTTTTAATTTGCTTATTTATTTTTTCTAAGATGTTTTTACTGATTTTGCCTATCTCTTGTCGGGTAGGATTAATAAGCCTGGTTTGAGGTTTAGTGTGGAAATTAGTTTTGTGATCTTTTAATAGTATATATGCTTCTTTTGTTTTTAGTTTACCTACTCTATCGCTAATCTTGAGTTTATCAGTTATAGTTTTACTATCTGAGTTGATTTTATCGATTAGGTTAAGATCAGATATTTTATAATTTTTTGTGATATTTTGTGTAATTAAATTCTGGTATTTCGTTTTAGTAAGTTTGTAAAAGTTATGAGTTGTGTCTGCTTTTACTAGCACAAGTTTGGAGTTATTAATTTCATTAACCATGTTATCCAGTATATATATATATATATATATATATATATATATATATATATATATATATATATATATATATAAATGGTGTTCTTGTTTAGAAAGCATTGTTTATATGGTAATATGAATTATTAAAAATAAGAACGCCATACAATGTATTTTAATTTTATTAACTTAAAAAAAAAAAATTTTCAATAAAATTTTCGAAGATATACTTCATCATCATAATTTTTTTTTTAGTTAAGTACATTATTAGGTGCTACTTTAACTTGATATCCACAAAGAAAAATATCAACAAAGTACGCCTCTCATTTTTTTCAATGTACGAATTTTCGCGTCAAGTCATCATCTTTCAATTCCTTGTGTATGTGCTCCGGTGTTGGGATCGACGAAATTTTGCTGATAATTTACGGAAAAATGACGATAATTGAGTTGGTTTTAATTAGCGTAAGCTCTTAATTCGTCGGTATAGATTACTGAGATTCAGCGACTTCTCGTTGAATAATTGGCAAGGTATTGCAAGGTATTGCAAGATCTCTTCTTTGAATTTTAGGGTCAGGGTTAGGAGTTAGGGTTAGAGGTTAGGTCTAGGGTTCCAGGCTCAGTAACCACACATTCTTTCAAAATCAATTAGGAGAAATGTTTGTCTTGCTCTTGTACTGTGTTGATTGTAATATAAGGTTCAGACCGCCTAACAAAGTGCAGATAGCATACCAAAGTAGATTCATGATACATAGATAGCAACCCATTCTTATATTGCTAATGGTATAACAATAACAATTGAAAATTGGCTAGTTAGAAGAAAAGTTTGATTTATCAGCTTAAATGCTATTTGGGTCTGACTTTAAAAATCCGACAAGATATCTTTACAAGTTAGATATAACCTCTTGGGATTTCTTTTACTTAAAGGCTAAGACTTCTTCGTTTCCCAAATATAAGCTGCTTTCTTTTGGTCTATGTGTTCCAACCATGAAAACCTGTTGGCTGCTGTAACCACAAAAATATAGAGAGACTGTACTTTGTATACTTTTCCTTCCTTTTTGATACCACCAGAAAGAGCTCCATCCTAAGAGAAGACAACTTTGAGCAAAAAAAAAATTCCTTGTTTAAGCAGTTTCATAGTATTATTATTATTTTTTTTGTTTTTGTTAATACAATAGGAAATCTTTCTACCTGTCCCTTAAAAAAAATAAAGAAAAAGAGAAAAAAAAATTCACATGACTGTAAAATTTTATTTAATTGGTTGATTGGATATTAAATCTGATTGGATAGATTTTAAATCGATTTCGCATGAATTGAACAAATTGAAGCGGATGATTTTTCTGCTGTTTTGAAACTAAAAAACTGTAAAAGAATAAAAACATAAAAAAATCAGAGAGACAGGTTTCTTCTCGTTGGTTGATTGAACATTACATTTGATCGAATCATTTAAAGATTTATATAGCTGAAGTCTAAATGAGGACTCTAACAATCTATATAATAATATGTTAAGAGATTTCATGTTCGTACGTGCGTTATCAAATTTCATACACATTAAAAAAATGAGATCGTCCAATAAGCAATCTGATGCCATTAAGGTAAAAATTTCTGACTTTACTCATTTTAAAATGAATAGTTCCCAAATCAAATTCAAATTCTGTCGTACCGTCGCCAAAAACAGTACAATTTTAAATGAATACATAAAAAAAGAGACGTTGGTTTTATTGATTTGAAAAATATTTAGCTGACAATTATTTTTAGAGTAAGGGAATATGTATTGCTTCAAAAAGCCCTAAATTACTGCAATTCTAAATAAAGAAAGACAAAAGAAAAATATCTTTCTTGAAAATGAAAAGATGGAAAAACAAAAAAAAGGAAAAATTAAAGAGAGAACGGTTTCTTCCATTACATCTGATCGAATCATTAAAAAAATGGGTGTGCCACATGCTAAAAGCTAAATGGGTTAACGAGAACTCTAGCAATCTATGAAAGATATCTGTTTGTCTGTCTGTCCGCCTATTGTCGTTCAATTTGTCTTCCTCTCGGTCTGTGTGTCAGCTCCATTACGTTTAGACCTGCGAACATGAAATTTGATAAAAATGCAAAACTCATTTTTCCCGATTCAAAAATCGAATATTAAACAGAAACATAACTAATAACTGTCACCAATCGGGCATAAATTTAATGTTCAACCTTAATGTACAGTTTTATTACGAGTATTTTAATTTAATTTTCGATTTTTTTTTAATGGAAATCGCTCCAGACAAGGCATGAAGCCACTTGAAAAGATAGGTAGAAAACAGTCAGCAGGAAGAGAGTTCCACAAATCTGCAGTTCTTGGAAAGAAGCTACTGGAATAGAAAGCTGTATTACAATGAAGTATCAAAACAGCGAATTGATTGAGACCACTTGACCAATGAGTCAATCGAGCTGGAACAAAAGAAGCAGGAAATAGATCACACAATTCTGAAGAATTCATGCCATAATAGTATTTATAGAAATAACTGCGACTAGCAACATCACGTCTGTGAGAGAGAAGGTGCAGAGAAGAAGAAAGAGCGTGGCTAATCAAATTACAGATATGTTTCTGCACCTTATCAAGAACCCTCAAATGGGACAGAGATTCACCAGCCCAAATATGACAACAGTACTCCATACATGGTCTGATAGTAGATTTGTAGAGATAGAGAATAGCCTCAGGTGTGAGAAAGTGTTTGGAGCGATAGAGAGAACCAACTTTATGTCATTTAATAATCCATTTTGGATGTTCGTTGACAACCACTAGATTTCCAATTCATTTCTTGATAATGCCTTCTTTCCATAGCTATAATCTTTAAAATGGATTTTTTCGCTACATTTTTTGCTGATCATTAAAAAAATTTATTGGTTTCATATTTTTCAAACTTTTTGGTTGTGTATCAGTTTATCCAATAACGATTGAATCATTTTTGTGAACATAAGCTCAGTCGGTGACATTTCTGAATTTGTACTCTAGTTTGAAGTTATCTGATACACTTTGAGTTTCAATTCCATCTGATTTTCTTAACGTTGTGAAACTTTGTAAATCTTATGAAATGTTCTGATTGGCCATTAGATCTTGGGTGGTATGGAGCAGTTGCTGCATGACTAATTGAAACATTCTTTACTACCATTAATTGTTCCTCATCATTCGACTGGCAATCTTTCGATTTCATTAAAATTATCCTCGAGTGGCTCTTAACCTTGATAAGTGGTGACCTAACAGTAAAATAAAAATTAGAGTTAATTGTTTTTGACAAAACTCGATTGAATGCAAACATATTTGCACGCAGTTAAGCAACACAAAAGACTAGGTCCAAAGTGCACACAAAAGATTATTAATTAAACAGGTACAACCATGGCGTGTTTATGATGGTATGAAAGTGACACTCAGTGACGAATAAAGGAACTGCATTCGTCAAGGTGATGATGACCATTAATAAATGTTCTAATAAATGTTTATGATATGATGTTGCACGTCATTTAAAGGTAGCAGGATTCTTGACCATGGTCTGTCTGCTTTTTACCGTTTTTTACTGGTGATGCTTTGGCCTGTACGTAAATTCTTCAATTGAGTTGATTACGGAATCATGAGAAAAAGAATTAGAGTTACCTTTCTCTCGGAAGCAGAAAGAGCAATAGTCGATTTGTAATTATAAATAAGAAGCTTTGATTTCAGGACGACAAGACGTCAGTCTGGAAAGATTACGGAAGGGGTGCGTACAAGAATAAGCCGCTAACAAAGTATACATAATAATAGTAAACTTTCATGTAAGAATGGCACAACTTGGTTTTATTTTTTATGGAAGTCGCTCCAAACAAGACATGAAGCCATTAATGTGAGGAGCTAAAAAAAAAAAACTACTTCAAGGTCAAAACTAGTCAACGATAAGTGTTAGATTGATAGATTCTGAACAAGAAAGCAGCAATTCTTCCTCCTTTGTCAGAAACATCGCTCATGAAATGTGAGGACTAAAGGATAAAATAAGGGAAGCAGGAGTTATGAGGCTTCCGAATGTAAACCCAAGGTCCACTTTCTCTCTGCATGTATGACACAAGGTTGAAATGCACCAGATTTTAATCCTTGTAAGGGGGAATAAAAGTGGTGCAAAACTGTACTGTTTGGGGAATTAATTTTACCTGTCATGGGACGGGTGTGATTCTAGTGATTATATAAAATGCAACTAACTATCGATCCAACACGTCCGATGATGATTATCTGAACGTAGAGCCCCTCTCTCTCTCTCTCTCACACACACACACACACACACACACACACACACACACACACACACACACACACACACACACACACACACACACACACACACACACACACACACACGCATACACAAATAATCCATTTCAACAGATGTTAGAGTTGTCCATTACATTCCATGTCGCGGTAAGCAATAAACATTTGACCGATTTTTGCTATTTGCTATCTTTTATTTTTGAAAGATGATGCTGTAAATTTTGCTGCTCTTTCTGGTTCCACATTTGTTCCACATGGAATCGGTGTTCCCCGCTGAGAAAATCTCATGGATACTTAATGATTAGGGAGGAGACAAAACTCGAAGAGTCATACAATGCATGAGTCACTGCGTGAATAGATTAGCATTTTTCATTTCAACCCTTAATTATCTATCTAACTATATGCATGTACGTATGTATGTATGCATGTGTGTATGTATGTATGTATGTATGTATGTATGTATGTATGTATGTATGTATCTATCTATCTATCTATCTATCTATCTATCTATCTTGGTCATTCATTCATTTGTTATAAATCAGATGATTCTATTATTGGCATTAGTTTCCCTGATATCTTTCTAGTCAGAATTCTTTCTTGAAAGAAATCGGTTACTTACAGGAGGGACCACGTGAAGGTTGCCAACATCCTAAGTGAAAGTGTTTCTGTGAAACAAACTGGATTCGAACTTGACACACCCAGTTCGTCAGTCCGTGTCGTAAACCACTTGAGTCACTAAGAAAAGTCACTTAGAAAAGTGTTTGCTCGACTTTACAGAAATCAGAAACTGCGACTCAAAAGCAAGAATTTTTACTCATTATATTCGATCGAGTGGATCTTTGAAGAACAGGGGGGTGGTTAGGATTCTCGACATGCACTAACATATCATTTTAACATGTCCTTTCATATCTGATGAATTCTTTCTAGAAAGACATCGGGGACTTACAGAAGTGACCACGTGAAGGTTGCCAACATCCCAAGTGAAAGTGTTTCTATGAAACAAACAGAATTCGAACTTGGCACAACCACCATTACCTTCCATCTACTTTGGCCCCTATCCCAAATATCTATCTATTAATATATCTCGGTAAGATTAGAATTTTTTCATTTCAACCCCAAAATCCTCTTCCCCCAATATATATATATATATATATATATATATATATATATATATATAAACATTGGAGGCATTTTTCACTGTAATTTACTGCATTCATTGCGGACGCATTTCCCGACTGGATAACTTTTTCGGTTTTTCAGTTCTTTCAATTTTTCGCTTTTGGACTATCACTCAATGCCTGGATCTATATTCAGTCAACCTCTTGGACATCTTTCATTGACTATGAAGTGGATGGATTTTATAACTTTAACAAATAAGTATGTTTTTGGCTTGATATATTTGATGTGTTATGTACTTTTATTTTTGTATATATTTTCAAAGTGTAATTTTATCACCTGCAGTAACGTCACTGTGGTAATGGTCCTCTGAGGAGAAGAATTATCTTTGAAAACTCATGAGTTAAGGACTTTGAGTTACTTTGCCTGAATTTTGAATTCTAATAAAATTTGATTTGCACCTTATTTTATTATTTCATTTTTTATATATATATATATATATATATATATATATATATATATATATATATATACACATGTTGGTAAGATTGGTGGGAAGAAACCCAGCTCAATTATTAAATACAATTTTCCAAAAATTTTAATTTCCAAAAATTTTAATTTCTAATAAGAGCGTAATATTTATTTATATATTATATTACAGAAGATCAAAACAACATGGTACTGTCGGTTTCAAATCAATAAGCGTTCGATTCTCGCTGATTCTCATCATTGTAGAGTGACTGATGACAATCAGCAAGAATTGAACGCTCGTTGATTTGAAACAATAATCCAAATCATACGGTATTATGCATATTTGGTACATCTGAGATGAGATGAGAAATGATGAGGAAGTGAGATAAGTGAACGGCGGGTTAGTGAGGCCGGTAAATCCATTGAACTCCACAGACGGTATGGCACCCACACAGTTGGTTGTTAGTTTCTGGGTGGCCGCATAGCGATAAGCTGAGAAAAAAAAACACGGTTGTGGCCAGTTCCGGTGGTCGGCTGGGGGTGACTGAGAGGAAGACCGGACATTTAGAATTTCTGGTCAAGAGTAAATATATTTTGGGGATTGTCTGTCAAGAGCAGTTTAGTTCGGAGAGATTGCCGAGAGAGTTTGAGAGTCGTCGGACCGGACAACACTCAAAAGACAACGTTTGCGGTTCCTAGCCACAACGGTATCACACATGCGCCACCTAGCACAACTGAGTTATACCAACAACTTGTGTTGTGTTGTTTTTACCGTAGCGTGATCACTGAGATGATCATCGGACTACACGTCTATGAGAAATGTTTTCATATTTGTGAATAACTACTTGTACAAACCCAGCGTTTCCATCCTCCTTGACCCTTCACAACTTTTCTGTGTGGTATCAGCCGAGGATGATGCCACCACTGTAATTCTAAATTTTTTAACTTTATTTTATGGGGGTGGGTTGATGATGATGATGATGATGATGATGATGATGATGATGATGATGATGATGATGATGATGATGATGAATAGTAGTAATTATTATTATTATTACTAGAAGAAGAAGAAGAACAACAACAACAACTTTGATGCCCCTTTATGAAGATTAAACCTTATGTTTAGAATCCTTACTCCAATTTTGATCAAAATTCATTACATGATTTTGATTCTAGGAAATGTCTAAAAGCTTAAGGGGGTCTTCAGAATAAATTTAAATTTCAGGGAATCTTGCTTAATTGGTGTCTAGGGAAATTTAATTTGATATATTTGAATTTTCAAATGGGAGGTTGTGCCCATATTATGACCCTTGAAACCCTTTTAAAATACTCGAAAGAAACTGAAATTTGGGGAATATTTGTTAATTGATGTGAAATATCTATTGTTAAAATTTCATAAGAAATATCTGAATTTTCACAAAAGGGCTACCACTCCCTTTGCATAAAACGAGATTAAACTAAATATAGCCCATATTACTCACCTTTACGCCTAGCATCTGTGTTCCAAAATTAATACTGATCGGTTAATTAGTTTAGGAGTGAATCCTGTACTTACAAATATGTAAACATATACACATACCTATATAGATAGAGATTATTTTACTCACTTTGAGTTTTCACAAAAGTCATTATCAATGATTGCTAACTGACAGTAACCCGTGGTGTTCCCTGGCGTCTGAGTGACAGCAAATTATTCTTATATAGAAGTACAGAGAATTATTATTTGTCTTCTTATTTACATATGTATTTATGGTGTGTACAGACACACATATGTAAATTAGATGGCCATGCTGAATAAAGAGCGTCACTCTTTTGCTAAATGCTCAGAGAAACATTAATATTAGAGAGTTGTTAAATCAACATAGGGCGAGAGAAATACATTGATAGCTAAGAAAGAGACAATTGAAACATTTATTTTTCAAACATAACTCAATCCCAGAACTAAAGTATATTTTATCGTATATATTTTGAATTATTAATATATATCGGCAAAGCGCCTGTGGAAAAAAAAACGTTGATCAACTCACAAAAAATAGATCTTGAATTAAAAAAAAAAATGAGAGGGGGGGAGCATTACAATCAATGTTTTGTAAATTTGCTGATCAACACCCTCAACTACATCCCCCCCTCAATAAAAAAAACGAGTATTATTCTTTTTTAGGCGATTACGTGTGAACACTCTGAAAAACTGGCAAAGTCATAAAAACACACGTAATCGCCTAAAAAAGTACCCTAAAAACGCACAGAATTTATTAAAAAATGTTTTGATTAGCTGCCCTAAAACGCTATAATAGTCCGGAAATGAGGGATTATTTTATGTGAAATTTATATACGAAACTGATCTAAAAGAATTGTTTTGTTTCTTTTTTTAGTTTTTTTTCCCCCAAGTTTTTCAAGGTGTTCACACGTAATCGCCAAGTAGAATCTCATTTTGGGGTGGATGGGATTGGGGTATTTAGAGAACGGTGTTAATCTACAATAATACCCATTTTTTTTTTCAAGAGTAGAGTTTTCGATAGAGGCCATTCAGGGTTCATTTTACTGGCTAGGGTGAAAGCGTAGTATCTGTTTGCTCTGAGGAGGACGTCTTCCCAGGAATTATTTCCTCTTTTAGGATTGGTGTGTGTGTGTGTAGGGGGGGGGGGTTATTGCCCCTGGCCTGAAAACACCTTTATTCGCGAGAGAGTGCCGTCGGGATTATATGCAGATATTTTTGTTTCAATCCAGAGTGCCCCTTGGGGTGGCAGCTGGAGTGTCCCTTTACTAAAAACCGACTCTGTGTCTAACTCTGCTCTCGTGTGGAGGTAAGTAAATACTATTTACTTGCCTCCACACTAGGGACTTCAACTCGGTGTATTTATGTGACCCCCTCCCACTGCAGCAAAGTTAAACATGACGTCAGCGTATAATGAAAAATCCAACTCCCCTACAAAAGGGAGCACTCTGGACGGGTGCAAAATTTATCGTAAGCGGACCTGACAGCATTCCTTGTCAGCGTGCCTCAGGCGACTGCCAATAAACCAATCCCGTCTCCTCAGGAAGAAGGAGAATGCCCCCCCCCCCACTGAGACAGAACAGAGCAATACGCCACTCTGATGTAAGTATAAGTAATGATACATATCGGCATACTTCGGCGAGGGCGCCTCAGGCGACCGGTAAACCAATCCCGTCCCTTTGGGAAGGAGGAGGTCATTCCTGGGAGAATGGTCTCCTGAGACCGAACTCCATTCTGATATAAGCGCTTAATATTTCTTAATTAAAAGACATTTTAAAGAAAAATATATACATTTATTTTAGAGCGGCGGAATGGGGGGGGGGGCTGTATACCTAAACCACCAAAACACCGAAATATATTTATCTCTTCATCCAACCCAATTTGGGAGAAGACACAAGAAACGACGAGGCAAAAACCGTGTTATGGACGGTGAATGTTAGCAACGGAAACAGCCGAAGTTTCCCGAACTTGTTCAAATCAACAACAGCAGCAGCAGCAGCCGGCGCCGGCGGCGGCGAGCCTGGATCCGAACAACAACTGACAAGATGGTTTCTGTTGCGGCCAACTCTTTCACTGTCCCACTAAACATGGTTAACTTACCATTTGTTTTCTAGCAAAGAAGTGGGGGGAAATAAACCCTAGGAGAGAGAGAGAGAGAGAGAGAGAGAGAGAGAGAGAGAGAGAGAGAGAGGGGGCGATCTCATTCAGCACAAATAATCGTAGTTCAACAAAACAATATGTGATGATATGACGGAAAATAACCAGCCAAAAACAAGGGGAACCTGCCTCTGCCCGGATTCTACCTGCTGAAAGTTTTTGAAATGAGGATTGCAATTTTATTTCTGCCTTTTAAAAAAAAAGCTGACAACTAAAATGAAGTTTTAAGGTATTTTTTAATTTTCGTTTTTTTTTTTTATAAGAAGAAAAAAAAACGGAACTTTTTCTTTGCTATTTTTTCTATCTCTTTTTTTTAACAAGAAGTAAAAAAAGAGTTCTTAATTGTAAATCCGATCTGATGTTTTATTAGTAATTTTAGATTTATTTATATTTTTCGAATTTATTATACGACCCCCCCCCCAAAAAAAAACGGAACAAACATGTGCTTTTTTTTTCTTTAAAAAAAAGAAAACATTTTGTTTCTCAATTTTATTTATTTGTATTTGTACTTTTTTTTTTATGAATCATGGAAAAAAAGATCCGTTTTTTGTTTGTTTGTTTTTTAAATGTATTTTTTCACGAAATCAGGGAGACCAAATTTTGAAACTCTTTTATCTTTCTGGAACTAAAAAAAAATCGCAACGATTCTTTTTCTTCGATAGACAAAGTTTTTTTTTGTTTTTTTTTTTAACTTTTACATTTTTATGTAATCGATTATTTAAAAAAAAATCTTGTTTATTTAAAAAAAAAAAATTTCTGGTTAACGAATTTATTTCTCCAGTACGAAATTTATTTAAAATAAAAAAAACGAACAAAAACAAACAATTCTTTCGGAAACCAAAACACGAATGGTTCGAAAAGTCCGTATTTTCAATATTTTAAGAACTAAAAAAAACACTCTTCGTTTTTGGTGATCTTTTAAAAATGTTTTTAAGAAATCGTTTCCAATTTATAACCAGAGTTTTTATTTCAAAATGAAAAACTAAATATAAATGGTTTTCGAAGTCCATTTTTTTTTTCAAGAATCTACGAAGACAGATGTTGCAGGTTCTCTAACACCGTTTTCGAATTTAAGACATCAATATTGCATGTGTCATTTCGGATCGCTGTTGCGTATGTTTTGTTATGTTGAAACAATAAAAAAAAAAGTATCAATAATATTAATCTGCAGTGTTATGTCAACAATATCTTCATATTAATAAAAATTATATGACAAATGGTGTGTTTCGCCTATACGTGACTTACGCGTTATTATTTTTTTTTAATTACTATTCTATTGATCGAATATTTATTGAAATAAGATTAAATAGCGTAAAAAAACGAAATTTTAAGAATTCTATTAAAAATAATTTGATCACGAAATTGAATCCACCAGAATGCATTTCAATTTCTTAAATAAGTCAGCCATTTTAATCTTTTAATAGTTGAAGAAAAAAGAATGAATTATTTCGTGACCTTTCGAAATTTGAGAGGAATTTAAAAGCCTTTAAACTGTTGAATAGAAAACTGGCTTTAAAATTCTTAACAAATCTCCATTTAATTAAAAGATTAAAACGACATTTATACCGTAACAACAATTAGTTATAGTTTTCTAATAATTTAATGACCAAACGTTGTCGTATTAATTAAATTTGGTAAAAGAAAAATTAAAGAAAAAAACTCCCGGGTAACGCCAGCTAGGTGCAGTTATTAAGGTAATACTTTGTTTGTTCGATCAGTATTGCCCCTGTTTGCTTGCCTCCCCACAAGGGCAGAGTTAGACACAAGGTCGGTTTTAAGGCGGGGAAAATCCAGCTCCCCAATATGGTGCATTCTGGATTGGAACAAAAATTAAAATTGCCTCGGTCTAGAAGGACCTATCTTCCACCAACTGAGGATTAAAAGGATCAAGTGCAGATACTACACCTTGATCCTACCCAAATTAGTAGTCTTACTCTCTTAACAATTTATTCAGACAATATTGACAAATTTGGATAGATTTAAAAAAAATATATATATATTAAAAAAAACAATTTTATTTAACAAAAAGATGGAACTTCTACAGAATTTGAACCGAGCTATTTTTTTAAAACCCTAGCCCTAAACTAACCGTAACCTAAGTTCGGCAAAAGTCGATTTGGTTCGGTTCAAATTCTGTAGAAGCACCAGAAAAATATATATTTCTTTTTTTTTACATCTTGTTGCTAATTTAAAAACATGTTATTTATTTATTGATAATTTTTAATAGCACAATTTTCTTAAAACAGGACATGTGTTAGTGTCGCATACTTAGAGTTCTTTTAATAAATAAAACATATGAATTTTTTTTTATTAATTCATTATTTAAAAAAAAAATTGTATACATATGACGTTAAAAAGTTTAGCAATTTAGTCGTTTCACAGCCAAAATGGTGGACAATGAATCGGCTGCTTTTTTTCTGATTTCTTTCCGACATTTACAAATAAATAAGTAAACACAAATAAATTGTTTGGGACTTATTTAAAATTTTCCTTAAATTATTTTACAGGTGAAAAACAATTTATTTGGGTTTACTTATATATTTGTGAGGTCAGAAAAAAAATCGGAAAAAAGCAGCTGATTCATTTTTCGCCATTTTGGCTGTGAAACGACTAAATCGCCAAATAGTTTATATTTTTAATTTTAGTGTAAAGTATAGTCAACATCTTTTATTGACATAAATAATTAATCTCTTCTCTCTAGTCTGATCAATTGTGTCACACACATGCCCCTATTTACTAGCCTCCCCACGAGGGCAGAATTAAACACAAGGTCAGTTAAAATCCGGATCCCCCACTCTGGATTGGCACAAAATAAATTGTCTCCCTTTTGAAGGATTTCTCCTTCACTGCCATTGACCGAAGTCAAAAAGATGAAGTGTAGTATCGGAACAGATACTACACTTTGTTCCGAGGGTACACATGTCTTTTTTCACGAAGAAAAACAAAACAAAAACATCTGACGGTTTCAGCAGAAAAGAAACTGATCTCGAAGATTAATTCAGCTGAGTTAAAAGTATTTATTCATCTTTTCCGACGATGTTGCTTTAACGTGGGAGGGAATCCAACACCACCCCCGGAAAAAGGTCAGTTTGGATCGGAAAAAGAAATGTCGACTCGAATTATCCTCCTCCTCATCCTGACTGAGGACGGAACAGATACTACACTGTGATCTGAAGACCGGGTATTTTTTACCCCTTCTCTTTCCCATGGAGAGTGGGTGTGACCTCGAGGTCAGTTTAACTACGGGGAAAGGAATTCAGCCCCCCCCCCTCCAAAAAAAAAAGTGGTTGCAAGATTTTCCATGATTGGACGTTGTAAGGCCACGACTGGACCCGTCGGTATCACCCCCTCCCCTTCGGTTGAAGGCGCCTCGGAAGGGGGCAGGGGTAGAAATAAACCAATCTCCCACCTCTCTTGGAAAGGAGGAAGTAATGCCTGGGAGAATGGCCTCCTGATATCGACCAGAATAGACATGAACCCGAGGGGGAGTTGAGAGTAATTTTCCTGCATGTTGTCAAACTGTACGTTTTCGACAAAACAAGTCACGTGATCGAACCCCCACCATCATCACATCTCACATTTTTTTTTTGTCTCAGTACCAAATTCTTTCTTTACTGGCCGGATTTTAAGGGTTGTTTAGTTGTTTTTATTCATACTAGCATGGTGGTCCAGCGTTGCCCGGGAAGGGCGTTGCCAACAAAATAGAATGTGTGTAACATCTTTCTTTACCCCCCCCCCCTCTCTCCTTTTCTTTCTATCACTGGAAAAAAATCGCTATAAATGTCACCCCCCCCCCCTTAATCCCGTCACTAATTTTGTTCCCATTGACTCCCAAAAGAACGAATATACTGAAAAAGAGTGTGTCAGCTTTATAGTTGTGTCTTGCGTAGTTTAAAACTTTTACGTGGACACACGGAAGGTAACTTTATATAATAGATTATTATTATTAGTAGTAGTAGTAATAAAAATGCTTTTAAATTTCGAGTGTGGAAAATCTAAAATTGCTTAACGTTTTTGTTTTTACAATGTTTCTTTAACATTTCTTGATGCTTAAAAAAATACTCCGATTCGTGGGTCAGAAAAAAAAGGTAATTTAATAGAATCGGATATTTTTGTTGTTGTTTTATGAGTTTTTCAAGTGTTTATAAGCGATTTTGACGCGAGAGGGACATGTCTTCCATTCAGCCTGTCGCGGTCTGTACCGCTATGGTTGGCAGCAATCAAACAGCCCTTTTCAGGGCTAACCCAAACATAGCGGTACAGACCGCGACAAGTCTAACATTAACCCTAAGTTGATGGACTCAAATAACATCTAGTGACTCCTCCTAGAAATACTGTTTCTTTTTATATTATTGTAGATTAATACCCTCAGTTAAATACACCCTTCCTCCCCTAAAAATGAGATTATGCTTTTTTAGGAGATTACGTTGGTACAACATAAAAAAAAACTGGATGAAAAAAACAAAAAACAAAATTTCGATAAAAACTGTCTTATCGATACACGAAAAAAACAAACAAAATGATTTGATGAACATTAAACACATTCGGCAACGGCTCTGCTATTTGCGGTCTGTTCCGTAAATAGCAATTAGAAACATTCAGGACGATATGGATCCACAGTACCGTCAAGTATTACGGTTTTTGTTTTGCTCTTCTAAACAAAACCCAGAATACAAAACAGGATTACTAGAGACGCCTCTATTAGTCTCATTGTCTGCGATCTTCAACACAAATATAAAAAAATATTGATCCATGAAAACTTTGTATTTTCGTAAAAAGCTGTTGCCAATATTAAACGTCCCATCACTGAAAATGAATGAACTTAATTTAAAACGGGCCATTAAATGATTATTTTTAATTTTTATCCTTTTTTTTTTTTTTGGAAAGAAATTTTAAAAAATTGAGATTTTAAGACGTAAAAAGTTGAGAAAAACGGACGAACAATTTTTTAAAATTTCTTTCCAAAAACCCCGGAATTCTTTAGCAGCCTGATAGGTGTGTACACCGAAAAAAGAAAAAAAAATGGTCAGTAAAAAGTTGTGTAAAACGGACTGTGGGAAAAGACGAACATGTGCCACGATTTTATCCATGTCGCTATTTTTGTTATATTTTGACTTTTTCCGAAAGTTATCTCCCTTGCCTTCTTAGTAAGCTGAAATAGCTTCCTGAGAAGGCAAAGGAGATAACTTTCGGAAAAATGGCGACATATAGATATAAAATAGTTTTTTTTTAATTTTTCATTTAATAAATACTGGATGAATTTGCGTAATTTTTGGTGTACAGTCTGCTTTCCAGCTACCACATAAGTACAAAGTTTATACATTTCTTTAGCTATTTTATTTTAAGAGAGGCCTAACATGTCATTGTGAAACTGCAGAAGCACCTAATTTTTTCCCTGGCTTAAGGTTAGGATTAATTACCCCCCCTCTCTCCCTCTCCGTGCTAAGAATGGGTTTAATAATTTTCTTCAAATCGGTAAGTGAATCAACGGCATTCCATAAGGGTTCACTGCGGCGCTGACTTCCGGTTCAGAAATGATAAAAAAAAACTTTGAGACTTCACAAATACATTTTATTAATGATGTTCAAAATGTCCTCTACTAAAATTAAAAAAAAAATGTAAATTTTTGACAGCGCTATGAGGTTTTTACCCTAAAATATACTTTAGCCCAACTTTACTTCGTTTTATTATTTTTAGGAAGTTTTTTTAAACTTTATTTTTTGGGGGAAGGAAGGGAGCTAATTTTATTTTTTAAACCCTAATCCTAACCCTTGTGGTTTTGTATTTGCATGTCGTCTGCCTTTTTTATATTATTTTTTAAATTTTTTTGTTGCTTTCAAATCATAAACTGCTTCAGTCTGTTCCGTAAACCGCAATCAGAAATATTTGTGCCAATATGGCTCCTGTTCTGAAGAAGCGCCAAAATCTTTTAAATACAATTAGATTTTAGAGTGGAGGTTCATTTTTATAAATGTAATGTGATCAGAAGACACAGCAGCAATGCAAAGTGATGTGGACAAATTATCAAGAAGAGGAGTGGCAATTACTGTTCAACACAAGCAAGTGTAGTGTAATGCATTTCGGGCACGGCAACAAAAGAACAGCATACACAATGAAGGGCAGTAACGGAGGAATTAGAAATCTAAAAAAGAACATGGGGGATTGCACATCGACAACAAATTCTCTTTTCACCAACATGTTGATGAAGCCGTCAATAAAGCGAATCGTGTTTTAGGACTGATTAAATTTTAATCAGAGGGCAGTGTTTCTCAAACTTTTTTTAGTTCATGATCCCTTGTGACCCGCTCTTTCTAAACATGTCTTCTTCTTAAGGTATCAGGTCTGTTTGCAGACATCGATGATCATGGCTCTCCATTCTTCTCTGCATTCGATCTTTCTGATGAGATCTAGAGTCGTGATTCCAGTAACCCTGTTGAGGCCATCTGTGAACTTCCTCTACTTTTTTTGGCATCAGCATCAAGCTTTTCTCCAAGTTGTCCGCCCGCATTATATGACCGAAGAACTTCAACTATCTGGCGTAGTATTGAGAAGCGATATGTTGTAGTCAGCCTTATGCATGACTTCTTCGTTTTTTTTTCCATTCTGTCTATGAGATTCATAGAATTCTTCTAAGAAACCATATCTCCGCTGCTTCTAAACGACTTTCAGCCACTTTCAACAATGTCCAACATTCGTAACCGTAAAGTAAGATCGACCATATGTACGCCTTCAAGAGTCTGATTTTTGTGTTCATTTTTATGTTTCTGTTTTGAAAGATGCCCTCCATGTTATGGAAAGCGGATTTTGCCATTGTGATTCGTTTCTTGATTTCTGCATCACTTTTGCCATCCGACGTAATATTTGAATGTATCCACTTGTCTAATGGTCTCGCCGTTGCATTTGATGTACAAATTTAAAAAAAGCACAGATGTATTTTAAAATTAAAATTTTTATGAATCCCTGCAGAGAGAAAAATAAAATCTTCATACATTAATGTTTATTTATTATTATTATTTAAAATATGAATAACAGCAGAGAGAAAAATATAATCTTTATTTATGTTTGTGGTTTAAGATATTGTGATGATTTGCCTTGGTGACAATATCTCTTAAGTTAGATGACACTAGCAGCCAAAGTTGTTAATTGAGTTATCTCTCCTTTGCAGACTGGCTGTTTGGAGACTCTAAACATAGATGGCTCTGGTTGGTAGGCAATTTGCATAGGTTTATTAATATGAAAATGGTACTTTTTGGATTGAAGAGTTCAGCTGAGTTCTTCAGACAGCAGAGTGAAGTGCAGAGAGAAAGTTGTGAGGCTGAAAATCGGTCCAACATTGGATTGCCAGTAAAAAATATAAAAAAGTACTCTTATGGATAGACCACATTGTGAAGAATGTATCTGCTTTTTTGCTACAAGCAAATCAATATGAGGGTCTGTATGGCTCAAGGCATGTCTGCTTCAGCGTTCAGCCTGTTTTTTGCCTTCGATTTTATCACCAGGAGAGTAGAGAAACCAGTTTCACAGAGGTAAGTGAATGAGAAAGGAATGAGTACTTTCAGAGCAAATTTGCCGGTCTTGAGAAAAGCAGAGAGGATCTTGACCCAACAGTTAGAGCTGTTGAACTGTTTCTCTTCCCGGAACTTCTCTTTTGCTTCAGTGTTGTTGATGAACTCCAAGAATTCCTCTTGAATCTCACAAAGAAGATCATCCACATTGCATCGGAAAGGATTCAGTGCAAATGTCAGCTGAACATTTTTATTTCTATCAGTTTCCTGAAAATAGCGTTTGAACTCTTCTTGGAGGATTATCAAGTGTTCCTTGATCTCTTTTTGAAGCTCTTCAGCAAGTGGTTCTTCTCCGATGACCTCGTTCAGATGCGAAAAAAAAAAGAAGCTTTCCTCTTCCAGAGAGCTAATTTGTCAAGGAAAGCCTTAATGGCATCGGTATGCATTATGATGGTGGTATCTGAGTCATGTAGTTGCCGGTTGAGTCCATTCAAAGCTTCGAATAAATCTGCCAAGTAAGCAAGACTAAACTTGAATGGCCCCAGGATGTCATTTAACAGGTGCTCCACTTTTTTCTCCTTGGGATACCAGAAATATCTGCAATTCATCAAAAAGTTCAAATAGACGAGCGAGAACATTGACCCTTGATAACCTACGAACAGATGTGTAAAGAGGAGGTCTTGGTGAGCAGAATCCAGGTCACAACCTACGAAACAGCCGGGTGTTGAGTGCCCCACCTTAGATATGGTTGACGATGTGGATCTCTGTTTCCATGGTAAATTTGAGAGGAGCTGGAAGTGTCTTGGAGACCCTCACAGTGGATCAGGCAGTGTGTTGTAATGCTGTCTGGATTCTTCTCTTTGACCAAAGTCATAAATCCTGACTTAGACCCGAGCATGCTGGGTGCTCCATCGGTACAGACACCTACTAATTTTGTCTATGAGTTTTTCTTCTTCAAAGAAGTTTGACACTAAGCTCATAATATCTTTAGCTGTTGTTAGTGGTCTGCAGAAGAGGAACTCCTCCTCAACCTTATTTTTAGAGATGAACCGAGCATAAACCAAAAGTTGAGGAAGATGTGCAACGTCTGTCATTTCATCCAGCTGGATGGCTAAAAATGGAGACAGTTTGATTTTCTTAATCACCTGAGATTTTTTATCCTGCAACATGTCATCTATGCATTGTTTAATCGTGCTGTCCGAATAACTTATCTAATTAAGCTTTTTGATACAGTTCTGATCAAGAACAAGATGAGCAGCCTCTGTCATGCAATGTTTAACAAGCTTCTCCCCAATTGTGCGTGACTTGTACGATGCCTTGACAACATTGCTGGGTTGAAAAAAAACTCCTGTGCCATGATCTAATCTAGGTTTGAGTTGGTGTTCTATGATTTTGAAGTATGCCAAATCCTTGTTGGCCAATTCCAGATGAACCTTGGTGAGGTGTTCCTTCCGTTTGAAGGGCTTCATGCGTTCGTTAGCTGTTTGGTGTTTTCTTGCAGATGACGCACTTTGGGCATTTGCATGCCATTGTTCCCTATAAATGAGAAAACTCTCGTATGTGCGCTTCTTTGACATCTGAAAACAAACGCTATCAAGCATTACGAATGAAAAGAATTTTACAACAAACTAGAACATAAAAACTAACAAAATGATAAAATATAATGGATGTGTTCACCTCTCATACATTCACACTGAAACTCAATCACACACACACTTGTTGTTAGATCCTCCATGAATCTCAGAAAAGAGCTTATGCCCCATTTGGGGGTCATGACCCCCAGTTTAAAAATCCTTGGATTAAAAGAACGTTTGTTATTCATGACAAGATCGCCATAAAGAAATTATACACAACCATGGTCAGACCAATATTAAAATATGGAAACGCCGCAAGAATCCATTAATATTCCAGAGATAACGACAAAATTGAAAGAGTTCAGCGAAGAGCAACAAAGTTGTGTTCCTCAATTAAAGAGTTGTCATACGAGGAGAAACTTAAAGAGATGAGACGACTGTCGATGGATTGCCGATGTGAAAGGTGACATGATAGAAGTGGAGAAGATGTTGACAGGCAAGGTCAGCATCAACCAAGAACAGCTTCTATCACTTAATACTAACTCCATGGCAAGGGGAAACAATTTCAAACTGATTAAGAAGCACAGCAAACCCAACATCAGGAAGCATCCGTTTGGATTTGGAGTAGTGAAAAACTTAGATGAGCTTCCCAATTCAGTTGTAAGTGCAAAAGACACAAATGACTTTAAAAACAAACTAGACAAGTACTGGTTTAGTCGGCAATACATGGTTCGATCCACGCACGCGTCTACTGAGACTATAAGAAGACCAGGCATGGAGCGGTCGTTACAGGCTGAGTAGCCTTTTTTCCTGAAGAATATCCAAGTAATCCGAGACCTCCAAAAATAGAATTTGTACGTTTAGCTTTTGTAAGTATGAATGTCCGAAAAGACAATGATCCGAATATTGGTGAATCTCGGTAAAAATCTAAATCTAGGTCAACACATAAGAAAAACTCGGTACTGTTTCGTAATCGTCAATCATAGATTTTACTGGTGTAGTTTTAGAGGGCTTCGGAAACATTTGAAATGGCGTACTTGCTTTGTCTTTCTCGATTTTGTAGCATTCGTTGTACATACGTCACACCAGTAAAATCTATGGTTGACGTTTCCGAAACAGAATCGAAAACTTAATACAAATTATTTAATAGTTAAAATAACTTTTTTTTATATAGTAACCATTTTATTTGGTATTTTCGAAATAGCCGCCATTTTTTTTTTTTAATTTTGGAACTAGTATTTTTATTTTTATATTGCCATTTTGCTGGGGAAAAAAATTCTCAGGAAAAAAATACACCCTCCTCCTTCAGCGTGGGGACAAAGAATAATTTTTTTTAAAAAACAAAGAGAAATTTTCAATAAAATCATTTGACAATTGAAAAAATATATTGTAAAATTTAAAGAAAAAAAAAGTGTTGGGTTAAAAAACAACAACTTGTGTTTTTTTTAATCGTTGGTTTTCTATTTGAATAATTTTCTTGGGATTTAAGTATTTAGGAATCATGCAGTGAAGTTAAGCCGAGAAATCGAAAACAAAATATACAAATAACTTTTTTTAAAAACGCATTAAAATTTAGTTTTCTACCAACCTGTATAATTTTAGAGTGTAGAAACTGATTATCAGATGTATTCTCTCTGAATATGTTATCGTCACTTTGACTTAGCCAAACACGAGTCAATCAAAGATGGCGGTCGATTTTGTTTATAGATGGTCACTAATTTCAGGCTTAAAAGTGACTCAGTGAAAGTAACGTATTCAGAGATAGTAATACTTACAGTTTCCACACTTGAAAATTATACAGGTTGGTAGAAAATAAAAATTTTCTTGCGTTTGGTAAAAGTTATTTGTTGTATATTTTGTTTGTTTCCGATTTCTCGGCTGTTACCACATGCATGCCAAGTTTTCATTGCTTAAGATACGTAAAAGACAAAAAACAAAACAGAAACAACCCTTAACACATCTGTTGAGGATTTCCCCAACAAGAGAGTAATTTCTCGGATAAATCTGTTTCTCAGATTCTGGAGTCTGTTTATATTTTCTCATGGCACCCACCCTTCCCGGGTCGAAAGTGTGTGTGTGTGTGTGTGTGTATATATATATATATATATATATATATCCCTCTCATGACAACAACAACAAAAATGGGGATAGAAAAATAAGACAAGTGCGCGAAGGCTCTAGTTTCTGTCTTCTTCGGCTTCTTTCGCTGTTTTGAACAACCGAAAACACATGTCAAATTAGATGCGTTGTTTGGGGTGGGATTAATATGATGAAGTATCCAGAAGGGGGGGTGTATATGTTTATGTGTGTGTGTATATATATATTCTCATTCATCGTAATGTTGCGTGTGGTGTGATTGCTCTAAACGAGGACAACAGGTCCTTAAAAATTGCTTTGTCATAAAAGAAATACGTGTCTTTAATTGAAATGACGATAGGGGGGAGGGATAGACGATAGAAGATTTATTTTAAGTTCTTATGATCCTATTACAAGAAAAAAAAACATTTTGATTTAATAATTAAAAGAATACCCGTTCCAGGACGAGTAAAATTAATTCCTCGAACAGAAGAATTTTTTGCACCACTTTTATGTCCCCTTACGAAGATTAAACTCAAGATATAATGCTACTAAACCTTATGTCTAGAATCCTTATTCCAATTTTAATCAAAATCCATTACATCATTTTGATTCTAGAAAATGTCTCAAAGCTTAAGGGGTCTTAAGAAGAAATAAAAATTCAGGGAATCTTGGTGTCTAATGACTATGGATCATCTTTTTAATGCAAATCTGAAATAATTGAATTTTCAAAAAGGAGACTGTGCCCCCTTACTTTACTTCAGTCGAAATTCTTGGGGCTAACATTTAATCTCTATATGAGATACATAAATATTCAAATATTCTATTAAAATTCTCTTTTATTTTTCAAACGTTGAGTTAGTAAAGAAGTTAAGAACATTAATTTTCCTCTCTCCAATTGACCAGTTGATTATGTTATTGTATATCTTTCTTGGTCTTACTGGATTCCATGCCAAGAATTCATCTAGTCTGGTGGAGTATCCAGCTAAGTGCTGTTACTTGAGGTAACATCATTAGGAGAAGGTGCACCATTACTCGAACAAGCCGGTGTATATCCGCATCGAGGGGATCTTATTTGGTCAGGGTTTATTCGTAGGGGGAAGTATCCTCGTGTCAGGTTGTCCTGACAAACCCCTGTACAGAGAGACCGAAGAAACTCGAGGATGGTGTCTAGTAGGTAATTCAAACTCTCATTTCATGTGTGTATATTTATGTATGTGTAAGAGATAAGTTTACTGTTCAAATATAATCAGTAGCAGCACCTAATTCTTGTCTCGATGTCAAATTGTTTTATTTTCAGTTCTAGCAATAAATCTATAACCTCCACACGTGTATTTGTTCCTCCACTTGCACAAAGTTACAGTTTGCTTTCACAAATTAATCATGAATAACTTCGAAGGCGAGGAACGTTACTCGTACTTCAACAGGTTATGGTCTAAGTAATTAAAAAAAAAATTTTTTTACTCGCCCCAAAGAAGGCATATTGCCACTGAGGCGTAAGGGGCTACTTTGTGTGTGTAGTGGGTTGGTGGGGGGGGGGGGCAACCTGAGGGGGAGACTTAGGCAGCAAGATGTTTGTTCAAATTACATTTAAATTTTTAGCATGTTGGTGTGGTTGGGAAAATGGGGAGCAGAAAAGGGATTCTAAAGGCAAACTATCCGAGGAAAGAAGTAAAAATCAGATTCAGAGTAAAAAAAAAAAAATCTTCCGTCATCTAGGGACCTCTGCATTCGGTGGGTGGTAGTTATTTTCGTTGAGGGCGTGAGGGGTTACAAGTGCAGTAAGTTCATCGTAGCACATTTCGTAGAAGTACTACTGGCGATGCGTCTGGAACTTGGCAGACGGCGCAGGATGTATAAAGTTAGAAATTCTTTTTTGCACTCTGTCCAAAAGAGAGAGGAGCACCTGCAGCTGGCATTTAATGTTTTGAGCTTTGACCTCCCGCCCTATCCCGCCCTCTAATTCTACTGAGTACCGAACCAGACGAGGGTGGGCGGCGGGTATACCCAGTTCTCATCGTCCCATTAATTGTAAATGCACTGAAGTTCTGTGTCAATGATTCTTTTTACATTTGTTGATGACGACATACCTTGTTTGCCTAGAGGTTTGATTTTAAAATTAGATCGCCGAGGCATAACAGAACGCGTTGAGCGCTAGTTTTTAGTTTATTCGTTTCGGTTGTTTGAAATGAGGTTGAAATATAAGAGAATATAAGTAATAAAAAAACGAGACAAATTTAATTTTTATCAGTTGCAAAGATTTATTATTTTCTGTGAATGTTTATTGCTGTGTGGATGTGCATTCAGGTATGTCGTGTTCTGCATTCCGAAGTAATTATGTTGCTATGTCGTTTGAACGTTCACCTTTGTCTTTAACGTTCTTTTGTGTTGACCCACTGAGGTCAGCTGAGAAACTCTCTCGGTATTTACTCTCTTTTATACACAGGAAGGTGTGGCACAAGGCCAGAAGGTGAGAATATAAGAAAAGCACCAGAGGGGGTACTCTCTCTTTCTGTCCCTTTGTGTGTGTGTCCCTCTCTCTCTCTGTCACTCACTCCCTCTCTCTCTCTGTCACTCACTCCCTCTCTCTCTCTGTCACTCACTCACTCTCTCTCTGTCACTCACTCACTCTCTCTCTCTCACTCACTCACTCTCTCTCTCTCACTCACTCACTCTCTCTCTGTCACTCACTCACTCTCTCTCTCTCTCTATCACTATATCACTCTCGATCTCTCTCTATCACTCTCTTTCTCTATCACTCTCTCTCTGTCTCTCTGTCCATCCATCATTCTTTCTCTCTCTCTCTCTGTGAATTTTGCAAAGAGAACAAAAAACAATAAAACATTAATGTTTGGTGCATTTTAAGCCAGGAAGCCGATATATTCAGACAGCCTGATCTGGTAGCATCAGGGTATAATTATTAACGGAAATAAAATGCTTGTCATTGTCTATATTGTTGGCCTTTTTGTGTTCTTCGTTTTCTCCTCCAACACCTTTCTTTTTTCTTTTCCGTTTTTTCTCTATTGTCTTTTTATTTTTATATGGAATTACACACGTACACACACACACACACACACACACACACACACATACACACACAAATACATACACAAACACATGCACACACACAGATCACAGACAGACATACACACACACACAACCCTCTGTTTTGCCACACTTGTGTATTTAAAAACTGACAATTGACAATTCCACTGATTGATGTCAACTTCCGCTGACCACGTTGAGTGTCTAAAAGTTCATCTATAATTTAGCAAAAACTGTCGACTAAGGGAACAATCTATCAGGCATGTGTACACAGTGTGATGATGTATGGAAGTGAAACCTGGCCAGTGAGGTTTAAGGACATGAGTTACATGTTCGGAACACCCTCTCCTTGATTAGAGAACATAGGTTAGAATCAGATGACCAAGCCTACATGTGCTTTAGATTGACCTTACATAACGGTTAGTTACTTATATTTCTTATACCGTTCTCCTTCGATCCAGGACTGTACCTTGCTTGACTCTGTCTCTGAAAGCTTAGATAGAGCACTCTCACTCGACTCAACACGAATGCCCAAATACATGTATTTGGGGATTTTAATGCACACCACTGTGACTGGTTGGGATTCTCCAGCATTACTGATGCAACTGGGAACTCTGTTTAATTTCTCCTCAGCTCACGACCTCTCACAGACTGTCACTTTTCCGACCCGCCTTCCTGATCGTGCAGACCAGCAAGCCTCATTTCATGACCTGACCTCACTACCCAATGCTTGTGTGGCGAATGCCCATAGCCCACTCGGAAACTCTGATCACCTATGGTAATGATACTTATCACCTTAAAAACTTGTCCAAAAGCTGAAGAGTCGTTGCTCAAAACAACAACAAACTATGAGCAGGCTGATTTTGAATCCCCCAGGGATCACATCAGCGACGCCCTATGGGGTGAAACCATCTCACTCCCTGCTGATCAGTGTGCAAATGAGCTAACCGAATGGGTCAAAGCAGGCATTGATGCTTATGTCCCTACGCGAAAATTTTTCAGCAAACCCCACTCTCCTCAATGGTTCCCCTCAGAATGTGCAGCTGCTATTGCTGAGAAGCATGAGTCAACTGCGAATAGACAGAACTTTATAGAGGCAAGAAATCCTTAAAGGAACTCTCTGCTGAGGTAACATATGCTAAAGCACCAGCTGCTAAACTGCCCCAGCTCCACCTTGAAATGACCCCCCCCCCCCCAACAATTCAGAAAATTCAGAATTGATTGGGAAGTATTCACCAAGATGATGGGTATGCCAACATCTCAGGCCAACATACAGCTATACAGTTCTGCTGATGAGTCCGTCCAGAATGCTATAGTCAACACTCACCCTAAATTCTTCACCACTGACCCAGACAAGCTACTAGGAATGATAGAGGCATTGGTCACTCGAAGGTCGAATCCTATCATTCATCGCCTTACTTTTGCCTCCATGTCCACTGAGAAAGCACCGGTATGTTGTCCTGAGGGCTGGCACATTGTATTTGTAGGCAGCAGATTTTGCACAGATGCGGAGCGCCGATATGCACCCATTGAAGGCGAAGCAGCAGCAATCGCCTGGGCATTAGACAAATGCCGTATATTTATTATGGGCTGCCCTAACGTAATAGTAGTAACAGACCACCACCCCTTACTAGGAGTATTTGGCGACAGGGACCTGAGCAAGATACATAACCCGCGCCTCTTTAAGCTTAAAGAGAAATCACTCAGGTATTTTTTTACCATCCAACACTGCCCAGGAAAGTTGCATCAGGGTTCTGATGCCGTCTCTCGCAACCCAGTCCCTACAATGAGTGCCCTTACATCCCTATCTTCCACACACCCTTCCTCTGAAGACATCCATCTCTCGGATAAAATAGATGCTATGGTGGAGGTAGCAACCCAGCAGGCCATGAACGATTTTAAAGACAACGATACAATCCTGTCAGCTGATCACGTACGTGCATCAGGCCGAAATGATCCATCTTACACGACTCTGATCAACACAATACAGCTAGGTTTTCCATCCAAACGTTCACTTACTGAACCGGAAATCCGTAACTTCTGGGATGTACGCCATCGACTAAGTACTGACAGGAGCTTAGCACTGATGGATGCAAGAATCGTGGTACCCAAATCTCTCAGAGGAAAAGTACTACGTTATCTACACTCAGCCCACCAGGGTGTGGTTGGCATGAAAGCCTGTGCCAATGAATCGGTGTATTGGCCCGGTATGAATGCATCAATATGCAACTTTCGAGCCAATTGCCTCATCTGCACAAGAATTGCCCCAAGTCAGCCACCTGAACCACTCGTATTAACCCAAGCTCCAGATTGGCCCTTCCAGCAGATAGTGATGGACCTTTTTTACGTCGGACACATTGCATACCTTGTCTGTGCAGACAGACTCACTGGCTGGATTATTTTGTATCATCTTAAACCAGGTCATGCCATCACCTCAAAACTAATATCTATTTGTCGGAAACTATTCCACACATATGGCATTCCAGAAGAACTTAGTAGCGATGGTGGCCCACCTTTTAATTCCAACATGTTTCAGCAGTTCCTCAAAACATGGTGTGTGAAGCACAGACAGTCCTCAGTGGCATATCCTCAATGTAATGGCCGAGCAGAGTTAGCTGTAAAAACAGCAAAGAGGATAATTCATGGAAATACAAGTCCCCAGGGCTCATTGAATAATGACAGTGTTGCCAGAGCCATCCTGCAATATCGCAACACCCCTATCCAAGGCATTGGTCTATCCCCAGCACAACTCTTACTCCACCGCCGACTTTGTGACTTCATACCATCCCAACCTTCGCTATATAAACCACATGCAAAATGGATAGCTTCAGCTAGGAACCGTGAGATAAGCTTATCTCAGCGCAATGCTCACCTCACCGAGTGGTACAATCGCACGGTGCATACTTTATGCCCACTCCAAGAAGAGTATCAATCGATGGGACACAACAGGTCGTGTTGTCGAAACTCTCCCTAACCGTCAGTATCAGATCAGGATTGATGGGTCAGGCAGAATCACTTTGCGAAACCGCAGATTCCTCAGAAAACTTGCAACACCTGTAATTCCAGTCCCTATTCCCAGTGCTTCGACTGAATCTCCCAATCCAACGCCTTGTAATTCCCATACACCTGGTACACCATTGCCGCATAACAGAGGAGATGTAATGACATCGCCGAGGCACACAACATCACCCGGCACTGCTAAACCAATGCCAGTGAAATCTGCCCGGGCAATGTCCAGGTTACTCCACCACAATCAACCAGGCTAGAAGGAACTCATTCTTCCTCAAAGACCATTGCGTTCGCGTACTGAGGGGAGGGGGGGAGATATAGAATTAAACTAACACTTACCGGCATAAGAGCCTCAACTGGCATCCATCTCATGGAGGAGTGCTTGTTCGAATGAATGAACATTTATACACTAAAATGGCCACTTGTGAATCTCAGCCAATCAGAACACAGAGAATGGACTTTCCTTTCTGAGCATAATGGAACATTCTAGCCTTGTTATAAACAGGCATTTTGATGTGTTCAACAGTCTGACTTATCTTGTAGCTCAACTGGTCATACAGTTGAGCCTCAAGCATCGACTCTATAGCTGCTAAGCGTAAGTGATCCAAATGTGGGCTATATTTAGTTTAATTTAGCTTTTATGCATAGGAGACAAAAAAGGGGCTTTTGTGAAAATTTAGATGCCTCTGGTTTGTATTAAATTTTAATAATAGGTATTAAATAATAATTATTTCTCTAAATTTCAGTTTCTTTTGGGTATTTTAAAGTTTTTAGGGGGCATAATATGGGCAAATCCCTTTTGAAAATTCAATTATTTCAGATTTGCATTAAAAAGATGATCCATAGTCATTAGACACCAAGATTCCCTGAATTTTTATTTCTTCTTAAGACCCCTTAAGCTTAAGCCTTAAATTTGAGACATTTTCTAGAATCCAAATCATCTTATTTTCTAAAAACGTTTAATGTGGACATACAGATCTTTGCAAAACAAACCCCTCCTCCAAAAAAATAAACGTGCAAAGAGCTAACACATTGAATCATTTTAATATGATTCAAAGTTCAGTAGAGTCAAGCTAGATTTTTCTTTTAACAGTAAAACATTAAAACCTTATATTAAGCTTGTGGACCCTTTTTCTTTAAGATAGAAGTGTTGTTATATGCATAGATACACATAATATTGTGCAAATTAAGTTTAAAAACATCAACATTACAAAATAAATCGCCTGTGACTAAAAATAAGAACCCAACTAGGAAAAAAAAAACTTAATGTCACCAGAGAAAAAATTGTACATTTATAAAGAGAAAAGATTAAATTTTATCAAACTAACCCCAAAAACTCAATAAGTTATCACAAGTTGAATTTGAAAGGGAATTTAACTAGATTTACCCATACTAAATTCTAGACTGATTTTTGATACTTAACTTTACATCAAAGTGGCTTCATGCCTTGTCTGGAGTGATTTCCATAAATAAGAAAAAAAAGATGTTGACAGATTTCTTGGATCCCAAACCTGGACTTGTCAATGTACGCTGAACAAACCACATGGATATACGAGCTATATATTAACAACCAACTTAATTTCAAGAACTTTCAAAATGGATATATACCGACTTATTACCCTTGAATAAGCCTAAACTAAAACATAAAACAATCTAATATATAAAGTAAAGTCAGTTTCTTTATTGTTTTGTTTTGTCATTAATAACTTTCTTCCTACAAAATCAATATTTGATTATGGTATGTCAGTTTTTCTTGTAGATCGTTGTAGCATGTTATTAAGAATAATAAAATGTAATTTAACTTTTGATCTGAAGTGAAAGTCAGTCCGAGGAGCTTACAACACAAAAAGCTTCAGTTACTTAGAGACTCTGTACTGCTAATTCCAATCGAGGATCCGTTCTCGACAATCAGTCCGACGGGAACTGGGGTCATTTTGGTAGCCTTTTTATCTGTCAGGCTGAGGTATGTGTCCTGGGTAGTCCTAGGAGGTACACTCTCCCAGGCCTTGCCTCTCTTCTTTGGGGAGGAGTTAGTTTATTGCTAATTGCCTGGGGTGCTCTGACCAGGGAATGCTGATGGGGCTGCCCAGGCAATTTTTACTAGGCCAGACTGCTCCTTTTTTAGAGGCGCTGGCTTGATTCTCCCCACCTTCCAACCTTATGTCACATTTTCATGCGGTGGGAAAGAAAGTAAATCTTAACAAAACAAGTAACTGGAGCAAAACAAGGATCTGAGTGTTGGTGGTGAAAGGAGAGATGTTCAGTCCGTGACGGTAACCGCTGATATTTCTGTGTGGTCATGCATCACATACTAGGCTCAGTGTTGCATAACTTCAGTCGTTCAGCATGATTTATGTGCATGTTCCAGAGAGCTTCGCCACATGCTTGAAAACAAAATTCTGCCACTTAATTCAGTCTTGGGCTACTCTTTCAGCTGTCAGAAAGCGGTATGCCAGTCACGACTATTATCTGGTTGACCCATCTTTTTGGTGGTCGTCCTCTTGATCTTCCTTGAATGAAATCTTCTTGATATGATTTCTTTACATAGCTGGAGTCTGGTAGCCGGGAAACATGTCCAGACCATGTTAATCTCTTGTTTCGATTTTTAATGTTCTTGATGGATCTGTTAAGCCTCTTTCTGATATTTGAGGCTTAATATTAACAGATCAATCAACAACGTTATTCGATAACAACCACCAACCAATAAATAGCAAAACAATAAAATGATGCTCAAAATAAATAACAGTATAAATGTGATTCTCCCCCCCCCCCCCCGTGCAAAAGGAATCACGTGACCAGAATTCAAGAATGTACATTTCAAAGAACGGTTGGTCCTAAGAAGCTGTTCTTGATGATCTAATGACAGCCTGTTCCGGTGAGATGGGGTTCTGAGCTTAGAATCCTTGTTCACAGCCAACAAATGATCTCTGCATTTACGGAACTTTGTATTCTCACCTTGGTTGTTATTTTCATAACGTTTCAGGCGATGTAACCTCCAAGATTCTTCAGCTGCTTCTTTTCAAACTTTGGAGTCTATACGGAACTTCGAAGTGAACCCTTTATCTAATTCATGGAGGGAGATTGTTCTTGTTTCGTCAGCCATTTTTTTTCTGTTTCTTTTCTTTCGTGAGGATTGAATCTTCGACCTTCGGAAGACTGTGACTGAAAACTGATTGTTACTCAACGCTTGTATCCGTTGCGCAATGGGTCCTTGTAGACATAATGATTTCCGAGTTCAGAAAAGATGCACCTAAAGAAGGTCGGAAGTTACATCGGCCGAAACGTTGTGAAAATAACAACCAAGATGAGAATAGTAGTCGGAATAATACAAATTATCGAATCACAAAGTTTATTCATATACTACTAGCTGACTTTGCTAAGTTTGCTGCTTGAAACCAACATTTTAAATAATAAATATTCCATTCATAAGTTTATTGTAAACATGAGACAAAACTTTGGCATTTATTTATGGATAAACATTTTGGTAATTTTGCTACAAATTTATTTATCTTTTAAATAAGACCCGTAAATATAAGGAAAAGAAGAAGAAATCAATTCGCCTGAGCGATGTTGGCTCTTTTAAAAACAATAAAAATGAAAATTTGGCGTCTCTAGAGAGTGAGAGAGAAAGAGAATAATCACCCCCCCCCCTCTTTCTATGAACTTTTAAACCTTTTTGATACAAATTTATTCATCTCTTCAATAAAATTGTAAGAAAGGTTTTGTAACTTATCTTTTTTTTTATTAAATCATTTTAATTACTGTTTAGTGTTAATATCGACGAAACTATTACATATATATAGGATAAATAGGACAATAAAATTACAAATGAATAACACCAAACATTAGTTTATTATAGACTGTTTAAAAAATAGTTATGCAAATGAAGCATTCAAATAGCTGTGTTTGGCTATTTGTTCTCTACTATACAAACATCATTTCAAACACCTGTTTTGATGGAGGGATAAAGAAAAAAAACTTTTGCATTTATTCATTTAGATAAATATATATATATATATATATATATATATATATTTAACAACCAAATAAATTTTATTATTGTGAAATAATTAATAGCAAACTGAAACCTGCTCTCTTCTAAAAAAACAAAGCAAAAAAAAACTTTTTTTTTTCTCCTACAAAAATAAATTACACAAGGTTTAAAGGCCAAATTAGTTCTATTGACAAAAAAACCCCATCAATTTCTTTATAGCTTTTTGAAAATGATCCCTGTTGATCGAAAAGTTAAAATAAAAATGAAATAAAATTTATGTAATTAGTTTGGATTTTGAACATTTGAATAATGAGCGATTTTCTAAAAAAAAAAAATTAAAAAATCAACTGCGATTCTTTTTTACAACAGGGGTGCATGAAAAAATACTTTTTGTTTTAAAGAACACAAAACAAAAATGCTTGAATTATCTTTAATTCAAGCCAAGCAGTGATGTGCACAGGTCTAGTGATGCCCGGGGCAAACTCTTTGATTGTATTCTCCCCAAAATTCAAGTATAAGTTCTAGTACTGAGAAATATGAAAAGGGGAAACATTTTGAATATGATTAGATGCTTCCCACTTGTCATCATTTATGACACTTCTTGGAAATGCAAACAAAAAAAACAAACTTATATTTGAATTATTCAGACTTAGTTGTTGTATTCGCAATGTTTCGACCGATGTAACCTCCGATCTTTAAGTGCTTCTTTTGTACGGAATTTCAAACTGAACCCTTTATATAATCCACAAGGTTAGATTGTCTTCATTCTATCAGCTATGACTGGGTAGAAATGTTAATTTTTATCTTTTTATTACTTATTATCGCCTGTAGTAAGGATTGAACTTACAACCTCCAGATCACTGTCATTTAGAACTGATTGTTAATTGACACTTTTAACCGTTACTCCATGAGTCTACCAATTTATGGCTGAGGGAATAAGAACAATCCGCCCAGTGGATTAAATAAATGCTTCAGTTCGAAATTTTGCCCAGTTTCCCAAGTTCAACTATTAGATTCTAAATTTTGGAAAGATGCATCTGAAGAAGGTTGGAGGTTACATCGGCCGAAACGTAAGAATCAAGATGAGAATAGTTGTCTGAATGATCCAAACTAACAATCCTTATCCAAAACATAAAAAGAAAAAACATTTTTTTATTTCAACGGAATCACTAAACTGTGTTGAAGAAGCAAGTTTTTTCTTGGAGGAACGTTATCATTTTTGAACAAAATAACTTTAGTATTAAAAAAAAAAATAGTGTTAAAACTATTAATAGCAGTAAATTAGGATACAAACTGACTTTGTTTTCTGTCACATTATCCTCGACCTATATATATATATATATATATATATATATATATATATATTTGTAATGTATTTTTAAATACCAACTGCTCGGCGTTAACGGTCACGCAAGCTAAATATTGGGCTACAAAAGGTTTCATTGATGAACTTTACTTACTACTCGTAATATTTTACTTTTTTTCTTCTTTTTTACAACGAATAAATGCATTAATTAAGTTGGAAAATTGGTGTTTATTAGGGAAAATGTGACCCGTTGGATCACTTATTGAGTTCAGGTGAGATTGTTTGAATCAGAAAAATGTGTATGTGTCAGGTTCAAGTTCTATCGAGGCCATTGCATTACTTTCACTAATATCCTTGGGAAAGTTATGAATATCATTTATCCTGCCTCCAGCTATGGATAAAAAGTAGGGTCGACAAGACTCAAGTCTTTGTTGTGCAACTAGCCTAGGAGAAGGAAAAACTTTAAAATAACACCATTCTTTCTTTGCTTATATAAGGGGATGTAGTTTGCCTGAATCATTGTATGTAAACACACATTAGGGCTGTCCGCATTATAAATTACTTCGACCTAGAAACAGCCACATTTTGAAAAGAAATCAATAAAGTGCTCGATCGCAGAAGAGAGAGCTAATACTAATAATTTATTTGAAAACTATGTTACATATTTCAGAATACCATGGTTACATCCAGATGGGCTGACTTTTTAAATTTAAAAAAAGTCTATACTCAAAGGGAATCGTCAGCGTACTGAAATGAGATAAAAAAAAAAAAACGCAATGAGAAATGGCGTTTGCATTCATTGTTTAAAAAAAACGGTGCAAGTGACTCTTTGGGAAAAGTATATTGGTTGGAATTCATTGAGTTTTATTTAATTTATTATAAGAATTTAAAAAGTCAGCCCATCTGGATGAAACCGCAGTACGATTCTGAAATATGTAAAATATAGTTTTCAAATAAATTTTATATATATATATATATATATATATATATTTATATATATGGGGTAAGGTACACGATAATTCATGAAAATGAAATGTCGTGATGGAGAAAATATATATATATATATATGCCATTTTTGAGTGCAGTCAGCTGGAATGATTTGGTCATGTACTGTGCATGCCAAATATTTGCATTCCAAAGAGTACGATGCCAGAGTAAACTATTGTTGGGTGGCCAACACAAAGGCCCGTTAAATTCCTCCCTGAAGAACTGTGTTGTAGACCCAGTTTCTTGAGTGTTGCGTCCGACCGATCATAATGACAAAAAAGCAGTTTGGGAACCGTCCAGTTTCCATGGCCTGTCATGTTCGCCAAATATGAATCGAACGCCTTCATAAAAATCATCTCCCTAAAACGGCCATGTAGCCCTGACTTTCGAACCCAAACTGAATCAAAATGGCAAACTTTGTACATATACGGGGTTCAATATCTTTTCAGGTAGAACTTTAGCAGTAATAAAATTGACTTTCTTTTGGCTAGGAGCAAAGTGTAGTATCCGTTCTGGGAAAAATCCAGCTCCAATAAGTTTGTTGTTATTTATTTATTTTTAACGGGGAATTTTAAATTACGAAAATTAAATGCTGGAATAATAAAAAAAATATTTTTTAAAGCATTTAGTTGTAATAAATGCTGCTATTTAAAGAAAAAGTACACTTAAAATTGAGGTATAAAAATAAGAGGTAAGTTAGAAAAAATTTGTTTGCTTGTCGATTGTTGTGGAGCGAAAAGAAATTATTCCCCTTGCAGGAAGTGGGGGCACGTTCTTTGTAAAGTAATGGACATGGTTTCGATTTTTTGTCATTTTTTGTTATCAACTTTGCTTGACTATAAATAATTTCAAAATAATATTGTGTATTAATTAGTGTAAGCTGTTTTGATTGTAATATAGTGGTAATAAATGAGAAAATATTTCACATTTATATATATATATATATATGCTAATCATTACTATTACTGGCAGAAATTATTTTTAAAAAAAATGCCATTAATCAAAAACAATTTATTTTGCTTTGTGACCTATTTGCAGTAAAAAAAAGTTATATCGTATCTGAAGAAAGTAGCTATTTTTGTTTATGTTACTATATATATATATATATGTGTGTGTGTGTGTGTGTATTGGGGAAGTGTACCTTAATTTCAATTACTGTTTGTCCCGATTGCTTGTGGCTGTGTAGTCCTGAGCGTTTGTCTCGTGGTTCTAGCCTGAATCTACGAACTGTGTTCGAGCTCTTGCGACCGCTTGCAACCGCCACTCATACATTGATGAGGGTAAGAGAGCCCGAAACGATGTCGTCTGTAGGTGAAAAAACACTTTAATATTTAACATATATATATATATATATATATATATATATATTTGGTGTATTGCCCGGGAGTAAAACAAGAAATGACTGACTTGTTTACAAAGAAACGAACATTAATTTCATAATCAGTTTATTTTAGTAATTGACGCTAATCAATTAAAAATAAAGAACAAATAAAAATGTGTAATTTATGTGGAAACGAGTAAATTTTTTGAGTAAATCTTACTTGATTCAGTCACAACGTCTACACACTGCCTTACTTAACATGTGTAACCATGTTCCATATTTCGAGGTAATACCTCTTTATCAAATTGTCATGTGTTACACACGTTAGACCATCGTGTAGATGCTGTGATTAAATCAAGTAAGATTTACTAAAAAAAATGATTTTGTTCTTGCCTTCCGTCTCAACATCTGCATATTTTAAATTTCTTGCATTGTGATGGACATCTATGACCCCTTTTCTCTCTATATATTTATTTTCGAAGAACTGAAAGAAGAGAATTCAGTATAATTGCACACAGTAACTTTATAAGGGAAAATGTCTCTAACAGTTTTCGTAGTCAGAATAAGTATTTTCAGAAAAAAAAACTGAAGCAAAATATATTCGTGCCAATAACATAATGGAAGGAAAAAAATGAACAAAATAGGCGAGTCCAAATCAACATATCAGATGGATTGCTACTTGGGGCTAACATTTGATCTCTATATGAGATACATAGATATTTGAATGTTCCATTAAAGTTTTCCTTTACCTGTCAAACATTGAGTTAGTAAAGAAGTTAAGAACATTAATTTTCCTCTCCTCAATTGACCAGTTAACTATTTTATAGTAATTCAAAAAAGTATTCAATTATTTTTACAGAAAAGAATTTTCTCGATGCTAAGTGGAAATCACTAGTTCCTTCACCAGAATGTTGCACCTATAGGGGAGCATATATATATATATATATATATATATATATATATATATATATATATATATATATATATATATAGGGGAGCATATATATATATATGCACCGTTCTTTTCATTAAGTTGAACGCTCTCATGACGTCAAGCCGCCGAAATAAGTATTAAAATTATCACTTTATTTAGCTATCCAGTGGTGGCCGAATGGTTCTAGGTGTCGAGATTTGAGTTGTAAAATACTCGTAGTCCGAGGATTCGAATCACGCGACCAGTAGTGAATATCTCTATGCTGATGAGTCCCGATTAAAAAGGACGAAACGTATACGTAGATAGATAATAAACAAAATATATTTATCATATATATATATATATATATATAAATCTCACTTGGTCTAGCCAGCTAGTTGTGTGGATAACACACACACACATATATATATATATATATAAATATATATATATATATATATATATATAATTAGGACCCTGTAATAATATTTTAACGGCACATCGGTCAAGGCTGAATAGCGGCTTTGCAGCAAAAGGAGAGCGCATATTTGAGCAGTTTCGTTAATTAAAGCTTTTGTTCGAAAAAAAATGACAACGGTATGAACTAAAAAAAACAAAACTAATTCACTTCACCGAACCGTGTCAGTCGTGCGTAAAATATAAGCACATACCAGCTGTGCCAAATATACCAGAAAACTTTGGGAGTCCGTGCGAATTGAGGGCATCCACTTCCTGTCTGTAACTGCAATTTGAGACGAAGAAAGAATAATCTCTTTGAGATTCACACGTAATCCCAAAACAAAAGATGGTGCTTACCAATTTCAGCACGTAGTCAGAAGGCGCTATGGGGATGAGGACATGGGGTAGATATTCTACATGCACCCTTGACGTTTGGTTGTAAATAGATAGAATCTGAGATTTTTTTTGCAAACTAACGCTTCAATCCCTGCAAGTCCTGTCTTATGACTTTGTAGGAATTATGAGCACTTGGAAACTTTTGGGACATGTGCATCATATAGAACGTGAAAGCACTTGAAGAAGGTATATCGCCACTAACATCAATGCCATTGAAAACCGTTTAAAGTCGTAGGAGTTCGGGGCGCATAAAATCATCGCATAAAAGAAGGGGTCTAATGTACTGTTATATGTCGCTAGGACTATGTTTTGGAATTTTTGAGATGCTGATTGATAATTTATATTATTTGGTTTCTTCGGACTACTGTTCTCATCTTGGATATTATTCTCACAACGTTTCGGCCGATGTAATCTCCAACCTTCTTCAGGTGTGTCTTGTCAAACTCGTGATTCTTTAATTTTATAATTTTGAACGGAAACCTTTATTTAATTTACGGTTGTAGCTTGCGCTTGTTCCATCAGCCATGACTGGGTAGAAGTAATTTGTAATTGTATTCTTAGTATCGCCTGTACTGATAATTGAACCTTCAACCTCTAGAAGACTGTCACCTAGTACTTTTATCCGTTGCGCTACAGGTTCTTGCAGAAATATTGTGAGAATAGCATCCAAGATGAGAACAGTCCAAATAATAAAAACTAGGAACTGGTTTGAAAGTGAAAAGTAGAGTCGAAACATCCTAACGGCTCGGGTTGGCCATGTTTGTGTTGCAATACCCGTTCCTTCGGGGGACTCGGTAGCATCAAACAAAACACGATAGAGACAAGGACGTGCTCGAGAAACACTGTTTCTTTATTCTTCACCACCAGTTGCTGTAAGTTGGGTATACACATATATATATAATTAAATATTTCTTTGTTAGCAAAAGTCCTTTGGCATTATTGTTCTTTCCATTGTCTTACGAAGAAGCCTCTTTTTTACTTTGACGGCGGTTGATTTTCGACTCTACCCAACGTAGGTTATTTTCACGAAAAACTGGCAGTGATTAACCTTGCAACCTAGAGGGAAACACGACAATACGTTCTGTAGCAGTCTGCTCTCAGAATCTAGGGAAGGCTTATGATCCCCACGCCAGTTGTTTATGACAGTTCGGCCGTGGTGGGGGTAGCTCTCTTCAGGGCTGACGCACGCACGTCAAGTTTTTTTCTATATCCTCCCAACTCGATCTCTGCTACGTAAGCACTCCTTCTTCCGCCGTTTTAATTTCTGACTTTGCACCTGACTCTTTTAAAGGTTACCGAGTCGTTTTTTTACGATGTCATACTCTGAAATGAACTCGTCGACCTCACATACCTGGGCTCGTTCAAAGGTCACAATTCATTTCCGTTGTTCTTTTAGCCTAATTGACAATCTATCTAGTCTTCGACTTTTCTTCATCATTGCGGGGTCATGCCCTTAGCCTCCCCGTGACGTCTTATGCGTTATTACTCAACATGTCTGCATCATTTGTCCGATACCAAAGACTCTTACTTACATTACATTTTGCGAATAATGTTTTCTGATTTTTGTTTATTTCTTTTTTTTCTTCATTCTTTTTTAAATATTAATTAACAAATAAAATAAAACTGTTTATTAAATTTTTTTATTGCCACCCGGACTTAGGGTTATGGGAGGGTATGTTTTGTTTTGTAAGAAACAAACAATAAAATCAGTGTTTATTAAACTGCAAAAATCAGACAACAAACAAATATGCTGGGAAAATCAGACAAAACTAGTCAATAAAATTTGGTAGCCATTTTGGGAGCTAACCGCTTCAATATAACCATGATTTATTTCTCCATTTATTGGTCTGTCAGTCTTTTTTTTTTTTAAATTTAGTAATGAGTCACCACTTATCAAGGCCAAAAGCCACTTGAGGATAAAGGTTAATGAGATGGATGGATTGTCAGTTGAAAGATGAAGAATATTATGAGAGGATTGAAAATAAGGAATGTAATAAATAAAATAAGATAGTTTATGAGGACAATTTGGATTTGAAAATGAGCATGTTGTAGCCTGTAGGGAAGCAGTTCCATGGTAATATGTTCCACAGATAAGTCTTTGGAAAGAAACACTCCATGAAAATTTGTTAGGTACACGGAAGAAGAAAGGAAAATTTATTTGACGTTGTGGTAGTTAAACGAGATTTTTGCTGTGAATGTCTTAAAGGAGGAAAACATGGAAATACGATAGTAGAGAAAGACTAGCAACGTCTCTTTTGCGAGAAAGGAGCTGTAGGGAGGAGAAGAGGTTCTCCATCTGATGTAATATTTTTAGATATGTCCCAGCATCTCCATTTATTGGTCTGTCAGTCTATATTCTTTAATTTACCCGTGAGTTGTTACTTATGAATTCTAAAAGCCACTCGAGGATAAGGATTAATGAGATGGATTGATTGACAGTTGAATGATGAAGAATATTATGAGAGTATTTTTTATACTAATGAGTCAGCACTTATCAAGGCTAAAAGCCACTCTAGTATAGGGGTTAATGAGATGGATCGATTGGCAATTGAAGGATATGATGAGGGGATTGAAAAAGATGAATGGAATGAACCAAATTTAATTACTTGTAAGGATGGTCTGACTATTTATCTCCCTCTCACAGCGGGGAGATGTGACTCTAAAGTCGGAAAGTGGGATTTGAAACCAGCGCTCTAGAGGAAAGGCACTCTGGCCGAACAAAAATTGCCTGGGCAGCCCCATTGGCATTCATCGGTATGAGGTGCCTCAGACGATCAGCAATGAACTAACCCGTTTTCAAAGGGCGAGAAGGTAAATCGTAGGAAGGTGGACCTTCTAGAACTGCACAGGACCTTACCTCAAATCTGCCAGTCGGAACTCCCACCACCCTGAAGTGCGGGCAAGTATTTGTTGATATTGGATTTCAAGACAACCATGTTGCATCCAGCATCCCATGTCGGATGTGTTATGGGGTGGGAGTAAAAAATTTAATGCTATTATTAATAACCTAAATAAATAAATGCAAAAGTTCAACCCATTTCTCGCCGCACGAACGGTAAAGTCAAAACATCCTATTTCAAATTAATTCAACTTTACACAATAGGCGCACCATCTTTTTTATATACTGCGATATCAGGCGCAAGGTTAACTAATTTGCATATTGGTTTTTAAAAGGGCATTTTATTAATTAACTATTATTTATTTGTTATTGTTTTTTAAATTGAATGATTGTTTTGATTTTAATCTAACAAATAGTTCTGTTTCACAATATTGTTTTATTTCCTGGACAAATATTTGCATTTGTATTAAAATGTTCCTTTCTTGAGAGGGACCGACTTAATAATGTTCAGCAAGTTACAATCTATTTCTAAATTACAAGTGAAAAGGCAAATTGATTTTTTTTCCCTTTTACACATTTAAAAAAAATTAAAAATTTGTATCGGAATTACCAAAATGTTTATCTATCTATGTGAATAAATACGAAAGATTTTATTTCGTGTTTACAACAAATTTTTTAATAAAAGATTTAAAATTAATGTTCCAGGTATTTCAAGTTGTGAACTTTGCGGAGCGATAGCGAGCCGGCAAAGCCATCTAGTTAACATATAAAAATAAGTTTTGACTATACTGATTTTGTGTTATTTTCATAACGTTTTTTGGCCGATGCAACCTCCAGCCTTCTTCAGGTGCATCTTTTCGAACTCGGGGAATCTTAACTGAATCCATTATTTAATCAACGTAGGTAGATTGTTCTTGTTCCGTCAGCCACAACCGGATAGAAGTGTTAATTATTATATTATTCTTATTTTTTATCACCCGTAGTAAGGATTGAACCTTAATCCTCCTGTCACTTAGAACTGAATGTTATTTGTTGTACCACGTTTGTTTTCATTCCGAAACAAAAGATTTATGGGTTAAAAAGGTCACCGTTTTGGCGAAATTTAGTCTAGTAATTCTAATTAGAAACTTCAAGTATTTTTTACTGTAACTAACAGAACAAAAAAGTGGTGAAATAACAAATATGCAACAAATAAATGCTACCAAAGGCAAGATAAGCTACTCTTCTACCTACCTGAATAAGTTTGTGTTTTAACTTTTTTAAGTGTTTTTTTTTTGTTCAAAGCAAGCCTAGTGTCCTCTCTGTTCAGTTAGAATGAAAAAAATGGCTGCCAAAAATTGAAAATTAAACAAAATACTGGTAGAAACACATCGAATAAATGTCACCAATTGTGTGAAAATGTATTTTTTGTAACTTTCGATTTTTTAGCGATTATCAAGGGTCCTTGTGCAGGGCTCTTGGGCAAACAATTTATTTTCATTTTTACTGAACAGAGTCGACACTAGATTTTTTTTTGAACAAAAACGCTTTAAAATAAGTTAAAACACAAACTCATCCAGGTAGGTAGAAGATTAACTTATCTTGGCTTTCTTTTCTTCTTCTATTCATTCACTTTTCCCTTGTTCAGGGGTCAGACGTTTACTGATATTACACAAGCTCACTCTCCACTTATCACGGTTCAGCGTATCAGTAGTCTCCAAATACCACTCTGTGCGGTCTTGTCCAATCACTTTCTTCCAAGTTTTCCTTGGCTGACCAACCTTCCTGCGATTTATGACATCCATGCTTCTGCAACGATTTATCCAGGAGGATAAATGTTCAACATGACCATACCAGCGTAATCGATTCGTCCTTAGGATAATCCCCATGCTGGACAAGTTAGTGCTTTTAGCAAATCCTCTGGCCTGATGTGTTGGGTTTGGTCAGATTTCACATTGCAAATCCATCTGATCATGGATCTGTTATTGCACTGCAGACAGGTGAGAGAGGACTGGATGAGTGCCCAGCATTCACTGCCATATATGACACAGCTGCTATACAACTTACCCCGGATGTAAAGAGGGACAGCACGTGATTTTATCAGACCAAAAGCTGCCCTCACTTTTGTGGCTGTACTGAGTTCACATCCACCGTCTGCACTTAGCATATCTCCTAGGTAGCAGAAAGAGTCTACGTCCAGTGCCATCTTTTTTGTGGGGACGACTGTCAATAGGATGCACCTTTAGTAACATTTATTTGTTTTTTTTTTCACTCCTTTTTTTGTTCTGTTTGTTACAGTAAAAGATACCCAAAATTTCAAGCATGTGCAAATATAATTGTTATTATTGTTTTTTAAATAACATTTTTTTATTAATCAAAACGATTTATTAAATGACAGTATTTTTCTGCAATATTGTATATGACCCCATTCAAATATTGACCGGAAGTTGATTGTACAATAACAATTGTTTCTGAAATATGTGTCCATTTATTGAAATATAAGAATTGAATATTTATTTCCTTTTTATACTTATTCCTGTGCCAGAATTGGTCATTTCCGGTTTCTAGTGAAGTTATTTTTTGGTTTGTTTTAGATGTGTCTATGTATCTCTGTAAGTGGTTCTGTTATTCGTTGTCCTTCAGTTTCAACTACGTAGATTGAATGAATGCGTGTTACATTAGATGCAGCCAAGCATCAACATCAGAAGCTTTGGCAGTCAGGCAGCCTATCATGCTTAAGTTTGGAATAGCGGTTTTGTTTTGCTTAAGTTTGGGAAAAATTCAGAGCTTTTTGAAAACACGCCTTTCTATTTTAAAATGAAATCTTTATGCATAATCTCGAGTAGAATAGAAAGTGACTAACTTGGGTTTACTTTCGGCAGCCTTGTAATTCTCGCTTCCCTTATTTTGTCCTTTAGTCCTCACATATCATGAGCAATGTTTCTGACAAAGGGGGAATAATTGCTGTTTTCTGGGTCGGAATCTATCCACCTAACACTTATCGTTGAGGTAGTTTTTGACCTTAAAGTAGTTTTATTTTTATTTTTAGCCACCTGACATCAAGCGGCTTCATGCCTTGTCTGGAGCGATTTCCATTAAAAAAAAAAAGAAAAAAAAGGATGAGTAAAATGAATTCAGAGAACAGTTTTGCATAAATTTTATCAATAGTTATTAGATATCAATTAATCAATATTCTCTGAAGTTCAGTTTCTGCAGAGTATTTTAAAGGGTTTTAGGGTGCATAATATGTGCTCAACCTGTCTTTCAAAAATTAAAATATTTCAGTTTTGCATTAAATTCCCTGAATTTCAATTTCTTCTTAAGACTCCTTAAGCTTACGCCTTAAATTTTAGTCATTTTCTAGAATTAAAATCGTTTAATGGATTTTTATCAAAATTGGAACAAGGATTCTAGACATAAGGTTTAGTATCATTATATCTTGATTTTAATCTTAGTCATAAATAAAAGTGGCGCAAAACTGTTTTTGGGGAATTAATTTTACCCATCCTGGGACGGGTATTCTTCTCGTATGTTTATATACACGTGTTTGTCGTCTGCATAGTAAGCATAGTAGCAATAAACTACTGATATTTTCAGAGCAATCGTCAGCTTGCGATGTCCGATGTCAACTATGCCATGTCTACTCTCTGCTGTTTTCACCTTTTAACTATATTTATAGACGATTTAATTTGTTTATTTTTAGCATCACATCTGCCTGCGGGCATAAATTCCGCTCAATCGGTGTTTCACTAAGTCTGACACGATTCGGAAGTTCCGTTCATCAGGTACCCGTCAGCAAAGTCATTTAGATGTGTCACTTTCGCCGTGACCTGTTACCCGGTCAGGTACCTGTCAAGGCTGATGTGTCACTTCGTCCATGACCCGACATCTTGCTCAATCCATTACACGATTTTAATTCTAGAAAATGACTAAAATTTAAGGCTTAATGTAGCAGCCACAGGGAAAACGAGTGAGGGTTGCGTTGATTGAACCCGGAGTGTTCCGGTTACAAAATGGAAACTTGTAACTTTTGTCACGCGACGAGAGTTTTTGTTTTGCATGGTGGAGAAAGGTTAACTAGAGAAAAAGAAAAAGGAATTCAATTTTTTGACTAGACGTTTGGTTGTGAACGCTGCATCGTTCACATTCGTGTTGACTGTTGTTGGTGAAAAGAACAGAAAGAATAATTTGCGTCCCGTTTGAACTCATTGAAAGAGCATTCTTTCAACTCTGAGTAGTGAATCAAATATATTTCATTTCAGTTTATTAACTATTAACTCTTCGTTACACTTAAGCTGTGTAAGAAATTGCGAAAACATGGGATTACCTGGCAAACGGTCTCGGTGCGCGCTTTGCAGGGCTGGATAGCACAAAAAATGGCAAGATGGCGTCGGTGGCTTAATATAACCAGGTGATCACGTGAAATCTCGTGTTCTCTCGCGCACACGAGATTCCGATTTGAAATAAAAGCGGGTCGCTGGAGGCAAGAGGGGCAGAGGGAAAAACATAGTCAACGGAAGACGACGGCGACGCTTTTAAAGAAGAAGAAGAAGAAGAAGACGACGACGACGTGGAAGAAGACGTTGGAGAAGAAGGCGGTGTGCACTAATCCAGAGTCCCTTGCGAGTGTTGTTCCGGTGTCTACTAAAAAGAGTTTCTTGGGCGTTTTCGACCGTCGTTGAGATTTTTCTGCCACAAGCTATTTCGGCTTTGTTATGGAGAAATTCGACATTAGATTAATTCCGGAATTCGACGGCTCTCCTGCTGGTCCATCGGTGATCGAATGGCTGGAGAAGGTCGAGCGTGTTTGCCGGTTGTGCAAAATTAAAGACCCAGCTATTGTCATCCCATTGAGACTCACTAAGGGGGCTTACGCCGTGTACCAGCAGCTCGGGAATGATGCAACCATGGAGCAGATTGCACAAGTGCTGCACGGGGCATTTGGTACAGATCCTTTTGTTGCCTGGAGGCAATTTTCCGAACGCCGGCTTGGGCCGAGGGAGACAGTGGACGTCTACATGGCCGACTTGAAAAAGCTTGCTGCTCCCTTCGGCGGTGCGAGTGACTGCATATTGGCATGCGCCTTTTTGTCTGGACTTCCGGACGATGCAAGTCGACTGCTGCGGGCATCGTCGAGACTCACAGAGATTGGATTAGAAGAGTTGTTGGCGAGAGCACGAAACATCTTGAAGGACGATCGAGAACTGGTCTCTGCAGCGGTTGACACCCTGGACTCGCCAACAGAGGGCCTACGATGCTATACATGTGGTGGCCCCAACCACTTCTCCAGAGACTGCAGAAGCGGCACAAGGCGCACCCTAAATTATGGAGCACGAAAAGTAATACGGTGTCACCAATGCAATAAGCCAGGCCACATAGCACGGAATTGTCCGGGAAATGGGCAAGGGGAGGACGCCGCAGCGCTAGCACCCTCCCCAAAGCGGTATTGAACAAAGCGCTTCCTGCAGTGACAGTTAAGTTGATGGATGTAAACGTTCAGCGCTGGTTGACACCGGCTGTACCCAAACCCTCCTTCGAAAGGAATGTTGCACCACATGGAAGAAACGAAAGATCCCCGTCCTAACTGTCGGCAAAGGCTCATTGGTGTGTTGTGGGGTCAGTGTTGTTCATATCAGCATTGACAGTGGCCCCCCCCGGTGGCTGTGATGGTGTTGGTGGTCGATGGGGAGCTGCTCGGATATGACCTTCTCCTTGGAATGGACACTATCACACAGCTAGGTGGACTTACTGTGAACAGCGCCGGTGATGTGAGATTCTCTTGACCAGACAAACAAATTTGTGCAGCAATCACTCTTGATGAACCCGATTTCCACGCAGAATACGGCAAGGGCACAAACACTTGGACAGCGTCCTGGAAGTGGGCAAGCGACCAGCCGCCAGTGTCTTTGCGGAATCGGCTGACAGAGTATCCCCCTCCTGCATGGCTTAGGGGGCAGTACGAGGCAGAACTTCAAGTGTGACTGGATAACAGCTGGTTAATTCCATACCCAGAGGATGAGCTCGGCCCCCCACAGGGGCTAATTCCCCTGATGGCTACCAGACAAGAGAACAAGCAGAAAGTTCGACCTGTTCTTGATTACCGGGAACTCAATGAACACGTTGACCTGTACACTGCGGGGGCTGACGTCTGTGCTCATAAACTGCGAGAGTGACAGCGGCAGGGTGCGGAAGCGGCCATACTGGACTTGCGAAGAGCCTACCTGCAAATACGTGTTGAGAAATCGCTGTGGCCGTTCCAGACGGTGGTAGTCAAAGAAACTCGCTATTGCTTGACCAGGCTGGGGTTCGGCCTGAATGTAGCCCCGGGCATCATGACAGCGATCATGCAGGCGATCCGGCGTCAGGATGAAGCTGTGCAACAGGCGACATCGTCTTACATAGATGACATTTTTGTCAATGAAAGCCTCCTGTCTGCCCAGGCGGTCAAAGAACACTTTGAGCACTTCGGGTTGTCGTACAAGGAGCCGGAGCGGCTGCAGGATGGAGCGAAGGTGCTCGGGCTGCAAGTGGGCGGAAGTGCAGATGGCCTCCAATGGGGAAGAGGTGGTGAAATCCCGGAAATCCCATCTACCATCACATGTCGGAGCACGTTTTCCGTGTGTGTAAAACTGGTGGGTCTCTTCCCTGTGTGTGGGTGGCTCCAAGTGGCTGTGGCGGCTATAAAGCGACGGGCAAAGGATGGGACGATGAGGTGCGTGATCCTGCCCTGCGAAGCATGCTGGTGGAAGCTGTGGCCAGAGTGACCAATGATGACCCTGTACGGGGGAGCTGGTGCGTCGATGGGAGTGAGTTTACAGTTTGGGTGGACGCCAGCTCACTTGCCTTTGGCGTTGCTCTGGCGGTCGACGGAAGTATAATAGAAGATGCCGGCTGGCTCCGGCCAGAGAATGACGCTAAGCACATAAACCTAGCTGAACTCGATGCTACACTGAGAGGAGTCAATCTAGCGCTTCAGTGGCAGGCTAGAGTCCTCCATGTTATCACGGATTCCACGTGTGTGCATCGGTGGATGACCGATGCCTTGAACGGAAAAGCACGGCTGACAACGAAGGCATCGGCCGAAATGTTAATCCGGAGGTGGCTTGCTACCGAAACCATCAAGGAATACAACTTGGTCATAGATGTGACACTGGTGCAGTCCTGTTTGAATCGAGCGGATCGTCTGACCAGAGTGCCACGCCGATGGCTAGACCTGCCGAAAGAAGTGAACGAGCCAGCACCTGTAAATTGTGCTGCGGTGGGACGTAGACTCAGCCCGGAGCGTATCGCTGATGTCCATTGCCAAAGCGGGCACCCCGGTGTAAACTGAACCCTTTACTTCGCCAGGTTGGTTGACCCCTCTGTGTCACGGAGGGCTGTGAAATCTGTTGTGAGAAGCTGCAACACCTGCCAATCGATCGACCCAGCACCTGTCCGGTGGAAGAAGGGCACACTCGGCGTGAAGTGTAATTGGGATAGGATTGCGATGGACATAACTCACTACGACGGGGGGCATTTCTTGACACTTATTGACTGCGGACCGTCCAGATTTGCATTGTGGCGGTCCCTTCACCGGCAGGACACGGCTGCCATTGTCCATGAGTTTGAAAGTGTGTTCCTCGAGCGTGGCCCTCCTTCTGAGATATTGACCGACAATGGCCCCGCTTTTGTTTGTGCGCCATTCAAACAGTTTGTAGATGGCTGGGGTGTCCGTCAGCGTTTTCGGTGTGCCCATGTGCCCAGTGGGAACGGAATTATTGAGCGCAACCATAGGACTGTCAAGACCATCGCAGCGCGGAAGGGGTGTACGGTGCCTGAAGCAGTCTATTGGTATAACGTCACCCCTAAGGACGATGTTTCACCCTCCACCGCGCCAGCCAACGCGCTACATACATACCATGTCAGGGCGAGAGGTTTGGAGAGCAGCTCACTGCCCGAACCAGAGCCACTACAGGAGAACATAAAAGAAGGAGATGTCGTTTGGGTTAAAAAACCCCGAGGCCAGTGCACGACTCACTACGGAAGTGATCAGCCCGCAGGCGGTGCGAGTTGACGGAGTACTCCGTCACATTAAAGACTTAAGATCGGTATTCCAAACACAGCTGCCACTTGACGAGAATAGTGAAATTGAATCCGTGACCAGCGAACCATCATTCTGGTTCATGACAGCTTCATCGCACAGCGACACTGAGAGTGGTAACCTTGAATGTACTGACCCTCCTACTGCTGATGAAAGCCCGGACAGTGATGCTGCAATGCCACGGAAGACAGCACAGATGATGATGAAGCCCCGAATCCCCCTCTCCGAAGAAGCACTCGAAGAAAACGGACACCGCCTCCCTGCTCTTTCTGTGATAATGAGATCAGGGGGGAGTGTGTAAGAAATTGCAAAAACATGGGATTACCTGGCAAACGGTCTCGGTGCGCGCTTTGCAGGGCTGGATAGCACAAAAAATGGCAAGATGGCGCACACGAGAGTCCGGTTTGAAATAAAAGCGGGTCGCTGGAGGCAAGAGGGGCAGAGGGAAAAACGTAGTCAACGGAAGACGACGGCGACGCTTTTAAAGAAGAAGAAGACGACGACGTGGAAGAAGAAGACGTTGGAGAAGAAGGCGGTGTGCACTAATCCAGAGTCCCTTGCGAGTGTTGTTCCGGTGTCTACTAAAAAGAGTTTCTTGGGCGTTTTCGACCGTCGTTGAGATTTTTCTGCCACATAAGCTTAAAGGGTCTTAAGAAGAAATTTAAATTCAGGGAATCTAGAATAATTTTGATCAAAGCTTGCTAGTAACTTTGGACGGTGTCTCTTCATTTGCTTTTCCTATCAATGCTGGTGTTCTTAAGGGCTCTATTCTAGGCCAAACACTGTTTCTTCCCTATATAAATGATCTTCAAGAGAATATTGTTCAGAAAATTAATATCTATACTGATGATACCACTCTCTATTCTGGTGTTGCTTTTCACCTATCTCCTTCCGATCAGTTGAAATATGCAGCTGATCTAGAAGTTGATCTGGGCTCAGTTGTGGATTGGGGTATGAAATGGCTTCTTTCATTTAATCCAGTTAAGACTTATCTCATGTCTTTCAATCGTAAGTGTGCCCCTTTTCTTCCTGAGATTCTCATGGATGGCTCTACTCTTGAGGAGAAATCGACTCTGAAACTTCTTGGTCTTTCTCTCTCATCAAATCTTTCTTGGAGTTCATACATTAGATCCATTGCTCTTTCTGCTTCTTGTAAAGTCGGTTCTCTCTATCGCTCCAAACACTTTTTCACACCTGAGGCTATTCTCTATCTCTACAAATCTACAATCAGACCATGTATGGAGTACTGTTGTCATATTTGGGTTGGCGAATCTCTGTTCCATTTGAGTGTTCTTCATAAGGTGCAGAAATGTATTTGTAATTTGATTGGCCACACCCTTTCTTCTTTGCACCCTCTGTTTCACAGACGTGATGTTGCTAGTCTCAGTCTTTTCTATAAATACTAGTATCGCATGTGTTCTTCAGAATTATGTGATCTATTCCCTGCTTCTTCTGTTCCAGCTCGTTTGACTCGTTGGTCTTGTGGTCTCCATCAATTCGCTGTTTTGATACCTCATTGTAATACAACTTCCAATTCCAGTAGCTTCTTTCCAAGATCCACAGTCTTGTGGAACTCTCTTCCTGCTGACTGTTTTCCTCTTACCTATAACCTTGGTCTTTTCAAGACTAAGGCCAACGGCCATCTCCTGTCTTTGCGATAACCATATTTGTTCTTTTTAGCTTATTATATAAAGTGGCTCCATGTCTTGTCTGGAACGATTTGCATTAAAAAAAATATGGTCATATTATTACACATTTGACATCTTTTGCTTTTCGTTTTTATCCATCTACTAGCAATATTCACCTGACGTTGCCCGGGTGGATAATTTCAAATATTGTCATGTTCACGATGGTTGCCTTGAAAGAAAATTTTAAAATAACATTTCCAATATAAGGTAAAGTAAAAAAGAAACTGTTTGCATAGTGGTGTTCTTAAAAAACCGTACTTGTTGATGCTGTGTTTCTTACCGTTTCTGTTAACGAATTCCCCATTTTCTTAAATTATCTTAAAAATTGAACTGACTTTGCAAATTCATTTTTTCCTGATTCAAATAATCTAACCTGAGATGAATGGGTGGCTCAACAGGTCATATTATATATATATATATATATATATATATATAATGCAAACATTGACAGAATTCGTCGTTTTTTATTTTTTCAATTTTTCTGATGGTCTTTTTTGTATTAAAATTTAAAACAATTAATAAATGTTCCACAGGTTTCACGAACGTTTTCGATTCTTCGTCAGGTGTCAAAAGCAAATGAACAAAAAAACTTGGAGAAAGAAGAGAATTTTTAAAAGACGGCGGAGAAACGCACATAGAACGTTTTTTTGCATTGTTCCAGGAAGTCGTTGACAATTTAAATTCAGCAACGTTGGATGGCATCACAGAACAAAATCACATCACGTTAAGCATTTTAAAATGTTACCACTGGTTTCATATGTGATGTTAGGTTGTGTTTTTATGTAGATAGCTTCCAGTATTTAAATTTTTTTTAAATTGGTTTTGGAATGTATAATTTTAGTGTTATTAACTAGAATTTATCTTAAATAAGAGGAAGGGCAGTTATGTTTTTGTAAATGTTGGTAAATTGAACTAGAGTTTACAAGATGCATGGCGAGGTGGCGGGATAGGGTAGTGCTTGTAAAACCAATGTAGCTATTAGCTTTATTATTATTATGGGAGTTACATTCTCCCACAGGGCATTTAAACTTATTAATAACATTGGTTCTTTCTAGTGGTTTTTGAGTTGGGGAGGAGTTGCTTTTTACTACAAGATTTTGGGTTTAGAATGTCTTATAGTAAATAATGAGTCTAATTTTATTTTTATTGTCATTTGGGGATATGTGTCTGTATAATATTTTTCATGGCTTTTTCTTCTATTATGAAGTTTAGTTGCATTTGATTACAATAGTATATATATGTCAATATTGTTTGAGTTACTGGTGTTTTTTAAGTTTTGAATCATTAATTGTATTTATTCATCGACGATATAATTAGTGAATTCGTTGTAATTGTTTTATATATTTTTTAATTCAATGAATAGTATTTTGTTAAGGGAGGAGATTAATTTGGCACGGTTTAATAGATTTTTAACAATAGCTATTTTGTAGCGATAGGGACACTTGCTCTTGAAATTTAAAAGACTAGAATTTAAGCTGGTTGTTTTTTTATAAGTGGAAATGTTAAACGATTTATTAGAGGCGTCAATAAGAACATCTAGGAATAGGATTTTATTATTTATGTTCAGTTCTATAGTGAAATTAAGAACAGATTAAGAAAATGTGTCCGCTAACTGCAAATAGACAGAAATTTATAGTCAAGAAATGATTGTAAAGTAGTGATAGGTGAGAAGGTATACAGAGACAAACAAAAAAACGCATTCAGTCGCAGAAACTAGGTACTCGTGATTTCTGGAAAATCTATAGTAGTGTGGGGGTGGACAATCAACAATTCCCCCGCTATCAAACCACAACAATTTCATTCGCATGGCAACTGATACTTGCCCAGCGTTTTGCTGTAAACTCCACTTTGGATTCAGCAAACCACTCCCTCCCTAAATTCCCATTGTGGACCGAAGCTACACTTGAAAATCTGGTCATCACCTCATCTCAGGTCAGGGACATCATAAAAAACCTTGACACATCCAAGGCTTGTGGAATTAAGTAATAATCGTGGGATTAAGTAATAGTAATAAAGAAATGCTCTGCTGAGCTGGCCCCTGTCCTCTCCAAACAATGCCTTGCTTCCCTGATAGCTGGAAAATTGCCTCTGTGGTACCAGTCTTCAAGGATTCTGGCGATAGAACTGATCCTCAAAACTGCCGCCCAATTACTAAAATCTTTAAATATTTAATCAATCTAGCAATAGTCCGGCACCTAGTTAATGCTAAACTTCTTTCTGACCGCTAGTATGGATTTAGACAAGCACGATCTACTGTGGATATCGTAACAGTCATCTCAGGTGAAGCTAGGGCGTTAGAGCTTGATATATCCAAAGCCTTTGACATGGTCTGGCATAAAGGGCTTCTCCAAAAATTCACTCATATGGTATTACTGGACAATTATTTAATATAATTAGATCCTTCCTAACCAAAAGAAAGATCCAGATTGTCTTTGATGGCCGTTCATCTAAGCAACATGACATAAATGCTGGTTTACCTCAGAGATCCTTGGACCTCTACTGTTCCTGATTTTCATAAACAACAACCCTGATGACATTGAGACTGAGATAAGTATATTTACTGACGACACCATGCTCTATTCTCATCATGTGGGCAAAACCGACGTGCACATATCCAAGACAATGACTGCATCCTTAGCAAATGACCTCCAGGCTGTAGTGGATTGGGGTAAAAAATGGATGGTAACTTTTAATGCCGCAAAGACAAAGCTCCTTTCCTTCAATAACTACGAGAATCCTCTTCAACCACCAATTGCCATGGCAAATAACACCCTACCTGAGAGTTCAACATTCAAACTCCTCGGCCTAACTTTCACAGATAACATGAATTGGAACAAATACATTGAAGACATTGCCAGGGCTGCTGCAAAGAAGATTGGTTCCTTTTACCGTACTAGTAAACTTCTGTCACCTGACATTATCCTGTATCTCTACAAAGCCACCATCCACCCATGCATGGAGTATTGTTGCCATATCTGAGCTGGTGCATTATCCACTAATCTCTCCCTCTTAGACAAGGTCTAAAAAAGAGTCGCCAACTTAATAGGTTCCTCACTATCCACCAATCTCCAGCCCCCGTCCCATCGCCGCAGTTGCATCCTTGTGCTTGTTTTACAAATACTTCAATGGATTGTGCTCTAGTGCACCCTCGTCACAAATACACTAGAACAACTCGACAATCAGCTAGGTCCCATCCATTCACTGTGCAGGTCTCCAGATGCCAAAGAGCCTTTTACTCCAATAGCTTCTTTCTTGCTGCCGGCCTCTGGAACTCCCTCTCTGCTCCTTGTTTTCTGGATTGTACTGACATGCAGAAATTTAAAACTAATATAAACAGACATCTCGCTGCACAGCTCCCAACTACGGATGACCCCCAAAACTTTCACCCTAATTCTCAGTAGCCTCTTACGTCTACAGTAGTGGCCTGACTTGTTTGGGGTGAACTATGTTAAAAAGAAAAGAAACTTTTCAAACTCACTTTTTCCTGATTCAAACGATCTAACCTGAGCTCAATGGATACACAAACAGGTCACACTTTTTTCTAATATATATATATATATATATATATATATATATTGCACACAACCAGGAAATAAGTTCTATTATTTAATGTCTATGATTGTAAAGCTCAATTCAATTAGCAATTTCAGCAGATGTGAAAGGTCAGGAATCTTCAACCTTTAATTTTTTTTTAATGGCCACCCAGTTTTCTATCTCCATGACCCATTGACATATATAAAATGTACAAATGTAGTTTTGATCCAATTAACGAATCAATTATCGATCACAGTCTTTTAAATGATTAGATTTTGTTTTTTTTAGTTGCACACATTTTAGTTATTTTTGAAAGGAATAGAATCAAATACACTTGGTACACCATTGCCGCATAACAGAGGAAACGTGATGACATCGTCGAGACACCCAACATCACCCAGCACTGCTAAACCAATACCAGGTTACTCCCTCACAATCAACCATACCAGAAGGAACTTATTCTTCACCAAAGACTATTGCGTTTGCGTACTGTGGGAGGGAAGGGAGATATAGAATTAAATTAACATTTACCGGCTTCAATGTCCTATATCCTATAGGCAAATATTGCTTGAATGAAGCGGTATTTATATCAACTGGCAGCCAATCAGAATTCATATAATGGACTTGCACAACTTGGCATAGTGGAGCAGTCCAGCTTCCATATAAACTGGCTTTTTGGTTACTTGAGTCTTTACTTATCTTGCTGCTCAACTGGTCGTACAGTTGAGTCCTAAGTATCAAATTCTATAGGGTAAATGTGTTGGTTGGATCTTTCAATTTCACTCATTGATCCATACTTTATTTAGGAAAGTTGGGATCAAAATGGATCCGGCACAAGCAACCTTTGTTTCCACAAGAAAATCTAACGAACCAGAATCAAGTATTCATTTTGTAGGACGAAAACTATCGATAACAAAAATCAACAAACTGACTTCATATATAAAAAATACCTGTCCCATCTTAGGCAACGCCGGGTAGGTACAGCTAGTGTGTGTGTGTGTGTGTGTATATAATATATATATATAATTATTATTTCATATATATATACACATATACTATTATATCGTATGTGTGTGTATATATTTAAAGAACCAAACCAATTGAAAATCAATTAATACACAATTTCTTTCTTTAACATCTGATAAATCTACCGGATTATACATGGGATGAAGATAAGTAATTTTTTTTATTTTCCTTAATGGAATTGGAGACTGCTCGTCTCACATTCGTGACCTGCCAATATTATCTTTTTTTTTTTTTCTGTCTTCAGTTGATTTGGATTGGCCAAACTCGGTTTGTTTACCAAAAGACTAAACCTAAACCTAACCCTAACCATGGAATCAAACTAACGATAATCTCTTCCTTCTGTCAACATGGGCTTACTTTTTTGTGTTAGTTCTTCAGTTCGACAACAGTAAGGAAAGTAGGCGAACATTTCTGTTTGAAGCACAAATGAACCAAATTTGTTTTTGTTGTTGTTTTTTTGCTTTTAAACTTTCAGTTGAGCCAGAAATTACTACTACTGCTACTACTACTACTAATAATAATAATATTAATAATAATTAATAATAATAATAATCAATTAATTAATAATAATAATAATAAATAAATAACAAAAAAAAATTTATACAATAAGCAATTTCATGTTCGTATGTATGTTATCACCCTTCTCTTAACAGATGGGATTGTTAAAGAGACAATGCAATGCTTCTGTTTTATCGCACTGAAACTCTAACTAAAACACACTCTCTTTGTCTTTAGTCTAGGATTAAAGTGTAGTATCTGTTCTGTCCAAAGATGCTACAGTAATAGCGTGGGGTTGTGTTCGCGCCAGATATCCATAGAATGGAAAAATGTTGCAAACTCCTTCAACCGGATATAGTCTCAAACCAGAATACTTAGATAAGTAGTTTCAGTTTGAACAAAGGTGATACAATAATATTCTGGGGTCTGTGTTAGTGCCGGATGATCATAGAATGGAAATATTTTTTTTAGCGCAGGAACAATATACAACAGATGAAGGATGTAATTTTAGAATTAAAAAAATTGTAGCAATTTTTCTGAATATTTCTGAATTTTTGAGATGAGGATTGATACTTTGTATAATTTTGGTTATTCGGACTACATTTCTCATCTTGAGTGTTATCATCACAACGATGGAACCCTTTTAATTAATCCACGGGGAGAAGTCTTCAGTAATTTGCAATTCTTCGTATCGCGCGCACCAAAGATTGAACCTTCAGATGACTATCACTTAGAACTGAATTTAACTTAGTATTATATCCACTGCGCCACGGGTCTTTGTGAACAGTTCTAGTATGAATTTTGTGGAACCGACTGAATTCGAACTTGGAACACCCAGGACTTCAGTCCGTGTCGATATCCACTTAACCACCGTCACCTCCCGGTGGATCAGTTAATACCATATGACTAAGTGGACAACGACATGGAGTAACGACCCGGGTGTGCCAAGTTCGAATCCTGTTCGTTCCATAGCATCACTTTCACTTAAAGATCTTGGCAACCTTTACGTGTTCCCTCCTGTTAGTATCCGATTATTTCTAGACATAATCTGAGAAACCAATACCAACAAAAGAATCATGCTGATTCATACAAATTTACTAGACGATCCATGACCTGTATGACGCTGATACAGTGTACATTTCTTCTCTTTCTCTTAATTTCCTTTTCTTTATTTATGTCATTTTACTCTCCTTCTCTTATGCTGCTGCTGCTACTGCTACTACCCTTATCTTTCTACAGTGATACAGTGTACATTTTTTCTTTTTTCTTTCCTCTTTTTACTTTCTCCTTTCGTTTTCTTTATTTATGTCATTTATTTATCTTATGCTGCTTCAACATCCGTTGTTGTCTCTCTTCTTTACACCATCTTTGTACTCTTTAAAACACTCAATCTGCAAGCTAATTGTGCTACCAAAATGTTTTGCAATAAAATGAAAAAAGAATTTAGGTTTGAGATACCTTGTAGTATATTTGAGGTCATTTAGGTTTTAGACATAATGAAAAAAGAATTTAGGTTTGAGATACCTTGTAGTATATTTGAGGTCATTTAGGTTTTAGACATAATGAAAAAAGAATTTAGGTTTAAGATACCTTGTAGTATATTTGAGGTCATTTAGGTTTTAGACATAATGAAAAAAGAATTTAGGTTTGAGATACCTTGTAGTATATTTGAGGTGATGGGTTGTCTATGTATTTCGTAATAAATAAATTTGTAAGTATTTTTCTGGTTTTCTTTTAGCTTTTTTTATGTTTTTAGCTCATAATGATAACATAATGTCAGTCATTTGAAAAAGGAATCTTACCTGTTTTGCCAGTTGGTCTGTGTGGGCGTGAATAATGGATGACTGACCAATTTCTGCCTTCCTCACATACCTGTCACTTTAGTAGATTTTTTTCTAGCCAACCGAAATCAAAATATTTCCTCATCATTTGATTCACTGGGCAGAAACTTTTTCAGCAATTTTCAAGGTCATATTATAGATTAAAAAAAAAAAGAATCAAATACATTTACATGCAAAACAACATTTTGCAGGAATAAAACAAAATTTTGCAGGAATAAAACAAAATGTTGCCAGTATAAAACAAAACAAAAAATTGGATTATTCCTTACAATCATGAAAAAAAAACCCGTCTTCGTAGATGCTTTCTGCCCTTTTGTATAAAACTAAATTAAACTAAATATAGCCCCATTATGCCGCCATATGCACTGTGTTCGAAAGTTCATAATGATCGGTTAATTAGTCTAGGAGTTAATTCTGTACATAGAAATATATAAACATACACATACCAAACTTTATAGAGAAATATAGATGTGTATTTTATTAAATACAAACTGTCAAAATAACACTGCTTTGAGTTTCAGATGCAACACAAATCTGCATTCCATTTGCTAACCCACATTTATATAACCCACTTTTGTAACGCTCAATTGAAGTTTGTTTTGTAAAATCTGGGAACTACTTTTAAATTAAAAAAAAAAAACCAACAAAAATTAACAAGAAAACAAATTCTTACCGTTATTATTTGAAAATCTAACAAGTATAGGAAACAGCAGCAACGGTGAATGTTGGTCATCAGCAGTTTCTTTCAGCCAATCACAGGCACATAAATATTCACATCCAAATTTTGCATGTAGATTTAAATTTCACTTTTATATTTAAACGTTTAACTTTTATTTCATCATTTACTGCGAGATGTCTTTTTCCTTTTTTTTTGCTTATATTCCTTACGACAACACATATAAGCTGTTTCTTGATATATAATAAATGTAATTATGGTCACAGGCCTGGCAACCATGTAAGCCAGACATGATTAGTGAAATATATGTTTTCTCCATTTCTTGTGAAATAAAGAAAAACATCTGCACGAGACGAATCACGGAATAAAATAATTCCTTAGATTCATTGTTTATTAAAAGTTTTCATTACTTTTATTATGATATAATTAAACTTGAGTAGATAAACAATAAACATAAACAATTTAAAAGTAACAAAATGAAAGTTAAAAATTTTCCTTAGAATCAAAATTATCTGATTTACATAAATAATCAGAAAATGTCATTTAATAGAAAAATATAAAGAAATTAAAAACTGAATAAAAGTTTTTATTTCCAATTAGCAATAAACTATAACTCATTCTTTCAGTCCCAAGAGACAATGGATACCCCTTGTAAGGGTGTGTGCGGCGATTCTATTGTGAAGCAAGAGTTGCGCAAACCCAACTGCCTATCTCCCCAACCGGCATTGCTCAAGTCCAGTGGCAAGTAGAAGTCCAAGACGACTGGAAACAATGTAGGGATAAGCAGAAAAAGACTAGTGTTATTTTGGAGTTGTTTGTCCTTCTCCTCCATTAGTTGAGTCTAGTCTACCCTACTATTTAATCCATAGCTGGAGGGTGGATATATGGATTCATACCTTTCCCAAGGGTATTAGTGAAAATGGTGCAGTAGCTGCGATGGAATTAGTACCTGGCAGCCATTCCGCACCTGTAACAATTACACCAAACCATTTCCTTCATGAAGTCGTTGTGGCCGAGTGGTTAAGGTGATCGTCTAGGAAGCCATTAGGGTCTCCTTGCATAGGTTTGAATCTAATCAGCTACGTTTTAGATATAACTTCTAACCACATCGTAATAATAATTATTGTATCATCGTGAAGTTTTTCTTCATCTTTTATGAGACAAAGAGAAACCATAAACGCAGACGATAAATATCCCAGAATAAAATTGGCAGAAATTATCAAAATGATTCTCTCTCGGATTCATTGTTTTTTCTTAAAGTATTTTTAGATTTTGTAAAATACTTTCTGATTGTTTTGTACAAATTATATTTTCTCTGCTTTTAATCAAGTTGTATAAATAAATTGACTCATTATTTCTGCAATATCATCGAAAAATGTCCATAATTTGTGGTGAATTTTTTGTGTCTGTTCAGTCATTTTATGGTAGACTAGTTTGCTGTACCTACCTGGCATTTTATGGTAGACTAGCTTGCTGTACCTACCTGGCGTTGCCTGGGATGTAGTGAAGTTATTTTTGTTTAATTTTTAGTTGTCTGCAAATTACTAAAAAAACTTTTACGGAAAATGAAATCAAATTTTAATTGTGAAGGAGACAACTCTTATTATTATAATCTTCAAATAAAAATATGAGTGAATAATTCATATTAATAAATTTCCCTTGCTGATTTTTATTTTTTGGTGATTATTAAAAATTGGGTGCTTATTTACAACAGGGTCCCTGGAAAAAATTATTTTCATGTAAAATCAGTATTTTGTACTTACTCAGGCATAGTTTCTCACTCACGGTACGCAAAAGAATTTAAAAATATCAAGTAGAACTTTAATTAGAACGATTTTTCCATGTACAACGTCTATTCGCCGACATTTTGTTTGTGGCCGATTGATGGAATGGATAACCAAGGGCAGGTAAGTGTCGCGAAATTGCATGTACATTTTATTAATCTATAAAATTATATCGTGGAAAGTACCCCGGTGAAGAAATCAAAAATAATTATTTAATTTTCATTTTTTTTATTTAATAAATATATATTTTATTATTATTGCATATGTGTTTCTTTCTTTTTTAAATTCTAGCAATAACAACAGAGTTATTGCCCTTGGCTATTCCATCGATCGCTCACACCCAAAATGTTGGCGAATAGATGTTGTACATCGAAATGGAAAAATCGTTCTAATTAAAGTTCTACTTGATATTTCAAAATTCTTTTTCGTACCGTGAGTGAGAAACTATGACTGAGTAAGTACAAAATACTGATTTTTACATGAAAATAATTTTCTACAGGGACCCTGTTGTAAATAAGCACCAAAAATTGTTTTATATTATCAGTTGTCTGAACCAGACTAAGTAATTTAAAAAAAATAAATACATTGTAGCAAATATTATTGCCAATAACATGGTACAACAATAACAAATAGACTCGTTATTTATGTAATATCTAAAAATATCTTATAATTTGTGGTGAATCAACCAGCTGTATTTACCTGTGAAGTCATTTTAGTTCTTACTTTTTGCACATAAGGTAGACAACTACTATTATATTCTTCAATCCAAAATAAGAGTTATCCTCCTTGCTGATTTTCATTTTTAGGTGATTATTTAAAAATGTTTCATATTAGCAATCGTCTGGGCTGGACTAATTTTTAAAAAATAAATTGTAGCAAAGTACGTTATATTGCTAACAATGCCAAATGGCTCGTGAGAAGCAAAGTTTGATTTGTCAGCTTAAATGCTATTTAGGTCTGATAACAGTTTGGTTCAATAAATAATTTAATGACAAAACGATACCGTGATCATTAAAAATAGTAACTTTGCGTTTTTGTGCATTCATTTCATGGTAGACTAGCTGTCCCTGCCCGGCGTTGCCTGGGATGCAATGAAGTCATTATAGTTTCTATTTTTTTTAAATTTAAGGTAGACAACTCCTATTACATTCTTCAATCCAAAATAAGTTTTTATTTTTAGGTGATTATTTAAAAATGTTTCATATTACCAGTCGCCTGAGCCGGACTAATTTTTATTAAAATATAAATTGTAGCAAAGTACGTTTTTATACTGCCAATAACACAGTACAACAATAACAAATGAAAATTGGCTAGTTAGAAGCAAAGTTTGATTTGTCAGCTCAAATGCTATCTGAGTCTGACTTTGAAAATCTGACATGATAACTTTATATGTTAGCTTATAATTATTCACTTTTCTGCTTGTGCAACAATATTGATAAAATCATTGCAATTGTTTGTTTGTTTTTTGATTCGGTAATTTGCGGCATATTAATCCCATTTTGGGCCAATTAATTGCGAAATACAATGTCTGTTTTTAATGCTTAATTATGTATCTGATTAATTAAACATGATTCAATACTGTACACATAGCTGGGATGGTATAATATATATATATATATATATATATATATATATATATATGAAAAAGACAAAAGGAAAAACAAATAAAACATCATCAGAAAAACGAGAGATTTACCGGTTTCGTTCGGATCAACAAACGTCTTCAGAAAAAAAGTCTAAATTGTCGCTAAGTTAAAAACTTTTGACGTTACCCATTTTAAAATGAATTGTTAAAAAAATCAGATTATGTTGTCTCATCGACTAAAACAGTTCGATTTTCAATGAATACATTTAAAAAAAAAGTAACATTCGTTTTATTAAATTGAAGAATATTTAATTGTATGGAGAATATTTATTATTTTTGTGGGGGTACCAGAGCAGCAAGCTCATCATAGCACAATCCATTGAAGTACTTGTAAAACAGGCACATTGCGGCGATGGGACAGGGGTTGGAGCTTGGTGAATAGTGAAGGACCTATCAAGTTGGCGACTCTTTTTTGGACCTTGTCTAAGAGGGAGAGATTAGTGAATAATGCCCCAGCCCAGATGTGGCACAATGCATGGGCGGATGGTGACTTTGTAGAGATATAGGATAATGTCAGGTGTGAGAAGTTTACTAGTACGGTAGAGGGAGCCCACCTTCTTTGCAGCAGCCCTGGTAATGTTCCAATTCATGTTATCTGTTAGGCCGAGAAGTTTGAATGATGAACTCTCAGGCAAGGTGTTATTTGCCATAACAATCGGTGGTTGTAGTTATTGAAGCTTTGTCTTTGCGACATTAAAAGTTACTATCTAATTTCGACCCCATTCCACTACAGACTGGGGGTCATTTTCTAAAGATTCAGCCATTGCCTCAGATATGTGCGCGTCGGTTTTGCCCATATGACGAGAGTAGAGCGTGGTGTCGTCAGTAAATATTCCTATATATATACTGCTTATGTATATGCGATATCAGTCGCAGTGTCAACTAAGGATTATTAATGTTATTGTTTTTAATTCAATGATTGTTTTAATTTTAATATATCAAATAGTCCTGTTTTGCAATATGTTTTATTTCCTGGACAAATATTTAGCATTTGTGTTCGAATGTTCCTTTCTTTAGAAGGACCGACTTCTGGATTGCAATCTATTTCTAAATTGCAAGTGAAAAGGCAAATTGATTTCTTTCTTTTTCTTTTCTTTGATCATATTCAAATTTGTATAGAAATGACCAAAATCATAATGTTTATCTATGAACAAATGAGAAAGATTTTTTTAAAATAAAATGTTTATTATTCAAAATTAATATTTCAAGTAGCAAACTTTGGATAGCGAGCCGTCAAAGCCAGCTCGTAACATATAAACTTCCACACATGCAAGTTGGTCCACTCCTTCTCAAGATGACTTTATCATGAAACCTCAAGTATGCCTCAATTCTAAACCTTGTTCTGATAATGGGAATCATGGGAGTCTTGCTTCTATGGTTCTAAGTCATTCTTCTGGGTGACATTTTCAAGGAGAGCCCAGCCCACCTCATCGCATTCTGAAAGTAGGGAGTGACTCTTTTTCTGGCAGTAAAAAAAAAATACTGTGGCAAGCAGACCCATGAGGGGGGGGGGGGATATTTTTGTGTTGTTTTTATTATTTGAAATTCTTACTGAAAATGTCTGAGAGGAATATAAACCTACCTTTTGCCCCTAGTTCTCCATTTTACTCTGCCGCACCCCCTCCACACTTTTCCCTTTTTGTTTCACTAACCCATTTCTTTTGACTTCCCTTCCTTCTTGCTGGATATATTTGTTAAAAAAAAAGTATATAAGTATAATTCATGATTGATTCCTTTATACATGAAATTGTGTGAGGAAGAAAAAAGAAGCATATTACATTCAAATTGAAAGATTGATCTCGAATCCCTAAAAGAAATTCCCGCATAAAGTAAAGTTTATTCCTCCTATTATTTGAATTTTTGATTCTTGCCAATTTGTGTCAATTGTCTTAACTCTTGGAAAATTTTGTTACAATGAGAATGTCACATTTTCTTTATGAGTGCCCGGAAAAGCATGATGGCCAAGAAGTACCCTCCCCCGCCCTCAAAAGCAAATGTGTGTTTTTATGGCGTATTTAGTTCATATCAACTGAAGAAAGAACATTTCCGTATTTCAGAAAACATAGCGGCGTATTTATATCCAAAAAATATTGTTGAATATAATTAGAGCAAATTTTTTGGTTGTGTGTCTTAATCATGTTTTCAAATGACCTTTGACAGATTTGCAATAACTTTTCAAAATTCATCTGATTTTGTTTTCTATTGAAAAGTCATCATCAGAGAAATGCGACTGTCTCATGTGTTTGTCTCGATGGTTTAAAGATGGTTAAAGAAAAAAAAATATCTAATCAAATACATGATTTTTAGAGGATTCCTCCATTGATTTTCTCCAGATCGAAGGAACATTGTCCGAAAGAACTGATCACGCCCCCAAATCGGCTGCCCTTTCTTTTTAATAGAGATGGGCGGTTTTACCGAAAAACCGCGGTTTTTCGGTTTCGTCTCCATACCGTATACCGAATCGGTTTTTTTTTTTTAAACCGTAACCGTTCGGTATTGTGTTTTTATTACAGTAAGCCACCATATACAAGGAAATACGGTTGAAAAGATTTTCCGATTTGAATAAAATTGAATATTACCAAAAAATGTTATATTAGTAAGAGGACAGATTGAACAAATATATTACTGCAATTACTGCTATAAACACGAGGCGATTTTTGTTTATTTTCAATCTAGAACGAATTTTAAACATTTTAAAATATGAATATAGAAAATGTTGTTACATTTTTCGTACCCAACTAGTAAATAAATTAATCTTTCATCTTTTTTTATGCATTAAAATTATAATTGTACGTTGTTTTGTCTTTCGGTAATAGTAATTTTAAATTATCTTATCCTAAAAAATATTGTCCTTTTTTTGAGCGAAAGTCAACAATGGCTACTAGTATTGCTGATATAACAATCAATCAGCAGCAGCGTCTTGTAAAAAAAGATAAAAATACTTTTAAAAAAAGTTAATCCTATTTGGTTCTTTTATAAAAAATACTTTAAAAAATACTGGTTTTCACTCAACTTTCGAACTTCTAGTAGTAATAAATTTCTAGTCGCCAATTTAAAAAAAAAAATTAAGATTCTACTTTTTTAGGCGATTACGTCTTAAAGTCTTGGCGAAAAAAGAAAAAACAAAACAACAAAAAATAGTTTAGAATTTAGAGTGGGGGATCAGTTTCGCATATAAATTTAATGTAAAATGATCTCCGATTTCCCGGGCATTCTTGCCTTTTAGTGAAATTTATAAAATAAATAATTACTCTACCATTAACTCTAGGTACGACTAACAAGCCCACCTCCTAAAAATGCCATCTTGAACGTATCGTACCATTAACCTTAAATATGAGTGGCAAGCCACTCCTAAAAAACTCCCTTAACTCTAACACTAAGTCCGAATGGCAACCTCCATCCAAAACAAAACCCCTTCCTTAACCTTATCACTAACCCTAAGTCCGAGTAGGAAGCCCTAATCCTACAAAAAAGCCCATTAAAACCACACATAATCGTCTAAAAAAAAAAAAAGCAGACGCCCATAAAAAAAACGCACAGGATTTATTTGCCATAGAAAAAAATTGATTAATGCCCTAAAACGCTTGAATGGCCCGGAAATGGTGAATTATTCTGCATTAAATATATGTGAAACTAATCCCCCACTCGAAATTCTAAAAGAATTGTTTTTTTTTCTTTCTGGGTGTTCACACTTAATTGCCCCTAGCCCTACCACTAACCTGAAGTTCAAGTGGTAAGCCCCCCTCCTCCCACAAAAACCCTTATAATCGTCTAAAAAAACAGAAAAAAAACAAAAAACAAGAAAAACGCACAGGATTTATCTCCCATAGAAAAAATAATTAACTGTCCTAAAACGCTAGAATGGCCTTGAAATGGGGGATTATTTTATGTGAAACTGATCCCCACTTTAAATTCTAAAATAATTGTTTTTGTTTCTTTCTTTTTGCCAAGTTTTTCAGGGTGTTAACATGTAATTGCCTAAATAAAAAAAGTAGAATCTCATATTTTGGGGAGGTAAGGGGGTGAGTTAGCAGAAGGTGTAAATCTACAATAATGCTACAGAAATCTTGCAATATATTCATTTTTAAACAGTCCTAGTATTAGATTTTAGTTTCTTGTACATAAAATGTATTACAATTCAACTTTGAGTTTTCTAACTTCTTTCTTTTAATGGATTCATGGTATTTTTAAGGTATTGCAGCATATTTATGTGCACTTAGTGCAGATTACTTGGAAACCATTAATTTCTGGAGATTTTCAGTGGCATATTCTGATTCCTTGTACAAAAATACACTTATATGGTAAATTTCATTGCTTAATCTTGTGTTTTAACAAAGATATAACATTTTTACTGAAAAATTAGTGTAAAAAATGTGACGAAACGCATATGGTATTAAAGAGGGGAAAATATCCAATTGTGCGAGGCACAAAAATAGTTATAACTTCCTTATTTTTAGTCAGATTTAAAAAATTTAAAAAGATTCTTTCTTAGATCATCAAGCTCTTCCTATGTATGCCATTATTGAGATATTTTAAGCAATTTAAATTTTTTCATGTGTATTGCTACTTGTAGGAAGAAATCTTTGTTTACAATTTGTTTATTAACATTTTGAATTTTCAAATGAAAAAGAGAGAAATACGACAGACAACATGACATCGTATTTTTAGCATAAACTATTTTCAAATGAAAAAGAAAAAATCAAACGCGTTCCGTATGATGTCGAAAATCTATTTGATTCAACTCAAAATTGTAAAATAATTATTTGTTTGTTTCAGAGTTATCTAAAAAAATAAGTTATTAAAATGAAATTTTGAAAAAATACTTGTAAAAGTAAATAAACGAAAAGTAGTGAGTAAGTATAAACATTTAAAAAGAAAAAAAGTAGTTGCCAATGCTAATGTCACTTTATTCGGATTTTTAAAATTATTTTAAACATTAGGCATTTCATTGTTTACTTTTGAAAAGCCACTTCATACATAAATTGTAATTTCTAGAGAACTATCTCTCAACTATACCGTTTTCTCTCCCAAAAATGGGTTATTCAAAAAGTAGACTATGCAACGATTTATATTTTACTAAATTGTTAATATGGTATTTATTTAGAGTTGACAATTTATTCGAAAGTTTAATTATTAAACTTTAATCCAAGTCATGAATTCTATGACTAAAATTACCTTAAAGCTTAAAAAATGACTTTAGATGAATTAATAATCTCTACTTTTTTTTAACCATCCTTCCTTTTCCCTTGGCGCGGTTTTCGGTTGTACTACTAGTCTTTTACGCATGTCTATAAAGTTTTATTACCCTGTCTTAAAAACAAATATTAACCCCAACACGCACCAGTTGACAGAACTTCGAGCACACAAAATGACAGACATCCCAACAGTCAACACCGGCAATTCGAGAAGTATATGGTGTGTTTATTTTACGCGACAAAACACAACGTCTTGCAAACATTTTCACCTATTAAAAAATTAAAATTTGTATCTGTCAAATAATTTTGACAATATTTCATTTTCATCATCATTTTTGCTTAATTTTATTTGTAAAATTATTTTGTTTGTTTAAATAAATTTTCGTTTTTAATTTCTTGCATTTCTGAGTTATATTTTAGCTTCTGATGGGTTAAAGAATTAGATAGAATGTATATTCAAACTCAGTTTTATTCTTCAGAAATCTTTCATGAATCTTTGGTCACTGTTTTAACGAGTTAACTGTTAAAAAGGTATCAGAACTTTGATTACAACAGTCAACACCTTAAAACTTATGATTCATATCATGGAGAATGATTCAGTCACAAAATTATCGAAACAGTGGCATAATTCAACTAAACGTTGAATAATAACTAATCATCACACAACAGAATGAATAGCTTCCATAGTAAAAAATTTTTTTTCAACAAAACCGAAAAACCGAACCGTAAACCGAGGTTTTAAGGGAAAAAAACCGATACCGAAACCAAAATTTCAAAACCGCCCAACTCTACTTTTTAACAATGAATATTTATATGAATACTGTGTCTCACTCTCCCTCGCTCGCACACACGCAGTGTCTATAATGAGTTTTGAATTGCCAGGATTTTAGTGAAATGTTGTCTTATGAAAGGTCACCATTCTTTGAGCAATGTTTGTTTGTATTGAAAGCTGTCTCCGGAGCAAGCCTATTAGTTTTTAAGATTATTTTTCTTGTTCGTACACATACATATATATATATATATATATATATATAGCCAGGTGATTACATTTTTGTGATTTGACGGAAAGGTCGTTGGCAGCAAGCGCCGGGACCACATGTGCATATGCGGCTGTTGTGTTTTGTCTCGGCGCTATCCAGTCCTTACAGGAAGGTGTACTCGTCTCTCCCTGAGGTTTATACCCAGCGACAGAGTTCGGGAAAAGAAATAACCTCAAAGGCTTTCTTTTCATCGGTGTGGCTTCGAGAAATCTCTCGAGACGGCCTGTTCCGGCTCCCGGTTTCTACATCGACAGATATCTATAGTAGTCGGTCTTATCTCCTTCCGCTGCTATGCCTGTGCGGGGTGTATGGGTGTGTGTGTTTGTCAGATTCTTCCAGGGTTGACGATTTCATGAGTCAGAACATCAAGTGCTAATTTTATCTTCTCAGGCCATGACGCATGGCCCTTTTATGTGGAGTCACCTGCGTTCAGGCAGGGCGTAGCGGGGCAGAGTATTGCTGGTTAGCCGGTGAATTCCTTTTTAGTGAATGTTTGGTTGGTTGCAAATAATAAAAGAAAATATGACAATGCAAATTACAAATGTATATTATAGAATATTAATTACTTATAAGCTATTTATGCAACAAATATGTAAATTAAAGCTGATTGTTGGTGTTTGCAGATTACTATATATACGGGATTTCAAAATCTTATGTTGTATCATAGAATTAAATAATTATAACCTGTTTTGATGTTTATATAGTTAGGATAGGTGGAAAAAAATTCGCGTTTGTTCATAGGCGCGAGAGCGTTCTATTCCTTAATAGACTTCACGAATGACCTATGCTGGAAATCTTATTTCTTTGATCAATCATAACTCAAAAACCAATAAACCAAATTAGTTAAAACTTTGCACAAAATTTTTATTTGATAGGTTCTATAAGTGTGTAAAATTTCAGCATCATTAGTCAAGGCAACCCAGAGATCCAGAAAGTTCAATCATGAAATCATGTTATCTGTGTGTACGTATGTACGTATGTGCCACCCTGTATCTCATCAACTATTTGATGGATTCAGCTGATTTTTGGCAGAGATAGAGGTTCTAGGATCTAGTTGATGGTAGTTTACCATATACCTTAGTTTTCCAGAAAATTCCAAAAAACCTTAAAAATGACCAGTATTCATACACTTTATTCTATATCTTATCGACCATTTGATGGATTCAGCTGATTTTGGGCAAAGATAGAGGTTCTTGATGGCATTTTAATTTCAGTTTACCATATACCTTGATTAGTCAAACTACCAACTATATCAGTTATGAGAAGGCATTGTATTGAGGCATAGCCTTTACAAAAGTAGTGACATTCCATTAAAAATGCCAGTATACTGAAATCATATGCCCTTAATAGGGTTAAGATGAAAATTCATATACACTAAATGTACAAAAGCAAGGAAATTCCCAAATTTCTACACTTTTATTGTCATTAAGGGTATGACTACATATCAACCAAACCATTTCATTATCACATCACTACAGTATAAATCTCTATGCATGAGTGGATGAAGTGTGTGAGGTGCGCTGAAGAAAAATTCCTACCAGTAAAATACATAGCCCTGTTGTGCTCGCATACCCTTAATGACAATAAAAGTGTAAAAATTTGGGAATTTCCTTGCTTTTGTACATTTAGTGTATATGAATTTTCATCTTAACCCTATTAAGGGCATATGATTTCAGTATACTGGCATTTTTCATGGAATATCACTACTTTTGTAAAGGCTATATATATATATATTAGTGATGAGACGATTCCAATATTTTTCCTGATTCCGATTCTAAAATCGCCTAAAAAAAAAATTGTTTTGAGGAGATTAGTTTAGCAGAGAGTACTCATCTACTTTTAACTGTAAATTTTCTGAATGTTCACCCTTGATATATTGTAGTCAAGATTTTGATAAACTTATTGTGAGATTTTCATCTTTGTTTCACTTGTGCCATTTTTTTATTTTTTAATTTTCATCTACTTGTGCCATTCTTACTGGGCCATTTTTTTCAAGTGCCATTGAGCACTCTTTATAAGCCCGGTTGAAATTCTTTGGATTCCTATCCTGTGGATGTTTACCTTGCCTGGATTATTATTATTATTATTATAATATATATATATATAAACTAGCTGTACTCCATTACGTTCGCATTTGTTATGTAAATATTTTTACTTTCGTTCACTGCACGGTCCTAGGTATGACCTATAAAGACATTAAATAACACGAAAAGGGTTGATATGCCGTAAAACAAAACAATCAAACCAACCAAATCGTTCACTGCACCATTTTTGTTAGGTTCAGTATCTTAGCTTAAAAAGCAAATAAGTAACGTTAAAAGAATAAGTTATTCTTCTTAGCTGATTTTTCTTTTTAGGCGTTTATTTAAGAATGTCTCCATATTAACAAACTGCCAAACCAGATTAAATATTTTTTAGAATAAATTGTAGCGAAAAACATTAGTTTATTGTCAATAATGTGATACAACAATGGAAATTGGCTAGTCAGGATCAAAGTTTGATTTGTTAGCTTAAATAGGTCCAACTTTTAAAATCCGGCCGACCTAATATCTGAGATGCATGTTGTTTTTATCTGTTCATCTCACTATATAACATAACAATAAATACATAAATAATTTAGTAAAAACATGCTTTTCCAAGATGCTGAATGATGCATTATGGTCATGAAGGATTTTTTTACCAATTAAATTCTACAAAATTTTCACTTCAGAATTGGTAATTTTATTTCTCCACAAATTTATTTGGAATAATGTGACCATAATGCATCGATTAGCATAGTATGGCTATCTTTGAAATATTTGGTTTGGTTGTTTTGTTTTACGACATATCAACCCTTTTTGGGTTATTTAATGCCAAATCCGGTCATTTTGGTAAACGTTTATGCTTCAAGTTCTTAATGTCTTCAAATATTTATTCATCGTGTTTGGTTTGGTTGTTTTGTAGAGGAAAATTTTTGTTTCTGATTTTGGCTTTGCAGAACATGATTGAGTTTTGGAAAGGAAGAAACAATAACATCAATGTTTGGTGCATTTTAGGTCAGGAAGCCAGAATGTCTCCTCTAATCTGGATAAGCACCAACTTTTCTTCTTTCCGTTTCCTCGAATTGCATTTCAATATTTGTCTTTCTCGTGCCCCCATCCGATCGTGTGTGGCATCCGGCAGTCGCATTGTCTTCGCGCCTCTCAATTCAAACACTTGTTTCCCGCTTTTACATCAACTATATGACGGATCGCTCCGATAAGATTGCAGATTTTGTAACCCAATATGTCTTCGAATTCTTCATGGGTTGAATTTCACGCCACTTTAGAAAGCTCTTTCTCCGCGTGTGGGTGGGGGGGGGGGCATTTTCTTTCTTTTTTTTCCTTTTTTAATTTTTTCTTTTTCGTTTTTTTTCTTTTTCCGTTTTCTTTTTTTTCTTTTTCTTTCCTCCATTTTATGTATCGTAGAAGCACAGATTTTCTTCCATTCACCCCCTAAAAAAACAAACAACTAACATAGCATTAAAAAGTGGAAGTGAATCATATCTTAACCTCATAATTAAACACCCAATTCAAATGAATTATTTTGCCATAATTCATCAAAGCCCAACCTAATTGGAAGTGCGTCTCTCGTAGACAACATACACCGTTTGTTACGTTGCAGTAAGAAAAAAGAAAGAATGAAGGACCCTTTGTTGTTTCGTAGCGATACTTTTATTTCTTCAAGTTTCTTCTTTCCTTGGCGAGGGGTATGCCAGCATCCAAACATACTTATATGGCTGTATTTTCAAACTAACCACCCCAAATTGTAACTGCTAAAAAAAAGTCTTACCGTGGTTGAACACACACACATACATATATATGTAAAATGAAAAAAGGAAAGCCAAAACCTATGACCTGGAGAAGTGGTAGTTCCTGTCAGGGTGACCATCTATAGGTTATATAGAAGTTATCGTTTATAGACTATTTGTTTAGAAATGAACAAATGAATCTACAAACGAATCCGATCTGTATTTCATATTCGACGCCTTTGTTTCTGCTGGTTTAGCATTATTAGACTGGGCTAGTATTCCGGAGAGTCGAAGAAGAACTATAAATTACTAACTATCCGATTGCATAGTTTTGCTAGACTGGAGAGGATGGTATTATGACGGACGTATATTTACTACACTGACTTCCTCCAATGAGGAGGTAATGCTTGAGAGAATGGTCTCATGGCAACAGAACAGATACCCCACTTTTCTCCCAAAGGAAGAGGTAATGCCTGGGAGGGTGGTCTCTTGACAGCAAAATGAATACTACACTACCCCCTTCTCCTGAATTGATCATAGAAAGTCGTGGTCGTATGCTGGAATTTGTTGAACAGAGAAAGATGTAAATTATTAATAGATAATACATTAATCTATTTGGCTTAATGGTAAAAGCGTTCGCTAATGGGCCGGGAGACCAGGGTTCAATACTTGGTCAATTCATACTGTGAATTTATAGATGTATAATAACGAATTTAGGTAAAAATGGCACAAGTGAAAAGTATACATGAAAATCTCACAATTCATTTATCAAAATCTTAGATTCAATACATAAATAAAAACATTAAGA